>JAFIDM010014012.1:65901534-65996598 GCA_023159025.1 Thereuonema tuberculata
TCTCGGTGTGACGTCATTGGTTAGGTTTCTGACGCAATAGTCTTCGCTGACTATGATTAAGAACCGGGTTATGTTCAGAATTGCATTGGCGTGTTTTAATTCAGTCTTTTCAAGTATCGTGGCTTCACAAATAATTACGCTTCACTTAGTAATTCCGCCGTGTCGCTAATTCGGTCAGTTTGACTTCAATCTTCAAATAAAACTTTCACTAATAATATTTAATCGATTGGCTTATCACCTTGTGAATGGAACTTTCCACTTCTTAATAGTAGGTGTCGTCCAGGCTCGAACTTTTCCGTTACGCTCGTTTGGTAATGGGTTCGGTCTCTTCTCATTAGAAACTTGTAATACGAAAATGTGTTGTCTTCTCGTTGCAGTGACTCTTACATTTTATTTATTCCATCGATTGACTGACTGACACTTCTAATTTTTCTTAGAATTTTCGTTTCTTCAGTTCGAAGTTCTTATTTCTACCTTCCGACTTCTGAACGTCTTTACTTCTGAATTTCACGATTTGACTTCTCAGTTCGGACTTCTTTACGTTCTGTCTGGAGAGCGTTCTTATTTTACTCTCTCTTCTGAACACGCTCTAAAGTTCTATTGGAACATTCCACAACTGTTCAACTACTTCTGAACTGCTCCACTACACTTTACTACTGACTGGAATCGAGGCTTCCTTGAGTATTTATCGCATCTCTCGATTACGTCATCCGTATTTACATATTCAAAATACATTCAAAATAAATTTCCAATTTTCGTTTGAAGCTTCCTATAAACTATTTAATTATTTAATTTTAATTTATACTTGAAATTAAATATGAGCTTCAGGTTCTATCTCTTTTCAGCTCACTTTTCTAAAGAAAAAGAAGCTGTTAAAATCGTTATGTGCGTGTATGTGTATATTCCTACTATTAACTATTGAACCAGTGAGAGAACTTCTTGAAATGCAGCATGAACAGGAAATGGCGTATCTTTTGAATTAGAACATTTTTCTCCTATGAGTCGAAACATTTGCGCGTGAAGGTGACAAAAGAATCACCAAAGAAAACTACAAATTATGCAGGTGAATTCGTTTAGAATCCACTATTATTTCCGCATGGTTTCATATGATTAAGTTAATTGGACTAAGACTACTTAACCAGGTATTGTAGATGTAATTGATTTTCAGGAAAAGGAAAATTTGAAGATAATGTTTCTATTTGACAGACAATTACAACTTACAATTTTCAAGAACACGGCAATTGTTTTTAATACTTAATGAAAGAAAATAAAAGGAAAAAAAAATGTGCAACATTTGGAGAAAAGGAACTTTCAAGTTCTGTATGAATTTTTTATTAATTTTTTTAAATAAAGCTTCTAAAACATTGTAGATTCTAAAACATTGTATTCCATGTTGCTGTAAATTTCGGTAACTTCATATTACTAGCAAAAGCGAGTTAGCCATTAAAATTGTACCCTGAAAAGTTAATTAAATATTAGTTCAAATAAGGGCGAGAACGAAATTATAAACCTTTTCTTACAATTTAGAAATACAAAAAGTAATACAGAAATAAATTAAAATATACTAGAGAAAATCTTAAGACGACCTAGCAGAGTTAAATGTTGCTATATAAAGGCGAAAACTTAATTAAATTTTTAATTAACTCAATAATTTTAGTAGGATTATCGCGGGCTTTCTTCGTCATAACTTAGCTTGCCTTGTTTGTACAAGAACTTAATGCCCTTGTTACTACAACAGTGATATAAAACACTATAAATACACGAACAAAAAAAAATACAAATATATTTTTATGTTTTTCGATAAAAGGTTATTCGCATTGCTATGTTGTTTGAGAATATATTTTAATACATATAAAGATTTAATACATATAGATTTTTTATGAACTTTTTTTATGTACCGATCTTAGTGAGGTTTTACAACCAATTAATTAGACGATAGAAACTATCCCGAGGATAAATTTCTGTCATTAATATGTTATTATTATTATAATAAAACAAAAATAAATCATTTGCATTCATCTTTTATTTCAGTTTATAATTACAGATGTTATTTACGCGAATTTAGGTTTGAATTCATTATGTACCTTACAGAATGCCAATAGGGGATACAGGGATATATTTTGGTTGTATTCCTGTGATATTTGAAAACAAATCTTTCCTAAAAGCCTCGTAACATCCTGTAGGCAATTAAGCATTAATGATACTGTATGTATAGTATATAAAAGGCATTCAATCGCGTTCTAAATCATTACAAAGTTTATATAATGATTTCGAAAAGCTGAAGATCAGTTTCCTAAGAAATAGGATTTTTTTTAATATCTTATAATTAAATTTGATGTGATAACTAAAAAACTATTTTGATAAAACTGCATCTAATTCGCCTTCGAAATTATTTTTATGTTCTTTTATGATTTCTGATAGTATAATAAAAATCTAAAATCATTTGAATTTTGTCTAAAAGCTCCAGAACATGTAGATGTATATTAAGTGCAAAGTAGATTAGGCAATATTACTAAAATAGATTTGTGGACTTGCAAAATTGATTTGCTATGTTGGTAAATTGATTGGTCCGTTGGTAACTAGATTGCTATATTGCTGTATTGGTAAACGTGAAAATAGATTGGAATATTCGTAAATGGATTCACATGTTTGATGTTAAGTAACTAGATTTGTGTATGATAAGTTGATTTAATATATTAGAAAATAAATAAATAGATTTGTATATTGGCAAATAGGTAATAGATAGTCACTATAAGTGTATAAATAAACTGATATTTGGTAGATTTTGTATCTATCTGTTACAATGATAGATTGGTAAATATGGTAAGCATATTTACAAATTGGATATATGTAACAAAGTATCGTGAAACAGGGTTACTTGCACCCTGAAGGGTGCTAAAAATTACAAATATGTTTAAATCCATTACCACAATACAACAATTGGTTATTTGTTGTAAATAAAATGTTTATTTCGCAAGGTACCAATATATACAGAGCCAGGTGCATTTGAACTGGTTCCAAATTAAATAATGGGTAGGTTTGGTTTCAAGTAACCAGCTGCAGGGTCCAAGTAACCCTGTTTTACGGTAAATATATGACAAAATGGCATATTATTTAGAAAAATAGATTAGTATGTTGGAAAATAGATATACAGATTTATTTTTGTATTTTTAAATATCATTCACATTTATAAATTTAAATTTATGATTTGGTTGCAGTTATAAATTTATTTGTCAGTTTCTGAGTTATTGATGTTTTCAACATTTCAATTTGTTATAAATAAATTATTATCGGATAAGCCAGAAATTAGCTTCTTGCATCAAGTGAAGACGATAACTACAATATTTAAATAGTAAAATTTCATTTGAATATCATTTATAATATTGAATGTGATTGAATATGGTGAATTTGGATAGCAGGAAAGCCAAGCATCGAGACCTGTATGCCTTTTGTGGTATCCCACGGAAATGAGGACAGATGGAGAGAAAGACTGAGAAATTATGGTGGGAGAACCCCGAGAAAACCTGAGCATCCATCATCACGAAACCCACAATCATTTTATAATAACTTAGGAATTTGAAAGTATTCAGTATATTTTGATATTTTGTATTATATTTAAAGGTAAAATTTAAAATCCAAGGACACACAATACTAAAAAATGTTTTTTGAAAAATATGTATATTTACATATTAAAATAGGACCGGTTTTGCTATCTTATACAGCTTCTTCAACCGATTAAAACAGGATTACAAGTGCTTATATACATACATCGAGCAATTGAAGATATTATATAAACTAATAGAATTTTATTTTAGATTAAAGCGTCAATCAAAATTTTGAAAAGAAGATGCTGCCATTGCTGACGTCCTAATTTCTGCCGCGCTATTCAATAGCACCGGAACAACATCATTCCCTGGGTGACTGACGTCATTCTTACATCATCTGGTTCAGAAATTAGGACATCAGCAATGGCAGCATCTTCTTTTCAAAAAATTTTGATTGGCGCTTCAATCTAAAATAAAATTCTATTGGTTTACATAATACCTTTAATTGCTCCATATAGGTATAAAAGCACTTGTAATCCTGTTTTTAATTAGTTGAAGAAGCTATGTAAGATAGCGAAACCGGTCCTATTTTAATATCTAAATATACATCTTGTTAAAAAATATTTTTTAGTTTTGTGTGTCCTTGGATTTTAAATTTTGTATTGAACCTGCACACGTAAAAAAAGAATGTTTCACATTTTATATTTAAAGGTATCATTAAGATTTTAAGAATAGCTTTTTCAATATTAACATAATCGTTTTATTTAATTTTTTTTACAATGATCTATATTTAAATAAACCCATTTTGATTCCTGAACAAACCAAACCCAAATGTAATTGCCAAAACCGTTGACAACTTATAACTATACTATATTGGGTATTTAGATATCAAATCACTGTCTATAGAAATTTTAAAACTATTCTATAAAAATACAGAAATTCAACAATAGCATGCTTTATATTAACATTGGAAATCTTAAGATCAATCTAAATCAACACTGTAGGATCAAGTAAATTCGGATGTCAAGTCAACAGATACAAATCTCTGCGAACAGGAGATAGGCAGTTTAAAAATTATTAGCATTGTACAGCCAGAATAAATAAATAAATAATTTAAACAAGTTGGTGAAATATAATAGCATCCAATAAAATTTCTTATTTTGAAATATATACTATATTATGTGATTTCATCAGATGCAGCAATTTGAACATTCTCTTTAAAAAATTTCTGAAGCAGTGAAAATATTCTTTTTATTAGTTTAGCCATGATGTATAAGCAACCACTATATTTTATCGTGGAAAAATTGAATAAATTCTTTTATTGGTAAAATAAAGTTTTTATTAGAGTTTCAAGTTAGAATTAACTTGAAATATCAGTAGATTAATTTGAAATAATAGAAGATTAATTTGAAAAAGTAGAAATAGTAAATGAGTCTACAAAGATTGATGATATTCCAATGAAATTAATAAATGTAATTAGTAATAAATGTAATTATACTAAAAGTATGGTAGTGAAGTGAAAACTATTCATATGAAAGACATTACTGAATTATATTATTATATTATTATTATACAGCTAATCCCTAACTTACGAGCGTTAGCATTAAACCAAAATTTTCAAAATATCAAAAAATCGAATATTTCAAAAGAATTGAATATTTCCAATATTCTTCCAAAATTTTCTGTAGTCTATGGAGAAACTTGGACGGATCTAGAAAATGTATAATATTAATATATAAACAGAATTTATAAAATGCAATACACATGCAATTTAGACCGTAATCCGCAGCGCCAAAGTTTTTTCCATCTTCACTTTTTCAGAATTGTAGAGGCAAGGTCTACTGCAACTACGACCAGAGGCGTTGGCGGAATTGCTCTCTGCGATTCCCGCTCTCTGTCCTCTTGGCAACAATCGTAACTAGTGTTTTCTGCAGAACAGTCGTAATGTGTTTTTGTTTCAAAATATTTTCTCACTTTATTTTCATCTACATACATAACATTTATTATATCTATGTATTGAAAATAAATTTAATACTACTTTTTCATTTTTTTTCATTTTTTATTTGGAACTTAGAAAAAGCTAAGTCATTTTCGACTTAAGCTGTCAAAACTGAAACCTTCGTAAGTTGAGAACTACCTTATTAGCATCAAAACCCTAATAACGTTGCCAAGAAAACCAATATTATTAAAGTAAAGAATTATTGTAAGGGTTTTAAAAGTATTGAAACTTTAGAGCTCATTTCAAATATGAAAATATTGTATTTTGTTCTTGTTTAAACTAAAATCAATAAGAAGATTTTGTATTCGTAAGTAGCATTCAAGTAAAACTGTTTCTTTCTAGCTAGAGATCATCAGCTAAGGTAGTCACTGTGAATAGTTAATTTCGGTAAGAAGTAGTACTTAACAGCGAAAATAATCATTGGGAAATAATATGGAGTTTTTTTAAAAAAAAAGAAGCAAGAACGAATTCTTCAGGAGGAACGGGCACAATATTCTGAGATCTCTTTCGTAGTATTTGTTATACTAGTTTATAAGTCTACTATTGAATATACAGTACCTTAAAATTGGCACTTAATACCGTCCTTACCTCTCGTCTTCTGTAAAGCAGATAGATCGAATTTTTGAAAATTTATTATAAAGTGTAATAATTTTATCACTTGAACAATAAATTCTATCGAGGGTCTCAAGCCAAAAGGTTCTATGTGCGTTTTGCCTAATTTTTGTCCGACACAACTTTACGACACAGAGAAAGCTGAAAGAAGTAAAAGAAAAAATTGAACCTTTTGGAACAATCTGCTGACAGGCTAGAACTAGATTTTCAAACAAAACCTTCTGGCACACGAAAGAAGTCGCCAAAATAAATCGTTTAGCACACAGAACTAAAATTTATCAAAAGTGCACATAGAACCTTTTGGCTTGGGACCCTCGATATGAATTATATCAATTAATGAATTATAAAAAGTAAGTAATATCTCTTTTTTTTATCAAAAATTATGCTACTATACATTTAAATGACTCTATCTCGGGAACAGTTCGGAATAAGAAAACAGGTTCATATAATTTTTTTTAAAATGGCCGATACTGTGATCATTCCTTCTGAGACACCCTGTATAAATTCATATCAAAATACAAGTTGCTACAAGTTCTTGTAGCAGTGAATTAAAAATTCAGAAACTGTAGTACATTCGTTCACAATGTATAATCAGTTTATATGAGACTGCCAGAAAAAGAAAGAGACAAACACTTAGAAAAGAAAGATAAGTAGCGAACAAATCTTAATCATTGAGAGGAATGTGGCAATTCCAAAATTAATCAAAATGTAAAATTTACACTTAATTAGTTACTTACAGTAATTTATTTTGGAAGCAGTTTGCCTTTGTTGTAGCTTTTTTGGTCCCAAAATACAATTCACATGTACCAGTGTAGATCATTGAAAATATTAATTAATCAAATTATTAAAATTTCAGCTTCCCAGGATATATGTTTTGAATTTTACTGTCCTAAATGTAACCGAAACTATAACATCCGTTCATAACTTTCATGCTAATAAAAATAGTACACACTTATACTGTTGCTTTCTAATTTTTTTATTTAAAAACATTCGAAAATTAATAAATAAAATAAAGTGTAGCAAATTTTCAATATTATTTTTATTCCTGGTTTCTTTTCAGATGGAAAGTATGCTGTTTTACCGACAGGAGAGTTACATATTCGAGATGTGAGTCTGGATGACAGTGGATCCAGTTACAGATGTCACGTCAAACATCAACTAACTGGAAAGACTCATTTCTCCAGTGTAGCAGGAAGGCTGCACGTCACAGGTACGTCATGAAAGAGTCATCTGAATGTTTTTTGTTAAGTTGGCCTGCTCTTTAAAATAAAACGTGATATTTCATAACCCCGCATCTCTGCAAAGTGTATAAAATAATAAAAATATTTTTTTATACCTAGTGTATAAAAAATGGCCAATGTCATCCGAAAATAAAAAAAGAAAAAAACACTAACGGAGACAAACGAAAAACCTAAATTTGTATCTTAACAAAAATATGATTTTTTTCTTATTTGTAAAAAGACCAATGTTTCAATTGGTGTTTTTAGTACTGTACATTCAGTAAAAATCTACGAAAAGCTTCAAAAGCAATTGTTATCATTCCAATAGGACAAATCAAAATTAAAGAAAGTTAATGTAAACAAAGAAGATTTAACGTGTCCAGCATAACATAAAAAAGGCACATAAGGAAGGCACATAGGTTTCGCATCCTGAGCCATCGTCGATCGGAATCTGTGATGAGCCTGTTTAGGACTCATCAGCCAGATAAACAAGACTTGTCAGGGTGCAACACCTTTCTTGTTTCAACGTGCCTTCTTTATTTGTCTTTCTTATGTTAATCTAGGCACGTTAAAGCTTTTATCTTTACATTATTTATTGTGAAAAGTTTTTTGAATGTTTTATCGAAATTCATTTGGTTCCTGATTGTCCGCAGGCCGGAAGTTAAAGCGCTTTTGATTATTGTTTACTTTTTGTTGTTGTTTCTTTGGGGGGTGGGGTCCCACTGGTGGGAGCGTGAGTGGGATCCTCAACCTTTCGCAATTCTCTGAGCCATCATCGTGTGTTTATGTGACTGACGAGTCCTAAAGAGGACGAAAAGGCTCTGCCAAGATTCCCATCGGTGATGGCTCAGGATGCGGAGTCTTTCTTGTTCCTATGTGCCTTTCTTCTTTGTCTTTTTTAAATAACTTATTACTTTATTATCTTGCAGTGAAGTTTGGTGTTTTTAGAATAAAACTACATAATTTTTAAAATAACATTTTATGTTTTGTTCTTTTGCTTTTTCAATTTAATTTTGATTAATATTTTCTTAATGTTTGATACTATTATTTTATTTCTATGCTAGCAGAATGGCCGGTGTTGCCACGTGCAGAAGAGACAGTGAAATTGCAGCCTTGCGTTACTTTTAATCATAGCGCCGCTGGTTGGGGAAATTAAAAATAACTCATTTAGATCTTTGTTGGTTTTATTCTTAATGTTACTCAGTTTGATTTTTCAGCACTTTTGTCCAGCAGACATGATCTAATCGGAATCAAACTTGTTTAAGCTTCTTCCAATCTATCAAAAAATGACGCTGCCAGTTGTGGTTTTGATGGTTCAAATCACCTTTAAATGCATAATGAGCCAACAAACAATCAAACAACCCAACTTTCCTTGTCAAACATTGCTTTGTAGATTTGGAATTAATTCTGCTAACTGAAAAAAAAAAACCCCAAACAACGGCAGTGAAGTTTTAGAATTTTTATAATTTATTATGTTGTTTTCTTTTGAGATAATTGAATAAGTTTATTATGAAAGTTCTTAAACATATTTACAAATCATGTCTGTGTTTTAATTTAATTGCATTTCCTGAATACGACAGTTTTATTTCATTAAGAGGCAATTGAAAGAGCGGGACAAATGCTGCATTGCACATTAAATTAATAGAACATTCAAAAACTATCTTTGTTTGAAACTCTTGCTTAACAACTTTATTTGCTGTTGAAATTAGAAATTAGGCTGTCTTAATTACTGTTTATAATTCATTTCATCGAGTCGTCGATGATTCGATCAAATTGTTTTGCTGAACATCTGATCACTGGATGTTCTATTAATGGACTGCTGTATTTTGCATTAAAATTAGTAAGATTGTTCGATCCTCAGTATATGTTTTTGAAAAACTGTTTGTGTTCCATAAGCCTCTCTAAAATTGCTCTCCAGTTTACTATCAGTAGTGACATGAAATTAATTAATTTTTATTAATTATCTCAGCCGTTCTGCTGTAAGGAATTACAGCAGAATCTGAGAATTTTAATCTGAGAATTAATAGAGAATTCATTTTTTATCATGATGTTTTTCCAAAATTTCAAAAAAAAAACCCCCAAAAAAACCCCAACTAAATAATATAATTGAAACTTTTAAAAATATGTCATATAAATATATCGTCATCTATGATATTTGAGAAAATTACTATTTAACTAATTCGGATGCAGATTAACATAAATTACAACTACTGGAAAATTAAACATTTGGTATTTAAAAATGCTTTTTGAATTTTGTGAAGTCATTTCGGAATTTACTCAGGCATTGAAGCCGCGAAATGATTTTTCGATTAGTCTTCAAGAATATGAGCAATTCTGCATCCTAGTTTTTTGTAAAAAAAAAAAATAATCGCATTAACCGATACTAATTAGACACTACAAAATTTCCGTTGTAGTTTTACATCTCTTCAAAAATTGCATGAGCTAAACTTTCTCTGATAAATTAACTCGTTTTTTTTTTAGTATAGTTTACGACCACTTACCAACCTATGGCCAAATAATTTGAAAATTTTTTGATTATTATTGCTCTGTATTTTGATTTTCTTTCAAGCACGAACAGACAGATGAGGATTGCATTTCACTTACATACTGACATTCTCTGTTGTATATCTACGGAGGCATCTTTTCCTTCTTTCCATGGTGCAATAATGTAACTGCCTTTTGAAGTTCCTTTAAATGGGTCATAAAAGAGCATTGAGGGCGAAGAATGTAGTGGTTCTGAATTGTTCTTGATAGCAGAACAAAACACAGTTCAGTTCTATATTGTCCTTAACAATAGATTCTTTTAACCTAGATCCGGTTGAAGTTCAAAAACTCGCCTGCACACGCTTCAGAATCTCGTCCTATCTCCTTCGGTAAACGAATTTTGAACCAATCCACCACGAAGAAGGGTTATGACTTTTTAAGTCACGAGATTCTTAAGCATTAATAGAAATGCTTTTCATTAAAACAAAAATCTATTGTATCTAAAAACCCAGTGATCAAGAAGTTCCTGTAACCGATAAAAGCCTTCTTTTCTTAGATACTGTTTCGTGATAAAAACGAAGTCTGAATTAAAATATTTCTCTGATATAAGCAGTTGAAATTTTCCATTTCCTGTAACAAAAAAAAATAAATTAAAAATGGATTCCAATTCACTTTCAGCATATCAAATCACACATAACAAAGAGGTTTATTAAGAGGATTAATATGCGTTATTTTCCTCCATGTGACTTTTTGTCAAATTTACGCACGACATTTCTCGACAAGAAGTCATATAGAAAAAAAATCTAAGTACAAAAATATGATCAATTCTTGTCCGTAAATAGAGATAAGACAAGTTTCAAGATCTATCAAAAATTATTGAAGACGCGGGAGTGTGGGGAGATAACGGATTCCTGTACATATGCAGACTGACGGTTTTCAATTTCGTAGGTGACAAAATAGTTGCTAAATGAGAAAAAGAAAATTACTTCTAATCAACGGTGTAACGACTTTATTAGCCTTTAGCATTCCCTGAATGAGGAAAGCTCTTTCTTTAAAAGTTTTAATTTCGATTTTGATTGGTTCCTCCTGAGGCAAAGGTTAGTAATTAAATCGTTCTAGGCGTTTCCAAGAGCGTAACCCCATTTAACCCTTCCAAGTCCTTCTCCTCCTCCATAACGCTGTCTTCCTACCATCCAGAATAGCTTGATCTCATCACAGCTTCAATCAGTGGCAGCCTTTCCCTAAAGAAGGAAGATCTTCAACTAATACTAGATCTTTATTTTAATACTTTAATCTATAAAAATATGCACATAAAGAAAAGAATTAAAACATTCTTAAATGTGGATATAGACATTCTAAAATATATAAAGCCGTAACATGAAGAGCCTACGGAGTAATTGTACTATTTGAACCTAGCGTTTAATTCCTTTAATTTTCATATTAATTAATTATTAACTACTTTTTTGGATTCTTTCCTAATGGTTACTTTACACCCTCTCGGAAACTTGCCTCAAACCGGCAAGTGACTCGAAAAACTCCACTTGTTCCACAATCCTACCACTTGCTCTAAATAAAACAAATTCTAAATTCAGGCAAGTAGGCCTAGAAGCAATTCGACACCAGCGTCTTTAGCGGCGAGAAAATTCATTTAAAAACTACGACATGGTTAATTTCATGCTGAAAACTAGATATTCTTTGTTCATGGTTTTAACTTAGGGCTTCATTCACTATATTTTCTTTCACCGGGATTTTGTTTTTCCTTTTTTCGTTATCTCTGCTGTGAAATCAGTTGAGAATTAAAAGCAAACTAAGCTGCTGAGTCAATTTGTTTGTCGCTTCGCTGACCAGCTTTTTTAATCGCGATCTAAATGCGAGCAAAATGCTATTTGCCACTCACATATTTAAAGCGACGGCGGTTTCGCCAAACTACAACTAGCAAATGGTAAGTTTTCGAGCGCGTTTGTCAATTTTTCGAGATCGTGTACAGCAGCCATTAATCTGTGTGTATCTCCTTCTTAATAACATTCAGCCATTGAACGGATTTTCTTGAAATTGGCATGCCTATTTTCGGACAAGGGTCGATGTAACTTTCAACTTGTCGATGAAATTCTAGGGAAAAGTGATACAGATTTCCACAGAAAATCATTAGAAGTGAAACAATAAATTTCTTCGATTTCCAACAATGCACATTAATCCGTTTCGTAATATTATTAAAATTATTGGAGTTAATGCTGTGTATTAACGTGTGTGGAAATGTTGAACATAAAATATAAACAACAATACTTAAACTGAAACAATACTGAAATAACAATATTTAAAAATTAAAATATTAAACGATTACATGTTTCGAGCAGTACTTCCACCGCTCATCGTCGGATCTGGATACAAAGTATTTAATGTTAAAGTAATTAATCTTTGTGGTAGCTATCCCAGCAGAATCATAAAATTCTAAATTACCTGAGGTAATTGTCGTCATTTGAAAACAAAGGACAAGACGTTTCAATCTGCCTGCAGATTATTTTAAACTGTGTTGTGGCTTGGGAAAGCTGTGTTTAAATATGGATAGTTCGCTATTAATTTTAGGAGGATAATAGCGAACTATCTAATCACGTCATCAGAGGCTATTTAAACACAGGTCTCCCAAACTACCACACAGTTAAAAATAATCTGCAGGCAGATTGAAACTTCCTGCCCCATGTTTTTAAATGACGAGAAATGCCTTAGGTAATTTTAGAATTTTATGATTTGTTGGGATTCCTATCAAAAGGATTATAAAATACTATCCCATTTTACTTAAAGTAAGTAATGTTAATTATTTTTAATTTTATATTTTTTTAAAATTTTGTATGTGTTTTGTTAAAGTTTTCATTTTTATTTATTATATATATTTTTTAAAGTTTTGAGTATGTCTACCTCTGGTTGCAGTGCTCGGCTTCCCTGCCACCCACACTCACCACACAACATAACATAACAACATGTCTACCTCTAGTGTGTGCTTTTGTTTGGTTTTACTACGCTTGCGCCATTTGTTTAAGGAATTGTGGGATGTTGTTGTCATCTATTTGGAGATTGATTTGTTACTTTGTATCCAGGTCCGATGATTAGGGCGGAAATTACTACTCAAAACATGTAACCGTTTCTGTTTTAATTTTTAAATATTGTTTTTTCAAAGTGTATTGTCGTTTATATTTTATGTTTAACTGGATTTAGTCATTTTTTTTTCTTTTAAAATGTGCAAGAAGTACAAATTATTTAAAATTAAAGAAAAAATAAGATAGAGAAGATAGTACGTATAGGTATTAGCTTTAATAAAAGCAAGATGAATGTGAAGCAATTAAGTTATATGCCAGCAAATTACTATGGAAATAGAATTATAAAATGGGGATTAAAAAACAAAGGCCAAATATTTATCAAAACTTGGGAATATATAAAAATTCTATATACGGGATTTATAAATATGGGGGAGTTCAACGTTCCTAAATTGGAAAAAGGAAATAATGAGATTGCACAATTTTCCATTAACTCCTTGAGCTATCGTCAAAGGGAATCTGAGACAGGTGTTTCATCGTTGTTAGGACTCATCAGCCGTCGACCTTTAGGGTCCTAACAAGGAGAAACAGCTGTATCAGATTCCGTTTGACGACGGCCCAGGGAGTGAATGGAAAATTGTGCAAACTCAATATTTCCCTTTTTTCAAAATAGACAAACTTTGGGAATATGTATTAAAACAGTTACAGCAAAAGTATTTTTTTTTTTGTTATTTTGAATGTAAAAGTGACTTGTTCTTCGTTGAGATCCTATTCCTAATATTAACGAACTTTCAGATAAAAATTGATTTTTGTCTCAATAATGCAAGACTTTTTTTTTACCATTATTCGATTTCGTTGAAAAGGAAGTAAAAAATAACCCAAAACAGATGAGATACGATATCGAGCCGATTTTAAAAATGGACGGGTTTGGTGCCAATATATCGATGGAATATTCACACTGGCCCTGAGGCCTGTGCGACGTATACTCTTTGACATAATACCAGTTTTCTAATCCATTCCTCTTTGTAAGGCAGACGGTGTTGCGTGCCCGTGTGTGCCATGGGCGTAACACACTCCCCCGCATCAAAAGACGAGCCGTTATATCCCATCGGTCTCTAATCACTGACACATCGGTGGGTGTAAATAATACAGGAGCCAGGGCTCCTACGCCAGCCCCTTTGTTCTTTGCGCACTTTTCAGTCCGCCATCATAAAATATTACTCAGTCGAGACTTCGAAAGATAATAAAAGGAGGGGCGCAACCTTCACCCCTCCCCTAGTTCCTGATTTTTTTCCCATCCCCTTTCTATTTTTTACTTCCTCCTTTCAACTCACCGTACCCTGAGATGATGTAAGTAGAAAGAATAATTATCAATGCGACCTCTATAGACAAAAGCACTAACGATGTGAAATTCTATTATCAAAAACATTTAGTCTTTCCAGCGCGTGTAAAGCGAGCCTACATCAAAGAAAGTGATCTTGCATTCATTGATTATTTATTAGGGGAGTTTCCCCTCCCCTCGTTCCAGAAGGGGATGACTTATTAAAAAGTTAATTTAATAACACTCACGTAAAAATAATATCCTCTTAAATTAGGAGAGAAGACATTTTCTCTTCATCAAAAAAAACCCAAGGGTGATGTAGAACCGAACAGGAAATCAGAAATCACATTACATCATTACCAATTGATGAAAAGGTTCAGAAAGAAGTTTCTAAAATGTAGAAAATTAAATAGATCTTTTAATAGCATTAGTCTTTTGTATTTGTGCATCGGTTTTCTGAATTGCTTATATTTTTAAAAGGCCTGTAAAATGTCAAAATAATTTGTCAAAAACAGTTCCTCTGCTTAGTACATACAATGCAACAGCACAAATTTAATAAATAAAAACGTTTGATAATACAGTTTCGAACTATGAAAGGTCTTCATCGAACCACGGAGTTATCACAAACTTGGAATTGTATTATGTTGTGACACTAATTTTTATATTATGTCTGATCAAGAACTTTCGCAGTAATTAAATGAATATATTTATAAATATGTACTTGCCTCATCATTACAAGTTATAAGAAAATGAAAAACATTTCCTGCGTTTCTTGTAAAAAGAATTGTATCTCTTAAAATAATGCAGAAAAGACTAATGAAGCACAAACAATTTCTTGAAAATATCAGGTAACCTAAATCATATTTTCAACCATATTTAGATATCTAAATGTACTAGAATGCGAATTTATCAGGTACTTGCGAGACCAACTATAACTTGTAACTGGCAATGAATCATGGAGTTCTTGCAATATGGACCAAAAAGATTAATAAGTGTTGTAATGAGATTCGTAAGAATCTCAGGCTACACAATCTTGGACGATATATGAAATGAAGATTTAATTATATAATGACAAAAGATCTGCAAACAACCCCGCTTCATAGCCCAAAATCGCCAAATTGGGAAACTTTCTGTAAAATAGAATGTTAGAATAGTAAAAAAAGAGATATCAACCAAAAGGAATAAGTTAAGGTATACTTCTCAAATGATGGAAAGATTCTGCAATGTGATATCCGTAACAGAATAATAAAGGTCTACCACTGGATAGGAAAAGCAGAAACAAAAATGAACTATTTCAAGGTAAAGAAGAACTGCTTTGAAATGAAGTTTGTAAAACAATCCTCATATGAAAACTTATCCGAATTTCTCATTACGTAAAGTAAATAGTGAGTAAAAATTCCTGCTGTTCTCAATCGAATTTTATGGTAGCCTTTGAATACAAGCCATCAAAGAACTCCTTAATGGAACAAGACGTTTTCTATTAAAATCTTATTGGGAAGAAATTCATCTTTTCAGAGACTGCTTCATGAATCTAGAAAATTAGAAACTTCAATTAAATCTCTAACCAAATTTGATTTTAATTTTGGAATGCTTCTCTCTTAAACAATAGAGATAGAAATGGCAAAACTCGATCGTAAAGTTTCGAAATTCATGAAAAGTTTTTTTTTTCTTTATGTAATAATTACGACTTTGTTAATTGTCGAATGAAAATTACTCGAACAGATTGTTTCTGGCTAATTGGTTTTAGATTGGGAAATCAAAACATGTTTTGAAATTAAACAAACAACGGAAATTCCAAACTCTGAATGACAAACATTCCATAAACTAAAATTCATATTAGTTTGTTTTCATTGAAATTGACTATAGAAATTAAATTAGGCTAAATACGTCAGCGGCAATTTACCCAACAATTGAAATGTTTTAGAACAAATTGAAACAAGATTTTTCACTTAAAATATAATATCAACTATTTAAAATGAAATGAGCTCTTTTATTAAAAGAAGTTATGTTTATTATCTTTTGAACTTTTATTATTAATTTCCTTAAAAAATTGTATTTATGCATGTATTTATTTTCGTGTTATCAGTAAATTCAATTTTTTTTTTCACTTGAGAGATGATTATGAAGATATTTGGTTGCTCTGTGAAGAAAGTAATGAATCATAAAGAAATTTATTTCATTTTCACTCAGATTTTCAACTTTTAATGGCTTAAAAAGTTTTTTTATTATTATTATTATTCTCATTTATTTCAAATCTTAGCTTAAATCCTATGAAAATGAGCTTAAAATATCAAATTATTGAACTGTAATACTTAAAATGATTCAAGAAGTTGTGTAGTACCTAAACTGAAAATAGTTAGAAATAGTAATTTTTACACAGAGATATATTAAATGTGAGTTATAAAATGAAACCTAAGCTACTGTCACACCAGTACGCTGACCTTTATAGAATTCCCTGCATCTTATAAACATTACTGCTAAAATTATTTTGCAATGCATTGACATACTATGTATTTTGTCTAAGTTTATCGAACATATTCTTTATTGACGTTTGCATCAAGCGAAATCTATAAAACTGCCTATAAATATACAGTTGACAATCCGACAGTTACGGGACCGAGGGGGTGTCGGATTACCAAAGGTTGATTTTCTAAAACTGAATTTTGACTTCTAAGGCAAGAAAATTTAAGTTATGTATATACAGTACTGTACGTACTACAGTACGTATATTGTTACAATACATATTGAGTACATATTTTACGGCCATTGAGGATATAAAAAAAAAACTCGTTAGGCATAGTTTTACACAAATGAATACGTATGTATGTAATACTCATTTATTACTGTATTTATGTCTTAAAAAAATAAAATTACAGGATAAAATGTAAAATACAATTTTATGCCTTAAAATAAAAAATAAAAATACGGGGTTCTTATGCAATAATAAGTTCCGTAAAGTCTGTCATGTTTGTTCTATTTTGAAAAAAATAATTTCAAAATATTATTTTTTTTTAAAAAAATAATAAAATAATATTGAATTTTATTTCAACTTGAATTGTATTAACTATTATTGACACACGTAAAAAACATATTACAAACAATAGTTTAAAAATTCAATTTTTTTAGATGTTTTATCAGCTATTTCCTTCAGTATTCTACAATTAACAAATATAACTGAATAAGAATTAATTCTAACCTACTTTACAGAAATATGAATATACAGTTTGAGCTACAGTTTAAATCAAAACATTCTGACAAAAGTGTATTTATGAGTACTTTTTAGAATTGATTATCATGATAATTTAAATAAACAAAAGTATATTCAATTGATTGTATGTATTTCAAAAGTGCTCAGTCTTAAAGGCCGGAAACATATTGTGCTTTCTATTGCGAATATACATTAATGTTATTGATTGTTTTTATTTAATATGGTTTACTTGCTTAACATTAAATCAATATATCAGAAAATGTTGAAAGTAGAAATCAAAATTGGATTTTTCATTTTAAATATTTATTTATTAAAACCTTTTAAATATCAAGACTTATATGCATAAATGATGTTTATTTAATCCTTAAATTACGTTCACGATAAGAACTATGCATGTTATCATCTAAGAGCAAATTTTTCAAGTCTTTTCACTTCTTTTTCAAGCAATATACACAAGTTTAAAAAGTTTTTTTTTTTTTTTTTACATTTTTAAAATAGCAAAATTCTCAATAAACATATCTTCTTTGCATTTCATTACATTGTTTATAAAGGCTTAGTTACTTAAAAATATAAAAGAGAATATGTTTTTAAATTTTTATAATGTTACTTTCTTGAAACAGAATTCCTCACGCTTTTAGAAGATGTGTACATGGAAGTAGTTAATTGCTTTTTTTAATGTGTTTAATAGTTTCTGTCTAATAATTTGTTTCATGAAAGTTTCTTTTAGCTTCCCTTTTTTCTTCTAGGTGTTGAGATTTCCCAGTAGTCGATGTTAATAACAGCGATATATTTCTTGACAACAGTTTCGTGATTTATCTCCTTGCTAACAAGGAAGTATTGATCATGACACTCACTTGAAAGTATAAGCAACAAGGCTTTTAACCATGTACTTGAATTTCCTTTCAGCCTTTGCTTCACTCTACTCTTAGCTAAGGTGGTGTCCATCTTTGAGGTGGCGATCCCGAGTGTCCTTTAAGAAGCCCAATCTATTGATCCAATCTTAATCTTACCTTTGGCTTGCTTGTTGACGTACATATCTTCTCTTGCAGACCCTCAGGCGAACGTACAGCCTCGGATCACTGATAATATGGGATCAGTCCATGTGAATGAAGGAGAGACAGTCATCTTACCTTGCGTTGCCCAGGGGCATCCAGCACCCAAGGCCGAGTAAGTACATTTACCATTTCTTTCTGTCATCCAATCCCTTCGTGGATTTGGAGAAAGTTTTTCTTTTTATGTATCTTTTCACTTTAAGCACAGGTGAGCAGCAGGGACTCAAAAACATTCTTTCTGAAAATAAGGACGAACTCCCAAAGAAACTTTGCCAGAAATAGATCAACAAAGAAATTGTAAGAGTTACTTCGATACATCATTGGAAAAAAAAAACTTTTACGAAAGAAATATTTAAATATATATGTATATATATATATATATATATTAAACGTATAAAGTAGGAAATATATATATATATTTCCTACTTTTATAAACTGTATACAAATAAAATCTAAAAAAATTAAAAATCCTGAGAATTGCTAAAATCACAGAAATTGTTAATTTTGTTAATGTTATTTAAAATCAAGCTAAAATTAGCAGGAATTAATTTCAAATACTTAAAAAATTAAAGAAATATATCTTTTTTAAATACAAACAATAGTATAATTACATTTTTCTCAAGATAAATTTTATGTAAGCTTATGTATTATTTTTAATAAGATTTGAAAATGGTCATGAAAATTGATGTCAAATTTCGTTTTTGCTGGTACTTCCATTTTCAGACCAGTCTTCATTTTTGAATGTAAATCAATGATATGTTATTGTAGTTGATAACAGATAAGTATTCATCATCATTATCATCATCATCAGCCCGTACAATCCCCATCCGGAGCAAGGGCCTCTCTTAATTTCTTCCATCGTTGCTTATCTTGGGCAGCATGAATCCAAAGTATCCCCTGGGCCTTCTTGATAGAATCCTGCCATCTTGTAGCTGGGTGACGACGACTTCTTTTACCATCTCGAGGATACCACTCTTGAATCAGCTTAGTCCATTTTTGTGTTGACATTCTGTTGTCCATTTTTCTTCAAAACTTCTTTACCAGCATTCTTTATTTGTGTTTTACGCCTAATTTCCGTGTTTTTCATTCGATCTTTCAACTTAATGCCAAGCATGCTCTTTTCCATTCTTCTCTGGCATACCATTAATTTCTCAGTTTGTAACTTCGTTAAAGACCACGTCTCTGCGCCATACGTTAGAACGGGCAACACGCACATATTCATTACCTCCCTCTTGATGCCCATAGGAAAGTCATGCTTGAGAATGAAAGCAAGTGTCCAATATTGACTCCATGCATTTTCCGTTCTTCTCTTAATTTCTTTACCTTGTCGAATTGTCCAAGATAACAATAATCTTCAACATACTGAATGGTTTTGTCGTTTAACTTGATTTCATGTTTTTGGCTGTTTGTCATGATTTTGGTTTTAGATTCATTAATGCTTAGGCCAACTTCTTTACTATGAGCATCAAGATCATTCAGCATTTGGATAAGTATTCAGTCATATTTAAATCTACTTGGTAGGCTAACAATTTGCTGAAACATACTTATTTTCGAATAATTACAGTTGGTCCTAATAATTAAAGATAAGATTAAAAGATACGAGTTAAAAGATACGATTATCAAAATATACCTACTATTACAAACTCGACAAATGGAAACAATTATCGCAATAAAGGTCCAAACCATCTCCTTTAGTTCAAATCAAAAGCAGTCTTGATTAACCGCTGATTATGGTAATCATTATATAAACAAGAAAAGTTTTAATTGCCTTTTGGAATATGCGAATGGAAAATATGCATCAAAATGTTGACTTTTGATTCGAGGCACCTTATCTTTACAATTTGATTCATGACAAAATCAATTTATAGTATTTATTACTTAACCTACAACAATTATTAAAAATTTCAAGTTAAATTACTGTTGAATTGTCTTGATAACTATGTTTTCAGAGGCAATATAATTTTATTCCCAAATTTGTATGGGTCTTCTGTTGGCACTACGACAAAGTCTGTAGCTACAAACATATTAATATAATGTTAGCTTTTTATAAATGATTATTAAGATTTCCCATAAGGAGGTCTCATGAGTTCAGGATGTTAAAAGTTTTGTTTCTTAGTGGTAGGGATATTTTACGCCTACGCCATTATTCAGTGTTTCACTTTAAAGAAAAAGAATAAAATAATAATAAAGAAAATCTTTATGCATTTTCACAGTCAATTCTTAGTTTTTGATGACCACTGTTACATAACAAGGACGGGTGCTTTCTTCCTATTAAGTCGCGTAACTATAGGTAGTATATTACCTTACAGTGGCCTCCTTGAAAGAAAACACACATTAGTGTCATAGTTCAAGTTTTGATGTAATATTTAAGCTTTTATCCTAAGTATTTTAAGGCCTTTTAATATGAAAAATTTTCATATATAATATTTATTTAATATTATTGACGAGTTATGAATTTTGACATAATATATAAATATAAATATGTAATTGCAAATCTAAAATTCTAGAAATTAAATCTTAATTCAAACTTTAATCCAAACTTTAATGCAAAATTCAAATGTCTTTTTTTTAATGTATTTATTGTTTCTCTTCAGATAATTCATTTTTCCAAGAACAAAATGCAATATTAAAATACACAAAGCCTACATGAAAATAATCAGATTTTGGAGCACACTAGAGAGGGAGGGGGGGAAGAGATGTTATACTGAATCTTTCAACATGTCCTTGCCTCCCATTCTTTTAGTTCAACTTGAAGACAACATAAGCTTCGAGCATAAAAAGCTGTCTTTCTTATGGTCGAAGTCGATAATGTTTTTGAGCTGCGAGAGTGTTAACCCTGAGAGCGAAAAAAGAGGGTGGGAGACAGAGAGAGGTTAGGTTGAGATAAGTTCTTCAATTTTTTATGCCGATGAAGTTCACTCTCTCTCTCAATCTCATCTCTGACTCTGCGCAGAATCCAGTTGCTGAATAACATTGTTTAGAATATTGGAGACTGAATTTTAACATGTCTCTGATACGAGTTCTTCTCTGCCGCCTCGCATATCAAATGCAATTTCTGCCTCAAATTGGAAAACATCCGATAAAAAAGCAAAAGGAAAACAAATTAAATTTATGGGAAAAACACAACATAGGGGTTTTTAGGATATTTCTGTTTCGCAGATGCCAAAAAGATTGAGAGATGATATCTATCAAGTGTTTTTTATTTTCTTTTTAAACAACTTTGTTTTTGTAAACTTGAGAGCCTTTGAATATTCGTTAAAATTTAAAAAAGTTACGTCTCCTAACATGCAATTGTAAAAATAACTTTGACGTAATAACTGGCGAATTTATTTAATAATAAGCCAACGGCTCTGGCATTGTTCGGATCATAAGAGAGAAAGAATTCAGTCTCGTTAGCGTTAATCAATCATTTTTTGAGAAATTGTTCGGTGTATATGATCTTCGCTAAAACTTATTACAAGTCTAACTAATGACCCTGACAATTTTGGTTACCTCAAGCAATCAGACAAAGAAATTTCTCTTATGGATACAGACAATGAGTACCTGCTTCACTCACTATAGTGCAGATACTCAAAAATGGATTTTTAATGATCCATTTGGGAGATTTTGTGATAGCGACCAAAATCGGTAGCTATTGCGTTTGTCCTGTCCGTCCGTCAATGTCTGTCCACCCCTAACAACTCCCGAACTGAAGTTCGGATCGACAAACGGATTTCATCATCATTTCAGAGGCCCAAACACTGTAGGAATGGGGTATTTTCAGGGGCCAACGTCCCCCATGTTCGAGGTATTTGGCATTGTTTTCATTAGATTTTCACTATTAGCTTAAAGGTTACAAATGCAACCATCTCATTTCAGTTGTCAGTTATAGCTTTATGCTTAAGGTGTAGGTACTGTAGGTTGTCGGTTCAAATTCGTACATTTCCTTTTTTTTTCTCTTAACCTTTTTTTCTCAATGTCCTCGTGGGGCTTTTTTTCTTATTTTCCTAACGTTTTTTAATTTTTTCCTATTTTTGTTAATGTACTTTCTTTTTTTAGTATTTTTTAAATTTTTTTATATTATTATGGATTATCCTTAAATTTAAGCTTAAATTAAAGCACAAAATTATATTCATTTGTTGCAGGTTTTTTTTGCTGCAATAGTAATCCGATTTTAATATTCTGACAATACTCAAAAATCCAAAACTAACCCGATCATTTGAGCCTCCTAAGCAAACTGCTTCATGATTAAGAAGATTTATAGGAAATTTACTACATAGGCTACAATTCTGCCGGGATTTTAATTTATTCTAGAATTAATATTTACGTTGATTACCTGTCCTTTTGAACAGATTACGTAGATAATGATAAGTAATAATAATAATGATAAGTAATAATAAGTAATGATAATACCCGGCGCGCGGCTTGGATATTGCTTTCTTTTTCAGTGTTTGTTTTTCTTCAAAGTAAGCGGAAGTCTGACTGTCACATTAGGTTGTCTCCTGGATAATAATATCCAAACGACAGTAAAGCCCATTGCATATGGATCCGAAAATCGGTCGGTTGGATCCATGTGTAATGGGCTTAAGGGGAGCGTTTGAGACCAAAATTATCAAATTGAAATGAGAAAGGTAAGGTGAATGTGGGTGTTTTGAATATGTAAATTTTGGACTGAAATCACCCTATATATAAATTGTGTTCCAAACACCCTCATTCACCTTACCATTTTTCATTTAAATATGATAATTTTGGTCTCAAACGCTCCCCTTAAGCTCATTGCACATGAATCCGACCGACCGATTTTCGGATCCATGTGCAATGAGCTTAAAGCAACAAAAATTTCCCATAATAGAGTGTGACTCTATGACCAGTAATCCGAAACTGAATCTGGGGACATTAGAAACCTAACGTATTTCTTCAAAAATGACTTATTGAGTTGGCTGGGTATTTCATCATCTTTATTTAAAAAAAAAAATGTCCACCGATATTTTCAGTTCCAAACTTTCAAATTGAAAGTTAGAAATTGAAATATATACAAACGAAATTTACTTGTAAATATTATCATTTGGAGGTTGTGAAAAAATTGTGAAGAGAGAAAAAAGATGACAATTGAAGATCAACGAAAAATGGAGAAGAGAAGATATATTATCGGAAGCGAACATTTTTTTTTATTCTCCAGATAAGAAAAAAAATATCTTATTTGAAAATTATCTTAGTTACTTGAAAGAAAAATTCAACTCTTACTTGAAGTCTAAGAATTTTCGCAATTTTTTTTTAGCCTTTTCAGTTAAAAAACGTAGCTTCTTAGTTCTGGTCCCAGAAATACCAAAAATTATTAGCAGTCTTTCTTATAAGAAATTAAACCATCTCCTAAAGTGTTGGTTTCTAGGATAACAGATTTTCTGTAAACTTTATTACAGATAAACGGACTGTAAAATAAATGTTAGACAAATCAATAATAACCTACACAGATACCTAATTACTATGTGGTTATCAAATTTTAAAATATCCTCAACAGTGTATTAGGCAGCTCAGGGAGAATTCTACGATTCCAACCGTACCGACGATGGTAAAAATCAGAGGGTCGGTTCAACGTTCGCCCAATTTTGACCATCCGACAAAAGGATGGATGAACCTAAGACCAGTCGGGGAAGAAACAACTAATTAAATCTCAGAGCTTCACCGGGAATTGAAAGTGATTATTGCATCCCGCACTGAGCTACAGTAATGCGGGCATATAATTGGCCAAGTCAGTATTCTAGTGATGAGGTAATAACCAGAATGTTCTTGCTTGTAGAATTATTAAGTATCCAACTTTAACTTCTTTCTTTGAGTT
This sequence comes from Thereuonema tuberculata, assembly GCA_023159025.1. Classification (NCBI taxonomy): domain Eukaryota; kingdom Metazoa; phylum Arthropoda; class Chilopoda; order Scutigeromorpha; family Scutigeridae; genus Thereuonema; species Thereuonema tuberculata. Next base: position 65,925,820 of record JAFIDM010014012.1, read on the forward strand.
TAATGTAAAAGTTACTGAATTCAATATTACGTTGTCTTCTTTTTTTCCATTTGGATTGGAATGTTGTTTATTTGGAATGAAAGCCTTTTCCAACGTCTATTGTCAGCCCAAATGGAGTCCAAGACTGATTTGCCTGTTGATTGGTTCTGGCGTGGAGGATCACAAAAAGGAGGGCCTCGACGCCAAATAAAAGAACCACTCGAGAGGTCAATTGGCTCGAGTGGCGATTCACCAAACATTCCAATTTTCTGAGTCCATATTTTATTGATTGAAGAACTTGGTTAAGAAGATTCATTGAACGTCGAAAAATAACTTCAAGGTAGAAAGGTTTCCTGAATGAAAAAGACTTAATGTCTCGGTCTTCAACTAAGCTTCGTTTTAAAGCGCACTTTTTTTTAAAGAGTATTTTGGGGGGAAAGAAGGCATGAAAAAAAGTTTGAAACTTTTTATTTCATCTTTGTCCACTAACATAAGAAGTTTGTATGGTTTTCAGTAAGTAATCGTATTAAAGTCACAGTTATGAAATTTTTATATAATTCTAGAAGCTTAGAAAAAATTCGAGCAAGGGAAACTAGGAGCTTTGTTTAATATTTATGCTGTGTCTTATAAAAAGTCTTTCAAAATAAAAGGACAAGAAATTGAAAATGAAATTTTGAGACTAAATAAAAAATAATTTCATCGTCTATAATCCAATAATCTTCGCTCTGATATTTTTGTGATGAGATTATGCTATACATTCTGAATTCTCCATGAACATTCATGTATCATTTCGTGGCATTAAAACGCAATGTTGAGGCTAGAAGCTTTAATTTTACTCTTGTTCAAAAACGAATCTTGTGTGAACGATTTCCATTTTGTAAAGACTTACTATTCTGTTTCTACTATATTTAGGACACTTAATAATCATCTTTACTAATGCCACTTTAGTTTCTTCTAATTTTGTTTCTTGTTTGTTTATGAAATACTATAATGTCTTCTTCATAATTAAAAACTGAATAATAAAAACTGTGTATAGTGCTTGTTTGTAGAAATTAGATAAAAATTTAAATTAGGTTAAAATTGACAGTTGCGTTAAGTGTATGTCATTATAAAGCATTCAAATGAAAACTTCTAGTAAAAACAGTAAAGTGTTATGAGTATCACAAAATATGAGATTTTTCCTTTTTTATTTTTATGGTTACTTAGTAGGTTTTCTGGACAGCTATTAAAATTCCTCAGGTCTTCTTAGCTTGGCTTAACAACTCGCGACATACCAGCGTTTCAAATACCAACAGACCAGGCCTACATGATCTGACTCTATGTCACCTACAGATGATAAGAACTAGTTAGTTCGAAACATCTCGTTGAAGCTCTGTTATAAACAGATAGTCTTGAATGAATTTGTTAATATTCTAAAATTTATTTTAATGAATCTATTAAATATTTTTATTAAAATAAATGGATAATGCTACTGAATGGTAAAAACAAAACAAGAATCTATAAAAGATTTTATTATAAACCAGACTAAACCATTATTATAACCAGACTAAAATGCAATTGAGAATTTGATGAGCAGAAATTTTAACTTTACTACTTGAAGTATTATTAACTTTTTCTTCTAAGCTTCCTTAAATGTTTCATTTAACTTTCTTTAACAATCAGTTCTTATTCAGCGATTTTTCTTTGGGAGCAGGCCTTAAACCAGAATGAATAGAAAAAAAAAGAAATTTGTTTTGTCATCATCTTCCATGATAGATTATTCTCGGCTCAGAGTGAACCTCAGGCCAAAGAGAAAAAGCCAAGTTAGAAGATTCTATCATTTGTATTGGTTAGAAATCTCAGTGCTGTCGGCAGTTGAAGGGAGTCGTTCTCTTCCCAGAGGAGCCATTCGTTAAGAGTAGGAAACCAGGTGGAAAATCAGGCGGTGGTGCTGAGCTTGAATAATCAGCTGGGGAGGTGGATCTTGTTCAGTGCCAGGAGATGCCTCTTCAGTTGCAGTCACGAATTACCGCCTTCAATGGAGATCTGGACAGAGAAGGATTTGTCGACCACCACTCGCTCAACAGATGCGGGCAGAGCGAAGGGACTCGGAAGTTTTCTCATTTCATGTCCGAGACATCTTCGTCTCGACGATGAACGTCTTGAACTCTTCGTCTTCCCTAGAACCGCAACTTTTCAAAGTATAGTTCGCACTCGATAACCAAAATCTATCTGGCAGGAGGTCCCTTTTCAGATCATCTTTTTAACCTATGTAGTTTGAAATCCAATAGTAATGATAAAATCGATCATCACAATATAACCCTTAAAACTATTTACAAAAAGTTTCCTTTTTAATTTCGGAAGAAACATTCGTCTTCCTTCATTAGAAATAAAGTAACTAAAATAGGTTTATATAAGCGAAAGAAAGAATTAATATAAGATATAGGATATATTTTATACAATATCTTCCCTTATTATGTGATCTTCTATATTTTACTATTTGTTTTTGTTTTCCAATTATAAAGCTAGTATTTGCTCATTTTCTTATTACAATTTGATGAAGGGGGTGGAATGCCTCTTCCGAAACGGTAATGCTTATAATATTTAATAAATGTTTTTAAAAGATAGCGTATTAGCTATATATAAATAGTTAATATTTGATGTAAGGATAATAATGGTGAATAATTCAGTGATACTATGTTCCATAATTGTAAAGATTGTTTAAATACTTAGAACACATTGCCTTCTGCAACAAATTTAAAGGAATTTCGACAGATTTTTAATGGACCTTTAAGGTGAAATTTTATTAAATTAATATATTACAAGTCTTGAAGTAACCACTAATAAAAGTGTAGTGTAGGAACGGATTTTGTATAGAATCATGTTCAATTAGTCTTTCGTAAATGTTAAATTTGAATATCCCTTTTCTGTTTTAAAAATATTGTCGGTTTAATAAATTACAACACAACTATAAAAGGACTTAAATAGAACCATGTTCAAAATTAGAAATAATATTTGAGAGGTGTAATTGTATTGACCTTTCAAAAACTATAGAACAAAAAATAAAAATAACCATATGTTTCTGAGAGATTATTACAATTACCACTTTCAGATTAATTTTCCCCTGGTATGCGGTTTTGGATTTTGCACTGGCTGAGTAGCCCTGGCTGATGAGAGCACAAGGAGGTTGAAACCTAACCCAAGAAGATTGAAACGGCCGTCTCAGGGTCTTAGGTCAACCCCCAAAAAAAAAGTTTTATTTTAATAATGTTGAAGAGCACTTCTACTAAATGAAGACTTGATTGTTTTGCAGTCGTTTCTTGAAAATCAGTTCTGTTCATCTTTTAGCAACATTAGCTCATATATAGGTTTATAAAATGGTTTTTTGCTTTAAAATATCTTCAGACAAAAATTAAAAACCAACAGAAAGTCATCTTGCTATTCCGTGACTAAAACAAACATTACATTTGTTGAACAATTGGATTTCGATTTCAATAATTGTCATGAAAAATTCCTTTATAAAACTCAAAGAAATAAAGCAGCTTCGCTATTCTAGAACTTTATTCTCTTAAGAGCTTGGCAGCATATTTTCGACATGAAAATCCCATCTTGGTTTGAAAGATTTTTTTTCTTATCTTCCTAAATAGAATTTTCGGAACGGTAACTTGTATTTATGCCAAACAATAAAGCAATCGAGATTTATCAGAAAGATGTACATCTTAAAGTGTTTTTTGAAATCTCCATAAATCGCAATAAAATCTCAGACGCTCATTGAATTATGAGAATGGATCTCCTCCCAGAAATCCATTATTCTCGGATGTGGACTGAATTGACATTAATGCTCTATTGATTTTTGTTGCATTCCCATAAAACAATTACGACAAGAGTTTTATTACGGTTTGAAATTGATCCGTAGAAGTTGGAAGAAAAACTCTGGAATGTTCGTTTAATTCCAAAAGCGTTTTGAACGTGCTAAATATTTACGAGTTTTCCAGATAAGTGTCTAGAAAATTTTCTGCTTAACGCTCAATAAAATAAAAACAGGTTAAGCAATGAGAAGCAGAACAAAAGCCACATTACAGTAATAGGCGCTGGCAGTAAAAGAAAAAGAAGGAAAAAATGGCGACTGTTGTGATGTTTGAAGCCTTTGTTTACTGACACGAGTACAGAGCCTAACGTGACCGATGGTGTCGGCAAGCGTTGCTGACAAGGTAGTAGAGTGGGGAACCCTGGCCCTTTGCCAGTACCTAGCCGCATTACTTGACTGTAAAGGCACTTCAATTCACCCTCTCCCATCCCTCGTGATGCGCTCGGCTGCACAATGGAGGTGAGGGTCCTTCTCCCACTCTCTGCACCGCTTGTGATTATTTTGACAAGTTGGTACGATGATCAAAAACAGTTTCCCTCTCTCTTTATCAAATATTAATCACAAGTGACTCAGTCAAAATGCACAGGAACTTAAAACCGACTCAGCGAGCGCCACACCTTCGTGCAGAATGAGGGTTACAGGAACTGACTGGAAAATGTGTTTGGTTAATTATTGTTTCTCCTGTTTATCTGCTTTGGTTTTGTTTGTTTTTCCTGACCTTTTAATCAAGATGGATCCTATAATTGTAATGGATTATCTGAGATTAAAATTAGTAAAAGAATTACAAAAATTCAGTGGGAAAGTTTAAGCGGAGGACTTTTTAGAAATATGCAACACATATTTTAATTGAAATGCCTGCAAATGAAATTTAATGTAAACGCATTTTTTTTCTTTATATAATGCTTTTTATATTATAAGGCCTTTTAATTTGCAATTCAGAGGTCTGCAGCGGAATGAAAACAATTCCTATTAGGATTTTAAAAAAAAATGTCGAATTCCATTCTTCATTTAGTACACTGTTCTTTTGAGCCCCAACTAAGCTCAAAAGTAGACGTAAAGTATCAATAATAACCATAACATAATTACAAACAAAAATTAAATATATTTTTTCATTATTCTCCTAATCAACAAAGAAGACAAAACTCGAATACATTCAATACTCAATTGACCTCGCGTATCTTCTTTAACAAAAGCATACCTGTTTTATATGGGTTATTTATAAAATTATTGTCAAGGTAAGGTCATATATGTGACTTACCTTTTTTCCTGACATGTAGATCATCTATTGCTGTCCACTATAGAAAATAATTGTTGGAAAGCATACTGTCATTGAAATGTGACTTATAATGAACGAATAATTAAACGGCCAGAACATGCCCAAAGAAGAAAACCTTTATTTGTGGTGGCAACTTTAGTGACTACGAAGTCTAACCAGGCATCGACTGGCAGAAATACTAAATATCAAAAACGTGTTTTTTAAGGTCTCAACAACAACAACAAAACTGATTTCACTTTCATCGTGAAGAACAGTAACCTCTTTTCCTGGTCCAAGCCAGAACATTTGCGGATATCCATTACAGAAAATTTTGCATTCTCTACAGAACATCAACGTAATCTCAGATCCTCAAATATTAATCGTGCTGAAACGTGAGTATTTATCTAGCTGTTATTCCTTGATAAAATGTTAAAGATTAGTTGTCATATATTTTGTTCTTTAACAATATATATTTTGTCATCCACGGACAAACTTTCTTAAATGTATTTAGGTAAATAAGTTCAGTTCTATTTAAATAACATATGCTTGGATGCTTTTTTCTACTCTGGGTGTTTAGTCCAATACTTCGGTTCGTTACCTTGAATCTTCATCAGGTGAAATTTGAGACTTACATCATTTGTTGATGTCCATGTTTTGGAGCTTATAGCATTTGATTATTTAATTAAAATGGTCTTTTCCTCTTTCACATTTAAGAGTGTTAATCTAGTATAAAATTTATCATTAAAAGTTAAAAGTTCAACAATGTTTTATTCTTTTCGATAAAAAACTGTTCTAAAGCGTTCAAGGAAAATAAAAAGACGAATGTTTTTAATCTCAATGAGACTGGAGTGAAATGATAATGATAAAACCAGTAGGGTTTTTTACTAACATTCTTGATTGACAAGCATTGCTCGATTAGCACACCTAGCTGAAGTTACTTAAATATCACAATAACGCTACAAGGTCTCCAGTGATTGGGATCTATTTCCTCTTTGAATTAAATTACTCCATTATCCAATCTTATTCCTCCTCTATGTGATTATGCCTGAAAATTGCTTCATAATTATGATAATGGCAAAGAAAAAGAAAAATTAAGGAAAGAACAAAAATTTCATTTAATCGATTTTTGAAATTATTAATCAATATAATGTTTTCTTTGGTTCCGGGAATGTAAACGATTTTCATTTTTACTTTTTTCACGTTTAAATTCGTTTCTGCAAAGAGTAAAAGTTGTAGAGTAATTGTGATATATTGTTATTATAAATTTTGTTATAACTACAAAAAATTGCTAGAAAATGGTTTGACAAAAACTAATAATAAGCCTAATCTTTCTATTTGTAATGTAAAGTTCGTTAACATTATAAAATTAGGCAGCTTAGCAAAATTTGTACATAATGTAGGCATTATATTTGTTTTATTAAATAGTTATTAATTTATAATACTTCAGTAATTAAAATATTCAAATTTGAAAAAAAAAACCTCTGCTCTTTTATGAGCGCTATCCAGTATTTCGTGTTCTAAAAAAAAAATAACATGAGATTATCAGCATAAATTATAAGTAATCGATGCAGCTGAGATATTGTTTTAAAACTGTGACCCACACTGTTGAAAAAAAACTTCAAAATGCAAACGTTTGAAGTGCAAAGGAAATAAAAAAGTTCTGCTAATACTACATGTAAAAATTATATAACACTACATAATAATACATGAATAATACTACATGCTGACAGTTTAATGCGTCAAAAAAAAAGAAAAAGGATTCTAAATGCAAGTCGACAATTTAAAATATATAAAAAAAAATGTAAACGTTCTATGATAAATAGTCAAACAAATGTAGTTTTTAAATTTCTACAGTTTAAAATATCCAAAAAAAATAAAAAAGTTTCTGAATGTAAAAGTTTATAGTTTAAATGCAAAATAAATATAAAAAAGTTACTGGAATACGAAATATTAAAACATTAAAAATTGAAATTTTTACAATTTAAAATTTTCAAAAACAAAAACAATTTCAAAAACTGCAACAAAAAGCAATAGTTTAACATGCAAAATTAACATAAAAAGTATAAGTATAAGAAGTGCAATACTAAGTATAAGAAGTGGAATACTAAGTATAAGAAAGTAATAAGGCTAAATGTAAAACATCTGAGCTGTCGAGATTGTGAGTGTATTATGGATAGATAAATGATATCGAAATTTTTTAAAGTTTCTTCCCAATTAATTAGAATAGCAGTTTTCTGATTATTTTAATTTTTACATCCCTGTAAAATGGCTACGTAAAAGTTAACAATTTTAGGAAATGTAGATAAATTAAAAAAAAGAAATACATTTTGGATAGTGGGTGCTTTGTTTTTACTTCTTTTACAAGTGGCATTTCGAAGAATTGTTGCTCAGTGAATAACTCCAAGTGATAATTCACAAGCTGTTATTACGATGATTGCCTTTTTACGACAACGTTTCAGCTCACTCAGGAAGCCCGGATTCCTTTCACAAGGATAATAAATTCCATTTATTTCAGTCTCCACCAAAAGTACTTGTTTTTACTGTTGACACAAAAGCGAAAATGGAAAGAGGATTTGGTTCTAATGGATTCGCGTCTTTTCTCTTTGTAAATTCATTAGGAAAGTACAGGACGAAGGAATTAGTTGGATATTAATGCTGTTGACTATCGAGTTTCTTTTTCTATTTTGAAATGAAGTCATAACTTAATTAATGAATTGTTAGCAACACAGCGGCGCTGATTAGTCTGATATATTAGTTACACATTCTTTATTTTGAGTGTTTTCGCTTTAGGTGAATGAATCTAGGTTAGGCGGAGACTGAATTGATAATACCATGTTATCCAATTGAGTAAAATTCTCAATGATTATTAGATTTTTTTTTTCTTAGCCCTCCTTGTTTTTGATTGAATGAAGGAATGAATGCTCCTCCGTCTCAAAATTTATATATTCATCATCATAAATTTTTGTATGTTCGCGAAGGCAGTTCATATCTAAGAAATATGCACTCTTAAAAATACTATATAGCAAAATTAAATGTTTTTATTTACGATAAAATAATAAATAATAAACTCTTCATCATTACATAAGAAAAGATATAAAAGAAACTAAACTCACTGTAAAATACAAGCGTTTAACAATATTTAATTATAACTGCATTTATAATAACAAAGGGTTATTGTTATTAAGTCTGTTATTAAATAAATAGGATAGTTATTATATGTACAGTATTTACATCTATCCATACAGCGAACATATACATATTTTTATATATATAGAAAATATTGCTTAAATAAATTATTCCGGTTTTCTGAAAATTCATTAGTGCCTCCTACTTGACAACTATTGGAATAAGCTTTTATTTTATAAAGACGTAATTATCGTGAAAAGCTCAACAAACAAGTTATTTCTTATTATTGCTTAAATTTGTTTCTTTCTGATTCTCTATGTTGAGTTATTTGTTTTTTTTTCTCAGTTGAAATAACTTTTTCTTTGAAGACATTTTTAATAAAGATAATGTATTAATATCTATTGTGAGGTTGGAAGGCTTTTAGTCAATTGAATATTTAAACGACTCGGTTTAAACACTGGAACGCTTCTGTTGACATTAGGTTTTCGTTTTCTGCAGAGATTTTTCTTGCCCGTAAAATTCATTTTTTTCTTCTGTTTGATACGTTATTTGCTTCGATATTTTTCGTGTAACTTAAATCTTGAAACATCATTTTGTTCTTTGCTTGAGAGATTTGGCCATAAATATTGCAAGAAGTCAGATGTACTCGAACAGAAAAACCAACGAAGCAGAGGTAGATTTGCAACTGACAAGGAATGTATACGATCTTCGGCCTTAGATCGGGTTGAAACTTTCAAAGAATTCTGTGACTGATAAGAAACGAGCGACGTATGATGCTTCCAAATGACTTGGAAGATATGTACTTTATAATGTGTTGAATGGTAACCGATATATCTTCATATGGAAGACAGAGTACATAAATGGATAGTAATTGTTATGTGCTACTAACGGGAGGGAATAAGCATTCAATTTATTGCGCTGAATTAAGAAGAATTACGTTGAAGAAAAAAGATGCTCGGAGTGGTCGAGTGTTAAGTCATTCAAACTGTGAATCGCAAGATCAAAGATTAGGGTCCTGGGTAATGCTTCTATCTCTTCCTTGCCTGTAGGAATGTCGGAGAATCCCTTGTAAAGGTGTTCTTCAATCTTTTGTCCTCTTTGTTCTTGCATTTCCTCTCTGAAAAAGGTGAGCTGTAGACCTAGACAGACTGTCGTAATACATATTTGTAAGCAGACTTGCTGAGGAGAATGATGGAATAAAGTTAGCTCTTAAATATACAATCTATTCTTTCATCTAATGTTCGATCATTGACTTAAGAGCAGAAAATTATTTTCATATGTCACAAGCCTATACGTTTCTATCTTTAGACTTCAACACAGGCCTCTCTTTTCTGAAGGAATAAGACGAATTGTGATTTAAATCTTAGAAATCAGTTTTGTCCTGCAATTCTTCTTGGTCATTCGTTGGAATTAAATCCAGCTTTGAATATGTTAGTAGAGAATACCGTATCATGTGGCATTAAAATCAAACATGGCTACTAAACGAAAAGAACTACTGTTTCGTATCTTGTTAACTGTTACTCGGTTAAGAAGAATTAAAATATAATTCGATGATTTTTGTCTATTTCTTATCTAGTTCTTCTTAACTAGTTTCATTCTTATCTAGTTTCATAATGAAAAAATAAAAGTTACGATTAAAATAGACCAAGTCTGGAATAATAAAAGTAACACTTTGTTAAGTTCCGCCCATCGTGAAACATCCTTTAACATCGTTGGTAGAGGATTGTTATATTGAATTGTTGTAATCCGGTGAAACAGTTTGATTGTATCAATTACATTAAAAAAACTGATTGTGTGAATAAACAATCTTTTTATTTTGATTCAAACACAAAGAAATTATAGTTTAAAAATTTAAAAAAAAAGTATAGACTACGATCAAAACCGCTTTGAATAATTAAATAAAACAAATAAATGCACTGCAAAATAAGATAGTTAAGAATCTTAGCACTCCTTAAATAGGCAGATGGTATATTCTAAGGGAACCTAAGCTGTCCCATAGGGACGGTAGAGGTTAGGGCTCCTAGCAATTTATTGCCAAATAACTTGAAATCCTATATCAACCCAACGCTCGCCAAGGATATAAGTTCTAAACCAAAGAATCCGCAACCCGGTCATCATTTCACAAAGCACTCCTAAGTAAGCTGAAAAATCCTCAGTATCAGGTATTCGAATCTGGTGATGAAGTTATTCCAAGTATTTTACTGATTACTAGATCTAATTTGTAAAACTTCGAGTGATTTAAGCAGTAGTAATAAGAATAATAATTTTGATAATAATTCTAATAAGCTAGATAATTACTTTACATTATCCTAAATGACTTTTCATTTAGAAAATGTGACAAATTTTGGCAAATGTGACAAATGGTTTGCTGATTGGACTTCATAATAACATGGTTGATTGTTTTAGAAACACTTTTATTACAAAAAAAAGTCTTATAACAGAATAAAAGCATCGTTGCTCATCGTTCCTCAGTTAGTAGAACTGCAATGTTATATCATATATTTTATAGAAAATAAGCTAAATTAAGTATTTTACGACTATTTAAATATCTCAACAGTAAAGTGCTCTTGACAAAAATGAAATAATAAGAATGACAATGAATTAATGGTGAAAAGATTCTGAGAAATTATGCCAAGGGTTCATCCATTGGTATTCTGTGATCAGGATATAATTTGATGTGGACACTGTTTCTTTTAATTACAAATTTCCTCTTGATCAGTTGCTCTTACTCTGGTATTGGAAGACAATTTGGAATAAGATATTTGATGCAATTTTACCACTGATGAGATGACAATCCTGGCTATTCCTTTGATTGTGCGGTCAAGTATATTGTGTTATAGTAACATGAGAAAGATAGGAGAGGAGGCAGTTTTGAAGGATTTGCATTGAACTGTGATACCCAGCGAGAGTTGAATTGAAATAACTGAAAAACATTCACTGTAAAGGTCTATTTTATTTTTCTTAAAAAACCTCAAAAACAACTTTTCGTTACGATTTTCCATACTACCAGTATAAGCTATTTGTCATATCAAAAGGTTGGAATACTCAAAATTGATGTAAGCTATCCAAATGTTTTGAAATGATTTCCATCCAAAGATCTGTGCATTGAACTGTTCAGGAATGACGTCTACTGTATAGACAGTGAATTTCTTATCGGCCTGATGAAATTTCATTAAAATGTCGATTTTAAGAAAGAGAAATAGATACACTGATAGGTAAATATAAAATGCTTTCTTCAAGAATAGTCACGAAAAAGTGTTTACATGTGCCTAATTTTATTGCTGTTACACTTTAAAACAAATTTATTGAACTTAGTTTTTAATAAATTGTTACAACCTTATATAAATAGTAATAATTCATAAAACCTCTTCTTCCTTAATCACATTATTTAATACTCAATATTTCAATTCCTTTAGCAGGAATCTTCTTCTCGGAGACTACAGAAAATGTAGAGAAATAAACATTTTCTCTCACATTTAAAAATTAGAATTTCTAATCATGAAAAATCACGGCACAATCTTTCTTGAATAACATTAACAAACAAAGTAAATTCATCCTACATACAGCAAACTCAGGCTTTCTTTAACAAACAAAGTGAATTATCTTAAATAAAAATAAAAATAAAAGTAAAAATAAAAATAAAAAAATATAAAAATATAAAATAATATAAATATAAAAATAATAAAATATGCATCTAGTATATTTTTATTTTTAATTTTTTTATTTTTACTTTTATTTTTATTTTAATTTTATTTTTATTTAAGATGAATTCACTTTGTTTGTTAAAGAAAGCCTGAGTTTGCTGTATGTAGGATGAATTTATTTTGTTTGTTAATGTTATTCAAGAAAGATTGTGCCGTGATTGTTCATGATTAGAAATTCTAATTTTTAAATGTGAGAGAAAATGTTTATTTCTCTACATTTTTCTGTAGTCTCCGAGAAGAAGATTCCTGCTAAAGGAATTGAAATATTGAGTATTAAATAATGTGATTAAGGAAGAAGAGGTTTTATGAATTATTACTATTTAAATAAGAAGATGAATTTTGGATTTGCATTATTGTTACAACCTTAAAAATATTAGTAAGTCTATGGGACTTAGCTCTGTAGGCCTATATCAGCTATTGTACCCATTGGTTTGTTGTCTGTGTTTTCTTCCTGTGAGCATCGTTTATCATTGCTTTGAATAAGATTAACTGAGACAGTTCTTTGGTTACTGAAAAGCACACGAAGAAGTAAATGTCTTCTGTTAATCTTTGCTTTTGAATGGAAAGTGTATTCTTTTGTCCGCGATTCTGTCTTTGGAAAACGTCCACAATTGTATTCTTCGCCAAGAAACATCTAACCTCTGTAGGGTCTTTCTCCAGGGGGTCATTAGACAAAGAACAACAATAAATCTTCTGAAGTGTATACAAATACCTTAAGAAAAACCGCATTTACTTTCGCCATAGGAATGAAAGTAAAGCATTTTGTTATACAATTTTAAATAAAAAAATATAGTACACATAAATAATAAATAGATTTTTTTGTAATTATCTTCGAAATAAAATATAATTTATTTCTCCTATTGCCTTTATATACTGTAAAATGTCCAATGTTTGTAATGATATAATAATTTTATCTTGTTTTGAGTGTCGAAATACCATAAAACTATAAACAATTTGATAGTTTTGGAAGTCTTAATATGTACATTCTAATTTAAAATTATCATAATATTGAGAACATATATTAAATTTTTAAACTATTTACTGATAAAAGTAAGAACTTTAATTTGTTATGGGATATTTCTTATTATTTATATTAATCACTAAAAGGTAATGTAAAAATAATAAAAATATTTATGTTGTAGTTGAAAAAAAGGATTTGTATGAAAGAAATCCCTATAATTGAATTAATTGAAAATATCTTTTAAAAATTATCGGGATTAAAGTAGGCCATTAATATCTTCACTTACGCAACCAATTTTTGTGGTGATAGCTTATTATAAAATAAGTAGATAAAAAATAAAAAATTGAAATGTTTTTCAAAATATATTAACATTCACAAGTAAATTGAAAAAATAAATATTTATTTACACCTTAACCGGTCTCAAACTTAATCCAACCCTCCTATGATTTTCGTGGACAGCTGTGACGTGACTAATAAAAATTAGTGTATTTTATCTTTCTTCATAGTCATGAATGACAAATGATAATTAAAATTCATTGTAACTCTGATCAAATAAAAACAAAACAAGTAAGGTATATGGCCCAAATATCGCCCAGGTTCCCAATACCGCCCAGGGCGATATAGGACGGGATAGTGATGCTATCACACGGGAACCGATGGAAACAATTTGCCATTCCTTCCATTAGAACGCTGTTACTTCAGCCCGTTTATTTTTTCTGAATTCTTGAAGTTTTTTCGTTCTGGTAACTTATGAACCTACTGTTTCTTTTAGTGCTGCAGCTTATGAATTATTCATGCCATCGCAACCATCTAATATCGTGAAGTAGAGAAAGAAATAACCTATCTGTTGATAATGTCTGTAACTTGTTAGAGGTAGACGGTTTGTCTGTAGCTTCCCCCAAATTTACAAGCTAGAGAGTGCCCAATATCGCCCACCTCGCTGTTCCATATATCGCCCACTGTGCGATATTTTATTTTGGTTTATTACAGATGTCTCAACGTAAGACATGGGAAAGAGAAGTTGTCACAGCTGTAAAAAATAAAAAAATGGGCCTTCTGAAAGCTTCCAAAACATTTAATGTCCCAGTCTTGTGAGAGTGTCACCATTCACAATTGCTCTAATGAATTCTCTCAGTAAAAGGAAACTAAGTCCTAAGGGGCTGAACTTAGACGATCCAAAGAAAAAGAAGCTCGCAACACCCATAAAGAATTGCGAAAAGATTAAGAAAAAAACAAAAAAATGCAAAGAAGTGCAAAAAAACAAAGTATTTAATGGTGTGGGCGATATTTGGAACACTTTCACAAAATTCAAAATATGAGGTTTGCCTGAACAAAAATTGAGGAAAATTACAAAATAATAGTTATATCTATAATTGGTTCAGGAACATGTAAGTGAAGGTTGCTATGATATATTGTAATTGTTTGCAAGCAACTGAGACGATAAATGACAAAAATATGGACAGGTTTTCTTAGATGGGCGATATTTGGGCCATATACCTTATCAGTTTCATTGGTATCCAATTAAACAATGCTCTACAACTTAAACTTAACAATGCTCAACAGAAATCAGAAACACATTGTAGAATCTGTCATATCAATGCTTTTATTGTAAAATTCTTGTGCTGATTTACGTACCGGTACTTTGTCATTCCTATGGATATTACTTCCAATCATTTCACCCACATTTAAAAGATCAATACCTTTTTGAAATGAATATTTTCATTTCTCATATTAGTGATCGCTATTTATTCACGATTTTTACAACAGGATTAAATTATGATTTTATAGATATTAACTTAAGTTTTCTTTCAGTGTGTAATATAAAAAAATGGCCTGTATTACTAAGGAAATCATTTAATAGACTTAAATATCTTAAATATTTTAAAGAGTTTTCGTGCAGGATTTTATATCCAACTTGTGTTATCTAAACAATTCAGTGGAAGAATTAATTGGAAGTAATTATTGATATTGATCTTTGAGACCTTATTGTTAATGGATATCAAAATTAGATGAAATCTTTATCTTTCAATAAAAATGTGTGTTTGTTTTATTCAAAAACTATCTAATCAAATTATTTCTATTACAATCTAATAATCTAATTATTTGTCCAAGTATTTTATCTACTACTAAAGAAGCTTTGATAGATAATAAATTATGTAACAGCAAGATAATAATGTTTAGCAAGAATTATTAAACGTATTATTTGCAAAATCTATAAAAGTCAGAAATGGAATTACGAAAGAAATGCTCAAATAACATCACTGTAAGCTAAAAAAAATTATGTTTCAATCTAACTTAATACGAGCAACTTTTCTTGCCTTTACATGTGAAAGTAGTTTAGATGGTTGTCCCAAATCAGCTCGTCCCGCTTCACTTTCAGAAAATATTTAATTTTTATTACATTTGATATTCCACCCACCATTCATTCCAAGACTTTCCTGTAGTGTATGAAGAAGCAAAATTCTGAGTAATGAACAAAAAAATGCATGACATATTAATCAGTTTCTACGTTTTGAGACGCTAATTCTTTTTAAATGAGCTTCTGTAATTCTGCTGGACCATTATAGCTATAACCTCAAGGCAAAAGACTGAATTTTTTATTTAAGGGAGTGCAGTGCTTTTCTATGGTAATCGTTTCGTCTTCTGTAGCAATAAGCCCTGCCCCTCTATTTCGACTTTATGCAAAAAGATGGCTGATAAAAAAGTCGTTAATCTGTAGCAAAGAGAAATAGGAGTGTAATAAGGTACAGCTGCTTTTATGCTCGCAGCTACCAATGCGAAACGAAGTCGCCGTCCAATTGCCGTAGATTTTTCATGCTTCGGGTGCTAAAGCAGCTGTCGCTTGACTTGGTGAATCTGTAAAAATGCACCAATTCATTTCCATTCTAATTACCTGAATTGAACCAATGGGGAACCGTTCTGCTCAACTCGATCGAGTAATACCTTGCGGCTTACCAAGCAAGATTTTGCAGGCGTCTTTCATTACTCTTCTCTTTTTCCTATTCCGTTTTCACACCTACCCTTCTTCATCACTTTTTTTTTTGCTTCCCTCCTTCCTTTGAAGAAGCAAACAAAAAGAGTTAATCGGAAAGAAAGATTTCCATCTTGCAAATTTTTCAAGTGTTTCATTAAATGGAGGTGTAAGGCAGATAGCCAACTAATCGAGTTACCACCAACGCAGATTCTCATCAGTGGCCGGGGTTGTTAGAGCGTAATTGCTCGTATTAATCACTTCGACTTAAGAGAAGGGTTTCAACCTCAGAAAAGACTACGATTTTCATTAAGTTCTCTTTAACCTCCGAGAACTCGTTGCCATCAGTCTCTCTGCAGCGTTCGTTTACTCCGGAAAAGTAACAAACTATTAACTTCTTCTTTTTTTTATCTCCGACTTTCTCATACGAACTTAGGCAAAAAACAAAATCCGTAGGAAAAGTTATAGGAAAACGAAGAACAGTAAATCAGAATGAAGCAGTCGAAAATTCATGGACCTTTTATTTCGGTTGGTAAGAAAAGTCCTCAAGAATAGACCAAAAGTTTTTTGAACAATTTAAATATAAAATACTGTTAATTAAACTTCATACAAATAATATTGTAACCAGTTTGTAACCATTACTAAAATACTAAGATAATTAAAAGAAAGCTTATTGGGGCAGTTTATGCTAACAAGAGCTAACAAATAAAGAATTTAAGAAATCCGAAGTTTAAGTGTGCAAATGAATAATAGAAAAATAAACTCCGACACTGTAGTAGTTATTGAAAAGTTTTAACACATAAAATACTTAATACTACCGGCTCCGATTTTCCACAAATCATTGACAAAAGTAAAAGTTTTTTCCACAAATCATTGACAAGTAAAAGTTCTAAGAAAACAAGAGTGTAAAAGACTAAAATCGATCAATAAGAATTAAAATTAAACATAAAATAAGCAACCAATAGAAGGACTTGAAATAACTTGTTTTATGAAGAATCCCAAACCTCAACCTAATAATAATAATATCACATCAGCACGTAAAAGCGTTTTTATGGATAAAGTAATTTCAATTGGATTTGCTGAAAATCTGTGGAATAAACAATTAAAACAAGACAAAACCAAAAAAAAATCAATACTTTTTTTTATAACCTACAATTCAAGAATTATTTTCAAAATTATATATAAATTAATGTAACTTAAACTTTGATCAAGTTGAATTGTGAATAACTGCTAGATTCGTGTCATTAACTACATTAATTTACTTTAATATTCTACAATATGTTTAAAAAAGACTGAAATATTAGAAGAATCTGTAACTAAATAAAATATTTTTACCTAATAATATTTTTTATTTCCAAAGGGAGGAAAGTATTAAGTAATAATTACAAAATGCTGTGAATGTACCATTTGAATTGCAATATCGAACAAGCTAAGGAAAAGTTTTCCGGAACCACTTCCGGTTGGTTGTAAAAAATCAAAGCATCCTCATAACTTTGGCAAATGAAAATATATATATAAAAATACAAATGCAAAAATGCAAATCTACAAAATAACTATTTAAACTTCGGTTGAGTTGAAAACAATCTCCGAGCAACAGGAAGTACATTACAGTTATTGAAAGATTCATGACTTATGGCTGGTTTACATTATCTCAAAACCTTGCCTCAAACCTCTCGAAAACTTTCCATTTGCCAGTTGCAGCTTGGCGATAATGCTGACACTTTACATGTGAGAGCGGCAAATCGCGTTTTGCTCTTGTTGAGATCGTGATTAAAAATGCCGGTCGGCAGAGCGACAAACTAGTTGATTTTGCAGCTTATTTTTGCTGTGAATTCTCAACTTATTTCACAACAGAGATAAAGAAAAAGAAAAAAAAAACGATCCCGGAGGGAAGAGAATGAAGAATTGGGAAAGAAGCCGTGGATTGAAACCACAAATAAAGAATATCCAGATTTCTGCGTGAAGTTAACATAGTGGGAGTTTTTAAATAATTTTTTCTTGCCGCTAAGGGCACTGCCAAGGACTTGCTTCTAATATTTGCCCAAATTTGGAGCATATTATATTTTAAGACAAGTGGCAGATTTTGTGAAAGCTTTTAGAGTCATTGCCGGTTTGAGGCAAGTTTTCGAGAGCATGTAAAGCAGATTTTAAAATGAGAAATTTTACAATTTAACCTTGATGCTTTCTGCCTATTTGTCAGTCTGAACGCGTTGAAGACAGCGACATTAATTTTGTAATACTTCCATGATTCTAAATTTTTGATCAACTTACTCTTTTGATCCCCGTCCCCATCCTTTTGAGGTTTGTAAAGGCATCAAGTTGGAACAAAATAATAAACCTTCCTGAACTTAGAACTTATCATACTTGTGGATAACTTTATAATAGGAACACGAGCATTTTGTTTTACACTGCCAGTCACAAAGCGATTCATGACTAGGTCTTAAATTGCAGTTTTCATTATTTATATTTCAGAGAAGTTTCGGAAATAAGCAGCATTTGTATTTGTCATAAACATTTCCTTTTATTCTATTTTATTTTACTCTGTTTTGTTGTGATTTTGGAAACAGATATTTCAAAACATCTGCTTAGAATTCAGATCATGATGAGGACTCGTTCATTGTTTTATAATAAAATCTTTAATATCTTGCGTAAATATCTGACGCTTTTCTAACTCTCGACTACGAGACATATCCAATTCTTTTTACCATTGTCTGTGAGTGGATTTTCGCTAAGAAAAACTCCAACTATTCTTCAGAGCCTCAGTAACTTCAGCACCAATGGAGTTCAGAATAGAATTAGGAAAAACACTTCTGCATAATGTAATGACTGTGGATAGATTTCGTGTTGGGAACTGGCCAATTTCTATTCAGTTATCTTTTTTTTCCCGCTAGCAGTTCTGATTCTTCTACCTCTTTTCCTTCTTTTACCATGACTTTCAATTTCTGGAAGAATACTTCAATAAGGGAGGGTTGGATTTAAGTAGTTCTGATGCATTATTGCGAAATCCTCACATTTCCTTTCCATTCACTGTCTTCTATATTCAAAGCATGACTTGTTTTTTTTACTTGTTTTGCTAAGTAACTTGAATCAGCATATTTATATCCGTAAGAAAGCATGTTATGTTTTTATTTTTCCTTCTTCTATTTTCAACATTCATTACTAGGCATTGGGAATCTTTCTTCGTTCAACGTCTTCAAGTCGAAATAAATATGTTAGATTACTTTCGTAATTAGTGTTCAAAAGACCAGTAAAAGATCTTTATGAACCTGTTAAAAGATCTTGCTTAAATTTATCGTGCATATTTACGGACAAGACACGATATAACTTTAGAATAATTCATTTTTTAATTTGTTCTATCTTGATATTTACATGTGAAACAATAAAAATTCCCATAAACAAGAATTCGAAGCAAAATAATGAATCTCTATCGATATCTAACAATTTATATAACTATTTTTCTATTCATTGACTATGGAATATGATTACTTGCACTTCAGCGTTTCTCTTTTAGTTATGTACAGTGTATCAGAGAGATATAGTGAACTAGATTTAATGACACTGCATGAAAAGCAAGAGAATTCTGTAGAAGGGTGAGAAAGCCCCTCCAGATCAAAGCCTTCCGACTAATAAAGAGGAGAGAAAGAAGTGCAGATGGTTTGGACTTATGCTGGTTCGACTTTGATGGTGCGAAAGCGCTACTCATTAAGTAGAAACCTTATTTCGAATTTTGATCTTTTCCCGCGGTTGTGATATACAGTACGATACTCTCCCGTGATGCTGTGCAGCTAATGTAAAGATACGCTAGGATAAGCTAGGAATTTAGGTTATGTGTATTAAATGCATTTTCAACTTCCATTGGTTTTATCGGGACGTAACTCCATCGTTAGTAGAGGAACATCTGTATCTTATGTCTCATTGACTGGAAACCAAATGCTTGTACATCAATGACAGATTTAACTCGACAACTATATCATTCTGCCACCGTTGCTGAATGATTGTGATAATGACATTAAATATGAAAGACCTTTAATGAACGTAAAATTAATATTTAAGAGTGTGTACCTCTTTTATAAAACCCTGTATTTTATTCTTGTGAGTCATGTGTGCTTTAAGCATTACATATAAGATACACTAAATTATTAAAATTAAATTATTCACTCTTCCTCAAAATATCAGAGTTTACGATTTATGAAAATTTTCTCTTTAGCTAGAATGAAATAACTAATAAAGACACGGCTCAGGTGTGTTTTCCCTTTTAAAGACAAGCCCCTCAGAATGAAGAAGCTGTTGTTCTATTCTTGAACCTAAGTAAAATCTCGAGAAGGGAGGCATCAAGAGCGCCAAATGATAAATGACACGGTGGCTTGAAGGTCTTGGTTGTTCAAGGAAACAGTGTGGTATGCTTAAGACAATGTAAAGCTGTCCTTCTCGGGCGCTAAACGGGATTGATTGTTTCTTGGAAAAGGCCTTCGAAAGGAGCTACAGCGCCACAAATCATCGTAGGCAGAACTCGGCAGCCGGGTAACGTCAAGTGTTTAGTATAAACTCGCTGAAATATTAATAAGCTGTGAATCTTATTCTCTGCTACTTCGGAATCGTGGAGGATTACAGCGGGAAAAAAACTAAGTATGCTTAATGGGCCTCACTTCTCTCGGATGAATTTCATGAAGTATTAAGCGCCGGGGCTTTGTGCGGAAAGATTTATCGACTGCGACGGCCACAATCTGCCGTTCGCAAGGTAAAATTTGAAATCGCCCTCCCCGCCTCCACCTCTGAGGCTTCGAAAAGTTCACTTGAACATAACCATTAAATTCTCGCTTCAATACAACGATCTTGTATCTCGTTTCCCTAACAAAGAGACAACAGCTTAATGATCGGGATGGTAATGAAAAGAAACTAACAGGTAACCAGCGATTTGCAACATTTTATTTTTAATGTTGCTATGAAAGATGTTTCGTATAAGAATTAATATATTTGATAAGAAAATGCTAAGTATATGAGAAAATATTTGACATCCAAAAATTTCAGAAAATTAAGATTCTTTGTAAAATAGAGGCCTAATTCATTTCCTGAATTTATACCAGATAGAAAAAAGATAAATACGCATTTAAATTTATAGTTCGTATCAATTATATTAATAAATGGAGATATTGTTTTCATAAGAGACAGTAGCAAGTTTTGACAATCATCAGCCAGGACCAATTCTCCTGCTTGTGGTAGTCCTGTGTTCGGAAGTGACTGGTCCTGGCTGATGACTGTCACAAAGTGCAAAACAACTGTATCACTTTGTCTCCATTTACTTAAAAGTTAGAAATAGATATTTCATCTAATTCCTTCTAATTATAGAGAACTCTTTAACTAATAAGCTACAATAGCGAAAAACAAAGAACAATAAAATCAGAAATCATCGGTTAACAAAGGCAAATTTGTTTTATAGAAACATGTTGTGTTGATATGATATTAAAAGAAAATAAGCAAATAATATCAACTCAGTTTCTTTTGGAAAATATAAAACTTAACTACAAACGAAGACGGCGTACACTACTGCAATTAAAGCGTGCGTTTAATTAAAAACTGCTACTTAATTTTTTTTAATTAGACTGTTCATCTATGTATATAAAATATAAAAATCAAAGTTTGTTTGTATATTTGTATGTTTGTATGTTCTCTATACAATTTTACATCTTTTTGACTGATCGGAACCAAATTTTGCTTAGATATTCTCTACTGCCCTGCTGAAAGTACAGGCTACCTTGGAATCCGGTTAACCATCCCAAGGGGGTGAAATCTCTGAAATAGCGCCACATAGGACCGGGTGGCGACGACGGGAACTACACAAATATTTTTCGGCAACAGTTGGAACAATTGGGGAAGGTTTGATGTGATAGGGTTGTGGAAACGGGACTCACCACCTCCTCCCCACCCTCTCCCAACCCCTTCCTCATGCAACGCCGGTTACTTTAAGCTAGTGTTCTATATAATGACTATATAACGGATTAATTTATTCGTTATAATAATATATAACTAAATAAATTAATTTATTTAGTTAGTTATATATTTTATTTAGTTATTTAACACAGATATATAATTAATTGCGTAACAAAAATAGTCTTATTTTCTCCTTCCTTCTTCGAATGAAATAGGAGCTAAATTTAAAGGCAATTTTAAATCATCGAACTAATTCCACGTGACCTACAATCATAGTCGTGGTAAAATGATATTTGCTTTTACGTTGCAATATTTGAAATTAGTGTATGTTAGCCGGAGCTCGGTCAACTACAGTCTATAATATTCTGAAATGCTTTCACATGAAGCAATAGACTTATATACTCTTGGCGTATTTCTGAACGGAACGATAGGTTCATACAAACATGATATTGGTGCTCTCCCGTGTGTGTAGCTATATCTCAGACAGTTTTCAACCAATAAATGCTCTTCAATATGGTTTGAATCTTCTGGATCTCTCACATTTATATTTAAAAGAAAATATAAAATATATTTATATGTAAAAATGTAAAATAGATATATCCAACATGTTCTAGGAATTTTGAATCAATGAACGCCTCTTTTTGAAATATGATATGCACGTTTACGTACTATCTCTGCTTCCTCTTTATAAAGATGGGGGTCAGATTTCATCATGTCAGCATCTATTTGATGATGGCAATAATAATACTTGCGCTAGTGATGGGATCTTCTTGAAACTTAGTCTGCTTAATGTAACTCGGTTCTTTCTGTTTGAAACATTTATCCCGTTCGATAATATAATGGCGAAATAAAATCGTTACAAACGAGCGCTTACCTAAAAACTGCAGCCTGCGAATTACTGAATTAGTATGCTGTTTTATAAAAAACTTTCACTTTAACGATCTTAATGAAGAATTATAAATTAATAGAATATCGGCTACTTAGGCTTTGAAAAGAATAAATATTTTCAGGAACTTAGATTCCCAAGTTCTTCAAGAAACCTCTCCTTGCTTTTTTTTCTGAAATTAGTGACATTGCAATATTTATCATTTATTGCTCCGTATTCATTCAAATTTCTAGAATGGACATCTTTATAGTTTATATTAAAAAAAAAACCCTGTTATAGTCTGAATTTCTGTTTTTCTCTAATCTCTGAAGTTCATTCTATTTTTCATCAAGTTCAGTAACTTTGAGATCTGACTCTAAAAATATATACTTTAAGAAACCTTATTCATTGAAAACATTCACCTTAGGATTCTGCTGTTAAAATTTTGTTCGTTATTGTTAATATTTGCTCTAGAACTTTGTTTGCTTATAAAGTTTATTTATAAAGTTTAATGCTTTTGTATGAATTTCTTAGTCTTAGAAGAAATGTAGTTTTAATGCACGAAAGTATTGTTGAAGTTCTTGGCATAACAGGAAATTTATTGTTGTCTTGGGAGAAACTCAAGGACATGTTAAATAAAGATCCATTCTCGTCTTGAAACTTGGCTACAGATCAAACTAAAACAAAGGAAACACAAGAAACCCTTAAGGAAATAGGTTTCGCACATAAAAGAAAGAGTTGTGTTTCTTAGGGCAACATTCGAAATTCCTTGTAGCACCAGTCCAAACAGACAATGGTGATACCGTGTTTATTAATGTTAGAGACGAAATTGTTAAGGAAGTTAAAGGAAAAATTTCAAAAATAAATTTTCAAAATAGAGAAACATAATTACTATGCTTTAATATTTAATAATATGATAATTTCTCTTGCCTTTTGTACTATTAGTTTATACGTATAATTTCGGATTTTGCTCCATTGCTTAGTCTTGCTTTAATCTAAGCATTACATTTTGTTCGAAAACAAAAAAAAAAAAAATGTACATACGGAAAAAATTTAATGTGCGTAAATTTCCATTAGTTCTTTATACAAAGGCAACACACTTACATTTAAAAATAAACATTTAAAAACATTAAAATCCTGCAAGCCTTTTTCAGACGGAAATTGAGAAG
Organism: Thereuonema tuberculata; assembly: GCA_023159025.1. NCBI lineage: Eukaryota > Metazoa > Arthropoda > Chilopoda > Scutigeromorpha > Scutigeridae > Thereuonema > Thereuonema tuberculata. The sequence goes on from JAFIDM010014012.1 coordinate 65,949,625, forward strand.
TTCAAAGTTCGAGAAGCTACCTCTCGAATAGCGCACAAAGCAGGGATAGGCGTTGTAGGATTACCTCCCAAAACTATGGCCGAATTCATTAATAGATCACCAGACAATGGACACTCATCATAGAACAACTGTGTTTACATGATATCTTGCCAGAATAATTCATGTATTTATCTGGGAGAAACGCGCAGACCTTTAATTACACAGCTAAAAGAGCATAAATACGCGGTTAATAAACATAATTTTAATTATAACACAGCTGAACATGTCGTTACTAAACAGCATAATTTCAATCACCCTCTTGATCGACAATGGAATCCACCAAACTTATGACTGACTGATTGCCAAGATATTCGTGGACGTATGTCCTCCCTTGTTCAGTGGCATCTGATGAAAGAACTCGGGCCGGAATTTAGAAACGGTTTGTAGTATTTTTAATATTTTAATATGTTGAACTTTTTAAATGTCATTGTATAATTGTGCTTCTGTGATGTATTTGTCGACAATGTCAAAATTGTGGCCAAAAAACCTGAGAATTACCTGCGAAAGTTTATAGAATCATATTACGTGCTCAAATATAAGTCATACAACACAAAGATATCCATTGATTCCATTTTATAATATAATATCCAATTTTGATTGGATATTATTTACCCTTATTAATTTCCCCTTTTTATTTTTATTTTGATGGTGCATGTTAGTTATTAATTCTCTTTGATAGACAAGATCCATACAAGAACGGATTTTAATTCTCATTATTAATCCTTTTTTTATCATGCATGATGGTTATTAATTCTTATTGATCGATAAGGTCCATATAAGGACTATTTAAACTTTTAACTTCTAAATTTCCTTTTGAAAAAGGCTTGTGTAAGCTATCCGTCACGTGTAATGACTTTTTATGTTTTAATTTTTAAAAGTAAGTGTGTTGCCTTTGTATGAAGAAAAAAATTGTATCGTTACTCTAATATCAAAGAGGAACGAGACTTAGAACTGAAAAATTTTAAATGCAATTTTTAAGCCGTTAAGTTTATAATCTTGATACTTACAAAACCTTTTTTTTTCTGACAAAAATTATCAGAAGACCTGTATTGACTTTGCTGCAAATTAGACCTATAGTGCAAGAAATAGAGATTACAAATCAGGAAAAAAACCATTCTAGAAAAATGCATAATATATTGAAAATACAGCAGAGTTACAATTTAAACGCTACTTTGGAGATACTGAAAGTAAAGTGAAGATAATTATGCTTCTAATTCAGAGTGAAAGTATAGCAGGATTTAATTATGAATCGAAATATGCTTATTTAAAGTACTTTAAAAACGTCGTAGTGATAAATTACTTTTGAAACCTGTTACTCTAATTGTAGATCGATGTTAACGTCATAAAAAAAATCCTTGTGATTCTGTTATGATGGCAATTCTCTCTTAATGAATCTTTAGCGTCCCCGTACTCAAAGTATAATGAAGGGAGGGTTTGGAACTTTCACAATGGTTGTATCCGTCTGTACATCAGTCGCCATCTCTACAGTCCAACCTACAACTTGTACAGACATGAGTGATACCTTATTGGAAAGATTATGAATTGTTTTACTGTTGAAAAATACGAATCCGGTCTGCGGTCACTTCCGAAGATTGGAAAGCTTATAACTTGTAAAGGTGGGGAAAATATATAAGTTCCGGTCTTCGGCTGTAATGGTATCGTTTTCACATTGAAATCAGATTTTTCTTGTTTTCTTACTATTTTTTTTTAATCGAAATTTCTACAAAAAAAGGAAATTGGTTAAAAACTGTGCTGACATATGTTAACAATATGCATCTGGGACAGCTGTTTCCGATAATTGGAGACTAATCAGCCTGTGTTACCCAGTTACTGAAATCCTCAAAAGATATCGGGGGATTGTCGATTTCATCTCTACCCTATTCCCTCCTTTCATACTTAAAAATAATAAAAAAAGAATGTCTACTGATTTAGAATAGTGTATAAAAATACTTTACTTCGCTCCAAAACAACCTACGTCCGTCAGTGTACGTTATTTTTGAGACCAAAGACAGATACATGAGAAGTACATTGGAATCTTGTATTATAAATTGCTGCAAATGTTTAATAAAAACAAATTTCTTAAAGTTAATGAAATTTGATTAGGTTTTTTTCGAAATTTCTTAAAAGGCAATAAGAGGTTAAGTGAAATATTAAAATTTAATTAATGATCTGTTTTTCCCAATAATGATCTATTGTTTTATTGTTAATTTATTTGTTTAATGTTATTTATTATTTTGAAACAAAGACACGATGTAAACTGTTTGTTATATTTCATAATGGGTAGAGAGAGAAAAAGATTTTTTTCTTTCTCCTCTCTTAGTTATTTATTTTAATATGTTTAAGTTTCATTATAACGAGACCTCGAAAAAGTCTTTCGATTAGAAAGAGGAAATATCGGTCATTTCTGGTGTATATATATTTGTTTTGGAGTGAAGTAAAGAATTTAAATAGAAATGTCTATCAGTTATTTGTGAGTGTATTCATTCCATTTTATTTTCTTAGACATAAATAAACTATTGTCCTTTATATGTTTGTTTCCTACCTGATAATTTTTGAATCAGCAAATTCATTTCTTGAAACCAGTAGAATAAACCAGTTTATTATAATTTGAAAATTAAAATTAAAATGGTCTTATTCCATTAATATTAGCCTAGTGGTAAAACAATTGAGTGTGAAATAGAGAAGCCGGATTCCATCCCCGCGGCTGTAAGGGATTTTTCTACGTAGAATTCTACTCCAGACGGGTTTTAACCGAGGTTTAAAGGCGGATGGGTGTTGGGATCACTATCTGAACTTAGTCCCGTTGGTCATGAACGGAAGCCTTACCTCCTACGAACCTAATGGCAACTTAGGCCTTTAGTGGGATACTAGTTTAGCTTAGTCTGTTAATGGTCAATCTAATCGTAAGTCAGAAATACGAAAACGAATAAGAAACTCGCACAAATAGTTTTATTCCATTTTAAGTGTCAGTTTCTTAGAATAAATAGTATTTCGATTGTCATGAGCAAAAATCAATGGTGGAGATGATGTTGTTTTCGATAAATGTTTTCACCGATAAAAGGCTTTTCGGAAAATAATTTATTTAGTTTGTAGTTCATATTACGGAGTATCACAGATGCTACAAACTAATGATTATAATAGTTGAGCTTTCTATGTCGACATCATTGCTAGGTTATGACGTATTGAATGTGATTTTTTAATTTAACTTCATTACTCAAAGAATGGAAGAGGCCTGAAGCACTGCCGCACCGTTAGGTTTTAGTAAATTAATATTATCACGCTACAACAAACACCAGTGAATTCGACTGTCAGGAATATTGATTGTTTAACATACCAGCTGCAGACATTGTGTTCTTTTATCCAGAATTTAACGCATTTTGTCAGTTTTCTTTTTTCGAACACTTGTTCACTTAAGTGAATGTTATATTGGAACATCTTTCCAGAACGAAAGAAGACAAAGCAATTGGATGACTGCTTTCCTTTCTCTTTGCCCTTTTAATTGAGCCAGAAACCGCTGTGTTGTTTCTTCTAACTAGTTGCACACTTGAGTCCGTTTACATGACCGACTTGACCTTTCAACGTGTTTTCGAGTGGATTTCTTTTGTGCCACAGCGCTAATCAATAGGAAACGTTGTTAAAATGTCTTTCCACATTTGGATAAGAATGTGTGAAGTATATTTGGGATCGCAATATAAATTATTGAGGTCGTTGTCTATGTTTACTGAACATCTTCTATTAAAGAAATGCTTTACGCCGTTTATTTTAATATGATTTAATAATGAACTCTATTAATTTAAAATAAATCAGTTTTCGGAAATTCACGTCGGCAAATTTTAAAGTAAACAAAAGGGTGCCTAAGAGATTAATTATGTATGTTACTTAAAATCTTGAATGTAGCAACTCTAGAAATGAAAAGATACAATTAATAAAGGCGATTTCTGCTAATTCCAAAGAAACATTAAAGAAGTTTTACAATAATAAGTCATAAGAAGAAAGATGTTTGCCAGAAGTTTCTAAGCCTATTTTAATAAATTTTAAGCCTATTTAAATTTTCAGGCCTTTTTAACAGATTTTAGTTATCAAAGAATAAATTAAAAGAAAAAAAATCATAAGATTTAAATTAATCCCTATGAGATAAAACATTGTATTACTACATATATTATTAAAACAACCTAAGAGTTCCTGTGAGTTCAGAACATCATAAGGAAATTTTTGAAATACCTATAATTAAGTATTCTGATGACAACTCTTCAATTGCATTCGAAATTCCCATATTAAATAGTTTCAATAATGAGGACAATAATTTCAAATTTTAATTACTAGCTTCTGTGTAACGTTTAATTTTCAGTACAATCGAAGAATGATGATCTAATTACAAAAAAAAAACACATCTCAACTTGACGAAAGCATGCAGAGATCTGTTGTCGCACATAAATGGATTTGCCAAGAAACTTCATTCTTATAAAGTTTATTTATAAACTTTTTTTTTTCAAGCGCGATCTCCTAGCACGGAGATACGTATTCTATGGAACTCAGCAGTTCCCGTAGAATACCTCGGGGAAATGTACTGCGGTGGTTTTCCCTTCCCTTCCACAGGATGCCAATAAGGAATGGCTTCAAACCCGGAAGAGAAAGTGAAGAAAAGCCTGACAAAAACAGGAAAGGAAATGAAACATCCATGCCACAACCGGGATTCGAACCCAGGTTCCAACACATCTGCGTCGTGCGAGGCTTTCACAAAACAATAGGCCATCCCGGAATTGCCATCTTTTTATAAGATATCTGAATTATTGTAATTTAATTTAAAAAATATTATTTTCTTAAAATCTCGAAATCATTTTTGTTCTAGATCGTTAATTGTTCTACTGGCACTTAATAGAAAAAAAATATAAAATTAAAAATTGTTAAATAAGTGTGATTATTAATTTACACAGTTACTTCTCTTTTATTTAGAAATTTTAATTAAGCTTCAACACCAGCCAAGAACTTCAAAGCAAACAACACAGTTATGTAACCCGAATGAGATCTGAATTGATAACATCAGGCATTGCATATTAAGGCAGCGTTTTCTCTTCATTTCTCTTAAATAAATATTGTTGCTGAATACTTAAGAACAGAATTTCAAATAGAAGTAAAATCCAAATAAATATCTGGAAGTTATTTATGATTTACTTATTCTTTTTTTTGGAACTGCAAACTCAGACATTTGAGCGATCGATAGAATTCTAGTTATTAAATAAATGCAGAAGACAACTAAATAATAAAAAAATATTGTTGATGTTTTTCAAACTTCAAAGAGATTTTGTAAAGAGTTTTAGTTAGATTTTTACTTATTTATATTTGGTGAGTGGTTAACCCATTTCGGTTGCTAGAGTGATTCTGGAATGATTTATATTTTTAGACAAAATATTTATCTAAAACTTATCTAATAGGTATTTGATTTGTGTAAAAACTTTATCACTTTATTACCAAACAAAGTAATATACGGTATCATGTATTTGAGAAAGTGGATAAATTTGCTAGGCCCTGAGCTAGGCCCTTTATACTGTTTTCTGGTAGCAGTCTTAAGCTCTTATGGAATGCTTGTAAAATATCTTTGTAGATTTTGGAAGTAGACTACAACGTAAAATTTCGAATTAAATTTTTACTTGTATCTTCATCTTTGGAAAATAACTGCATCCTTAGCTCAGAATATCTTTACTCAAAAATGTACGTAAAATGAAATATCTTGAATATTGTATATTCTGTGATACTACATTTCTGAAACAGAATGTTTGACTATTTTAGAGGTATCTTAAAATGTTCCAGATATCCCGCCAATTTGATTATGCCAAGCAAGCTGGTTTTAAAATTTTATTGAAACTCACTCATGTTTCAGTTTCTAAAACTAAAAATAAAATATAAGCACAACACATTATTCAATTTACAATTTTCTTATAACTTCAAGTTTGATTGATAAACTCCAATTTCAAATTCCCAAAATTTCTGTCTCTAATGTGTCATTCAAGATTGTATTTTTATCGTAACTCCTAACTCAAATAAATAACAAAGAAAACAAAAAACAAAAAAAAAAAAAAACGAAAATAATAACTTAATCTACAATTCCTAATGCTTAAGTAAATATAAATAGTTTCTATTTAATTTGTTTATAATTCTATAACAAATCACCTAAATTATTGAAATATATTTTCAATTAACATACGCAATTTAATGTAATCTTATTTATTTTTGAAAAATCATGACGATTTCATTAAATTTACTTTTCAAAACTTGTATAAATAACCATTTTGTTAGAGAACTACAGTAAGTAAGATAAGTGATGTTTGTTTTCAGCTGAACTTTCAAGAATACTGTAGCAGATTCATTTCTGTTGTTGCTTTCCCATTTTGTACTACATGATGTTTTCGACTTATTTTTGATCCCTTTAATTAAAACAGATGGTCGTTGACACTTTTGTTAATGAAGTCTACCTTTTCTAGTTTGTCATGTATACTGTGCACTCTTTTCTCCTCAATAAATATATAATTTTTCCCAAAATGTAATGAGTGAAAGATATTTTATGAAAGCATTTATGTTTGCAGCCACGTCGTACAAATGTAAAGAGGGAGGAGAAAAGCTCTTTTGTTCACTCTATCCATCAGTTCGTCCGTCCATCTCTCACGATCTCTCTAACTACAATTCCGATAAAAATGAGTCATACCTTACTTGGAATTCTTACAGCTTATAGAGGAAGGGCGGAATTGATTTCCGGTCTGCTGTCACTTTCTGCTCCGGTATCGATCGTGATAGCACTTAAGAAATAGTGTTCTCAAAATCTTAAGGAAATTGTGGGTGAATTTAGGCAGTTCGTTTTCGTAGCCGCGATCTTACAATGTTTAGTACATTACGGTGTGAGCTTAATAACTCATGTTCAAATCAAGGCAATATTTGAACAACAATATCACGGGACACAGGGTCTTTTCTTTCTTTCATTATTTTTTATCTTATTGTTAATTTTCTTATTCTTCTGAAAAAATTAAGATTTATTAATCTAAAGAAATTACATATTTTTTTACTCAATTATATTTACATATTTTTTAATCTTTATGTGTAGAAAATGAAACAGTCGCTATGGTTTCGTATACACCTTAGTTTTGTTTAAGAAAACTTCCACTTCCTTATTTTATTTCATTCTTTTGTATTCTAAATTTGCATTGCCCGCTTTCTTTCTTGGTTCTTCGATGTTGTATTTATTTTTTGTTATCTTAATTTTTGATGTTCAATTTTTTTTATACGGAATTACGTACACAACTTAAATGATAGTGTGTTATTCTAAAGGAAGATACCTATGAAGATTATATAGTGAATAGATCGCAGATAGATTTCTGAAGTTTAATACTGCCTTCGAAAAGTAACATAGAATACCCGAATTTCAAGATAATAATTTTCAATAATCCTGAAGTGATTCCGGATTAAGCAGATAATCACTTATCTGTGCAGTGATGAGGATATTCAGGGAAATCTGAGGCGTTTGTCATCGAGTTGATATTTGCAACAGTTGAATACCCTCGAACGAATGGCCAATCAATAACATACAAAAATATACATAAAGTGACAGCCACCATATCGTGGGAGTAATGACAACCCAATGGATCCATCAGCAACGGCCTGAAGAATAAGCGCCGATCGATCAACTAGCAATTCTTGAACAGCGTTTCAGAGATGAATGATTATGTGTCCAAATGAGATTTTCTGAATACAAGCAAATCAAAAGCTCTAGAATATTCAGCTTGGGTTTGTTGCCTTCAATTCCGCATTTAATGAATCACTGTTTCATTCTGATGTCGCCAGAGGCACTGCCGTCGGCGGAAAAATCAATAATCAGCAGAGAAATTTAGTTTCACGGTAATCACGTTTTCAGTTAACGAGGCTATAGCTTGTTTGTGTAGGCTATTGTAGCTGATGTAGTAAGTAGAATAGGGAAGTCTCGAATGGATTGGCATTGTGAGCCATAAAAGCATTCGAGGATGATGTTAATGTGTATGAAAACAACTTATTTATCTTTTCAAGGGATAGTATAGGCGGCTATTTTAAAATCCCATTGTGGACATGAGATCTAATAGTCTGGATCGAAAGCGTATTCGCTTTGTTTCTCCTAAGGCCTATTAGATGCTGAATTTTCTCGAAGCTATAAACTAAGACAACATGTTTTTATGTATTGGCTGTTTAAGTGCAGTTTCTCACAAGAAGATATAATCATAATAACTTAATGTTTAATAATTTCATCGATAAAGTTAATAATAATTTCAGAATTCTACAGCAAATAAACAAAAGTTCTAATACAAAGCAAAATAATATTTTTCTACTGTAATTTAACAACGATGAATGGATTTATAAATAAGACTTGGATTAAAATTCTAAAATAAAAAAAAACGAAAACCCAGAATAAATTAGTTGTATTATCTCAGTTTTTTTCTTTCAATTTGAGTAACAGAGTTATGTTTGAATTCTGTCTAATGTCAATTAATCTTAGTAATTGTAGAATAAAATTATGATGTATTTTGTATCATTTTTATTACAAATTTTGACAGAATCATGGTCGTCAGGGAAGATTTGAAATATAGTCTATTATTTTAATACTTGTTTGTGTAAGGTAATGTAAAGTAAAATAAAAAGAATATTGAGACTATGCACAATTTAAAAACTATCTTCACAATTAAAATACACATTCTTACAGGATCTTTCGACATTGTATACGGCTGTCATTGTCAAATACTGGAATGTAACATATTTGAATTTATGTCGTTCTAATGGTAATAGTACCAAAATAAATTGGGTTTTAGGTTGACCTTAAACTGCACCGTACGAAATTTTGAAGGAGAAAAATCTACGCGTTTTAATATATTTCGAATACAAACCGAATTTATTAAAGACGAAAAATTTTTAAGTTGAAAAGTAAGACTTTGTGCTGCGCTTCCTCAGTTAAACAACAACTGATTGACAAATAAACTGATATTTAGACTTGGGACTTAGATTTTTGCTTAATAGCAAACTTACTTCTTCCTTCATATCTTAAATAGAATTGCCCAAAGTTGTTGGTCGTGAGGTAATTTGTTCTAGCAATAATAACTGACTAACTTGGTCCTCATTAATGTTGAGTTCTTGGACCACAATGTCCTGCACAAGAGTTCGACAAGAATGTCATCTCTTATCTGCGTTCGAGAGATAGGAGGGTTATTGATCTTGGCGAAGACGGCTTTTCATTTAGAGATGTAGCGTCTCTTTTAACTCGAGGAAGGCAATAGACTGAGGACGATACTCATACACCGCATGAGCGTCAGGAAGCCTCGAACGGATGTCATTTCGAAAGATTGTCTTTGACGCATACAGCGGTCACGTCTAAGTAAAGGTGGACAGAACCCTTTCCACGTTTCACTTCAACTTGGGTTCGGTATCGTTTATTAGAGTTGAAAGTCCAACCCCCATCGTTCATTTCGACGATCGCATTTGTATGTCTGCTTTAATTGGACTGTAGCTATATTTATCATTTATCAGATCCTTCAGTAAGATAGCGGAGTTTCATTTCCTTCTATATATCTTTGTGTTGTTCCTCTTATCATCAATATTGCATAAACTAGCATTTTCTTTACTTTATATAAATTATTTTATGTAAGTAACGGAATATTAGGAAAAGTAGAAATTATTGTAACTTTTATTGATAAGGTTTTTTAATATAAATGTAAAACATTAACACAAGCTATTTAATAATTACAGAACATGTAAGAGAAATTTAATATACGATACTAGGGAAATATAAATTTTAATTATAAAAAAAATTGTGCATATGAGTGGAACCAAGTTAATAAATGAAATGTTTTCACTATACATATATGACAATAAAATGAAAATAATAAACATAAAAAAAAATGAATCCTAACATTGAAAAACAAATTTCAGATCTCCAGTTTCCGAGGATAACTAGGGTAAGGTAGGGTAAGATGACGAACTTAAGCCTCAGAGATTGTCCCTCGGCTTAGTAAGTGGTTTAAAAACCTGAAATTTGAAAGGATGCTTCTTGTAACCTTTATGTTCAATAAAAAAAATATGAAACGCTGTTTTACCCTCTCGAATTATGAAAAATATTTCACCAAAAAAAAAGAGTAATTTTCGTCATCTTACCCCACCTAAGGAGTGAGATGACGAAGGGGGGATGGGTAAAATGACGAACAGATAAAAGCAATACATTAAGATAGAAACATTTTATTTTAAAAATGCAGAGAAATTGCATTTACTAACGTGTGGCATGAAGTAAAAAAGTCAAAGATGAAACACTTGAAATACAATTACAGATTGCTCATAATGAAACAAAACTTTGAAGAATTAGGTACAACAAAAATTTAGAAGACATTATTGTTGCCTCTGGCACGTTATGTTTCTTTGCTACAGCATTTACACTTGAGGTTTTATCTTTTACTTCAGCAATAGCTGCATTCATTGTCGCCTTATCCCGCTTTCCCCTGTCACTTTTCCTTGTATAATTTCGTGGCATGTTGTTTATAATACCTAAGACATTCATAGATAAACAGTCATACATGAGCATTTAAAATAAAAGAAAAAAATAACTGCATCTAAAATTCAGGTTCAAAACTAATTTTTAAAATAGGACAAAAGCTATTCATAAAAGATACTCAAAACCATGTTGAGTAAGATGACAAACTAAGCAAACTTCTTGTCATCTTATCCGCCCTGCCATTCATCATCTTACCCCACGCCGCCAATTTGGTTAGAACTTATTTATCATTACCGTAGCTTATCGTAAACAACCTACACCACACATGGGTCTTTACATTAGGAGTTGTATTTTGAGAATATTTTATGAAAGACCAAAAACAACTTAACGTGGTCGAGTAATTCCTTATGCTATGAAGTCCAAAAATTACAAACGCATCTTAGTCGCTACTCCCCGCAAAACAATCTGGCCCGACATCCCTTGCAGTGAACTTCGTTACTAATCACATGAGTCTCAGAAAGTGCTTGGACAGGTGCTCTTATCTATGAATGCGTCGGAGAAATACCGAGTTCGTCATCTTCCACGCTTCGTCATCTTACCCGACTTTCCCTTATAGTGTTAGGACTTCACCTACATTCTGTTAAGAAGAATTTCACCTACATCTCTTTAGCTTTCACTAGTATATTAATTTTGGTTTATAATTTTTTTTTTACAATTCTATTCATTCAGACATTTCTTCAGACTGATTTGTAAATAATTACAAAACTTGTAAAGTATGTTCTGTGATTTATTTTTCAATTTTGATAAAGCTGGATGCTGCTTTAAACTCATGCAAGGACTGAATTAAATTCGGCTGAAGATTTTTTTTTCATATCACGAGTTAAACTTCTCAATACTACGGAAAGACTTCGAGGGTTTTATCTTGGTGTATCCTAAGTTTGTTTCTTTCATTGTATCTGAAGATCTTAGACTGCTTTAAACTTTTCTTGTAACATTATTAAAGCACTAAATATATAAATAAATAAACTCTTTCAAAGGTTTTAAGTCTTCAGTTGTTCCAAACGTCTAGGGGCGCTTATTATTCTACGGCCATTTAGTGGTCGTGTATTTGGATACCGTCTGTCGAGAGTCCTTGATTTACCCGAGACCTCGCCTAGCCGTGGTGAGATAAAAATGACTGATGCCGCCACCTGACTACGCCATTGTCAAGACAGTGTCTTGCATTTGTAAATGCACGTGCATGCACTCTGCCACCGAGACGTGTGCAAGGTGGGCCAGATTCCCTCTGTGATAGCGTCTTTTAATTTGTCTGCCACTGATAAAATGTGAGGAGGCTATCGGGAGGTGGGAGGAGGTCTCTTCTAAAGATTACGGCGAAGAATAAATATTGGCATTTTTCATTTCAAGAGACGACAGAGCCGCCCACCCCTTTCATCTAATTTGCTCCAGCCCTTGAGGCAACTCTGGTATAATCGTATTAAAGTAATCTCCGTGCACCGCATAAAGGCGAAAATTCGCAGGAAGTGCTTTCTTATCAGCTTCTTCTGAGTTGAGACATTAGCACAAACGTTTTCTGCTATTTTGAGAATGATAAGTAGATGAATATTGCATTGAGGTCTGTTGAAGAATACTTAGCAGAGCTTTACACCCACAAGAAAACGAAATTCTCAACTGGTAAGACAGTTGGGGTTTTATGTTTGTAACATTCTTTAATGTGTAAGACAAAGCAAAAATTCTTCCACCATCCATTTTATAATCTAATTTTAAACTGGTGGCAAGACTGACTTACTTACCTTAGGCAGCTGAAATTTTAATGATAGAAGAAGGTAAAGACTAGAAAACCAGTTGCCTGAGTGTACTTGTCTAATAGAAATTTATATGTGCTCTTCCCAAAGAATCGCTAAAGCAGACAGTTTTCTATGTAGAGTGACAATGCAAAAATTTCATTATTTTTGTAGGAGAATGTCACAAGCTTTCATAGCTGATAAATGAAAACCTGCTTGAGCAAATAACTTTTAAAATTGATAGAAAGCAAAACCCCCAGTGTGTTGAAACGCCAGAGCACTGTTATTTGCTGTCACATGAAATAAACGGAAATATTTATTTTCTGCATTAAAGTTAGTTACATTCCTCATTTTGTTTCCGTAGGATTGACATTCCTTTGTTTATTTTCCTATCTGGGAAACATATTTTCTTTGAAATATTTAAAAAAAAATCTTTCTTATATTCTGTAGTACTTTTTTATCGAGTAGGTTTGTAATCATTAATATGCTTAAGAAACAGAATAATAATTAAAGTAAATAATGGTTTAAAATCAAGAAGAAATAAAAAAAGAATCATTTACTTTTTTTGCTGATAAAGAAAGAAGCTTTGAATCTACTGCAAAATATCAGTGTACATTGCAAAGAAATCTTCATATAAGGTGAAAGTAATACACATACATGCAACTGAAACATATATATAGACATTGAGTCGACACTTCGTTAATAAGTCAAATTTACTGCATAGATTATTTACGAATTCTAAAGAGGAAGAGGAAAAAGATTTTCCTGTCCTCACGTAACCTGAAGAAATTATCTATAAAGGAAATGAAATATCGTAATTGAAGATGCTAATTGAAGCAGTTTAGACTGAATGTCTATGAAACGTATACAACTGAAATCGTGAGAGGAACATTGTCTATACCGTGACGGTATGAGAGGCGCTATGAAAAGTAAGCGGACACTTTGTGATGTACAGTAGTAGTATTGGTGAAATGAACCAATAGAATATATCCAGTAACGAGTGCCTCAAATATTTAGATTAATTAATGAGATAATGTCTATGACAAATTTAACGACAGTGAAGTCATAGGGTGAACAATTACATTATTGTCGGATAACACGGAGACAAGCACCATCATATCATGATTATCATTGATTTTCTTGGCATTTTAGTTTCATTTACATGGATAGGAAAACTTCTAAATTTTACCTGATTTTTCTCCCTGTAATGGTATTATTGTGCATCTAAGTGAATATGTTTTTACCATTCTTGAAATAACAGCAAATTATAACATATAAGGAATATTTAGGAAGAAATTAAAGAAATTTTTGTCATGTTTATATACCGGTATTTTTTATCAGTGTTATGGAATCTGTGAAAGGGAGCGTGACAATGAAGTGATTTCTTTTTTTTTGGAAAGATAGATAGAAATCTTCTTTTTTTGTTTTTGTTTATCATTCAATTTTTTATTTTTATTATTTTTTTTTATTTTTTTATTTATTAGGCCACTTTTTTTAAGTCGCATAGCGCCACATATCTATTATTTTTAAGCCTTAAAAATCTGGGCCTTTTTATTCACTAAATCATTACTTTGACTACTCATCTCTTTCTATCGTGATATAATTAGCCAAAGTTTGCGGATTATCACATCATTTTGCTATGTCAATCTTCCAGCGTTTAACATCCGATTTCCAAAGATCGCCATCTGTTCCCTTCATTCGCTATTTATGTATCATATTCATTTTTCCTGAATTTTCCTGAAACTTTACGTAATATTTAAAATTAAACTTAAAAAAAACGGAAATTTTGCTCAAGTGTAATCAAGTGTAATGTCCACATTATGCATGAAAGACATAAAACTTTGCAATACAAACATGGTATAGTACAGCAAGATGTAAGGTATTTTTGGTAGAGTTGAAATTTCAATAAAAATATTGCAGCAGTAAACAAATAGAAAAATTTAATTCTCTTAACTTCAAGTTTGTTCATTTTTTAGCTTGAAATATTTTCTTTCAAAGAAACGATTCAGAGATAGTTGAAGAACAGCCATGCTTGAAAACGAACGTTAGTGAATATAGTAATTGTCTGTACACTTAATTCTATAAAACTTGATTCAACATTTTGATACGTTTATTCTTCAAAACTTACTTTAGAATTAGATTAATCCTAAAATATCTAATTAAATAACTTTTCTGGAAGTTCATTTTAGGTTTTAATCTCAATAAACTTAATAATTAATATTGTGCAACTCAAAAATCTCTACTGCATGTATACTGGATGTTTCATACAATCAAGATTTTATGTCTGAATCTGGGTTCGAATCATGGCATGCGGCATAGATGTTTCTTGCTTTCTTCCAGAAAAGCCAAGGTCAATTGGATGATACTCATCCAACGATACATACTGGATTGTCATCCAATCTCCAGTAGCATATTACCCACATCAAGAAGTGCATCTGTCCAGCACTTTTTGATCCAAAAATGGATCAGGGGATAGTTAAAGGAAAGATATTTTGATGCCTTCCCACTTACAATACCTACTACACGTATATGTCCATAAATAAGGGTTTGAATTTAGTGTCATCTTTCTTTAATTCCATGGCCAGTACATTGTATCATGGCCGTTTAAAGTTATATAGAACAATACATCAACTCTGTCTTTTCATAAGAATCAAGAGCTCCAGCGTGAAGTCGATTTCCTTACGAAGAGGATAGTTTAGAGTAGACAACAATTAACTTAAAAAGCTGGTCCTCATTTAAAACCTTGGACAGTAAAAATAGAAAGTTCAACGTTATCAATGTAAATGGAAAGATATTGTAGTTTGGGAGTTTAACTCTCTATCTGTCGATTATTGAAGGCATAAGTTAAATAATGAATAAATAGAAAAACCGTGAAATCATTGCAGGATAGACGAGAGAACTCGGGAAAATCTATAATCATTAGAACAGGCCTTTTGAATGGGAAGGGTGAGGTCTGTCAATCCTAATATTTCAAAGAAAAAAAGTTGTGGTTTTCGAGATTACAGGGTAGTTAAAAACAAAAGAATTACTTTCCAACGAAAAAAAATCAGAATTGCTGGACTTCTTCCCTTTTTAAATATAGCAGGGCAAGGAGACAGTGACTAGAGAGGAACAAACCCCTGTCTCTTTGGTACGCCAGTTAACTCCTATTCAGTTGCGTTTCTGGTATCGCAGCGGTGGGATTCCTATAGTTTATCATCTTACATGCACAGTAAACAATGAATAATTTATTGAGCTCATTGTTGTCTACGTGATGTGCCTACATTGCAACATATTAAAGGCTACCTTTATAAAGGGTTTATCTGATTATTTATTATTTAATCCAGACAGTAATGTATTTTGATTTAATTGAAACTTTCGTTACATTGCTTGGGAATAATTTCAACTAATAATCGTCTGGGCAATTTTTACCTTCCCACATCCCTGTGCATTCAGTTGTTCACACCAATTAACGCTGTTCAAATATTTGTCTTTTTAACTCTTCTGCTACTGAAAATTTGATTAGCTTTAGTGTAAACAGTTTGCTAACAGAAGTTCATTACTATTTGTGTATCTTAGGTCTGAAGGGAACCAAAGTTCAAATATTCAGTTATGCTCTTTAATATGTCTATTCTTCAGGAATACTTGTCAGATTGCAAATTAAACAAGACATTGGTCGCCTTTGCCCTTCAATCGATACTTAAAAATTCACAATAAAATGTTCCCTGCATTAGAAGTCTTTAAGTCAATAGGAATGAAAACTATGAAAAAACAAGTCAGAACAAAATGCAAACATTCGCAGGTTTACAGTTTTATTAGCTTATTTTCTTAGTAAAGCGAGACTCATTCATTCGATCACTTTGTGTGTGTGTGTAGATGCCCTCCCTAATAACTTTGAGCCATTGGTGGGATCTTCTTGATACTCGGCAGACACATTTAAGAACATGCGATGATCTAATTTTTATATTTACAATCTATTACAAGTGGTTCCTTGTCTAGAAATTAGCGAAAAAAGGTAACAAAAAGTTAAATCTTAATCAATGAATTGTTAAAAACCAACCAATGGCTTTAAACCATTTTCAGCTAATCCATTATTTTGTGCGTGATTTGTATGGATGAAATAAATCCGATTTAGATGAGTTAAATAAATAAAGGAAATTATTTATTATTTATTTTTATTTTTTCAGAAATTGCGTAAAATAAATGTTTAAAAAAACAAACATGTCTGTATTCAGACATGTCTGTATGAAGTTCGAATAGAAATGTAATTTCTTTTTTTATGGTTTCCCTACCTTTAAAAAAAAGTCAAAGAAAAAATAAAAAATAAATTTTAAGAAAACAACATAATAATGACGTAGGCATTAATTTCTTCAGTCACTTCTTGTAATTCACGTACACGTGCTAATCTTTTTTAAAATTCAGTAACAATAATTCAATTTTTTCTATGATTATTATTAGTTTTTTCTTCATTTCTCAAGAAATTCTTAAGAATTTTTTTAAAAGCAATTACTCAGTGAATTTTTAGAAGTAATCAGTGTCTTAGATATGGGAGTAAATAAAATTATACGTCTACAATCTGCTGCTATTGCTTCTCATTTGGCTTTAGAATTCATTTCTTTTGTAATCTAGACCTGCGACATATTCATTTGGTGTTTTTGCCTAAAATTCAGTCCGTATTTAATTTCTTGCCTAAATCTCTCGCTTTGTTCTCTTCAGTTGAATGGGTGATAGAAAAAAAATCACTTCATTTACGAATGATGCTCCACAAAGAACCTATGTCAAAATGTCTTTAGAGTTACGTTTGGATTAGAAAAGCGATCCAATTGTCCAAGTTTGGCACTTTCTTAGGATCTTGAAACACACAGACATACATGTAATGTCCATACGCTCCATAGAAATGTTCGAATGCTAAGAGGCTAACAAATTTCCTGTTCCGTTTTTTATTTTAAGCTAAAGAATTCCTGTTAGCTTCAAAAGAATAATTGCATTGAAGATACATAAATTCGTTAATTGTTAAACATTTTCTTGCTGCATAATTACGTTTCAAAATCTCGATGACGTTTCGCCCTCCTGTAATGTCATGGTTCTAGCTTTCACTTGAGAAAGAAGGATGTGCATATTAACTCGCGTAAAATGCTTTGTGTTTTGCTTGAAATTGCAAAAAGACAAAATAATACGTGGGGCAAGCAATAAGGTAAAAGAAAACCATTACAATTGTTAATTTATTTTTGCAGAAACAACAAATGAAAAAGTTTCTCCATTAATTAAATCTTAATCTTAAGCAACAAAGTTGCAGTGCAGGAGAAGAAAGGAAAAGGAGAAAGAAGAAAAAAACATTTAATGGAAAAGCGAAATCGAAGAATCGGATGTAAAAGTAATTAAGTGCCTTTACTCTTATTCAGTTATTTTGGCAATTAGAATATTTAATTTCCGGTTATGCTTTACACGAAATTGATTTCCCTCCTTCGCTTCCCTTTGCATCAAAGGCGCAATTTATCAATAAACGTGAAGGCAAATTCGTTTCTTTGTTTGCGCTCCCAGAAAAATGCTTTGAAATTTGCATTTCGCGACAGAAGCTTAATCAAGCTTATTCTGTAGATTTGTGTCAATTATTATTTGGTATCACACTCCCAATCCTCGATCCGTGTCTCTTAATCGACGGCTTAGAAGCGGTAAATGAAGAATGATAGTGCTCTAATCGCGTTAATCCTAAACACAACGTAATTATAAATACGGTGGATGGATGAGAGTTATACAGGTTTTGGGCGGGCGTTTCATTAGACGGACCTCACTGAGATAGGTTTGTATTTAGATGCATGTGATTTATTAAACACCAGAAATGGCTACCTTTGGTCTGATTATTTTCACTGATGCTGAACTTTGAACTATGTTTCGTGTCAACCGTCTAAATGGTAAATAAAGTCTCCTCAGACTCACAAAATGTATAATCATTTTAATGAGCGATATTCCTCGCCGCTTTTTTTAAGCTAGTTTTAAAAGTTTAACAACAAACCCATCTCAATGTTAAAAATATGTTACTTAATAAAATGGAATGACTTTGCATAACATATAAATGTAAAATGTAATTTAAGTAACAGGGTTTCTTACATTTAGCTTTGCTCATACATCAGACGAGCAGATACTCATTAATCTTGCTGAAGTCTGGACGAGTAATGTTAAATGGAAACTAGGACCTATGTAGATTGTTGTAGCAATCAACTGACGATAATTCCATTGTTTAATCGTGCTTATCATCATCATTGGTAACCATTCCAATAATGCTACAATTTTTCAAAATTGCTTATGAAATAAATCATTTTTAATGTTACTCGAAGTAAGTTTTCCCATTGTATTCACTATTTTCTTGTTTCCTTTTGCATACTTTTCCACGCTGATTTTTAATATCATGTTGCCATTTAAGTTGTCATTTCCCAAATTCTTTTGTAGCTTCGTGCTTTAGGCATTGTACCTTCCTTTAATGAGAAAGAGTTCAAGCAGTGTTTAGATTAGTTTTTACATTATTAAGAAGTTCAATGGAATATGCTGATAATTGGTATTTTTCATATGCACTGTTTGATAGCCACAGGGCTGTAACAGGCTACTCGAGTTTTAATATTGTAATCGATGCAGTGCATCTTTTACGTTAATTCCTGTTGTAGGCGTCAGCATGGAATGCCTAAAAATAAAGAGGAAAGCAATCGCATCTTTTATTACAATTGTGGCTGTATTAAAAACTTAATGATCAAAAAGTTCTCAAAAGTAATTAAAAAGCTTAGATACATATGAATTTTACAAATAAGGCTGTTGGAATTTTTTCAAAAATTTTGGAAGCAAACCTCTTCATCTGCTTAATTGATGGTATGATTACAGTGAATAATTGAGAAATTGAAGATTCCTAATACAATTGAGAATTGGACATTTTATTGACATTACTAATTTGGTTGTGGGTCTAAGTGTCATCTATATCATGACGCTGATTCTGGATCATGCGGTCCCGTGGTCATCTGGATCCGAGGTGAACATGAAAGGAACTTTGACAGTGGAAACCATAAAATGTGTTGTACTTATGTATTTATGTTAGTTACTAATAGTTTATATATTGCTTCTTATAGCAAAACATAAAAGAAACATGATAGAATTTACTTTATATAAAAAAAACATATATTCAAGTCACTGCACTAGATAAAATTTATCAAGTTATACCCGCACTGTTGTTCAGAGTTTAACAGTCATAGCAAATTTAATGTATTTCTATGTAATTTCTGTCGTTATTGTGATACCGGCATTTCACATAGCCTCTTGAAAGTCGGATGTTTGGTATTTTTTTACGGAAATTAGTAGAAATTTTCCATGTAAAAACCTAAACTTAATCAAAAAATTTTGAGCTTCCTTGGACATATTAATTTTGAGTTATTTTTTTAAAAGTTTTT
This sequence comes from Thereuonema tuberculata, assembly GCA_023159025.1. Taxonomy (NCBI): domain Eukaryota; kingdom Metazoa; phylum Arthropoda; class Chilopoda; order Scutigeromorpha; family Scutigeridae; genus Thereuonema; species Thereuonema tuberculata. The sequence continues at coordinate 65,969,346 of JAFIDM010014012.1, forward strand.
GTTTTCTGCTTTTTTTTTCTGTTCTCCTAAGATTATAAGAAAGGATGTTTTTTAAAAATTTCAGACCGATTATTTAAAATAATATAGGCTACGGGGATATAAGTTTTACGGCATTATTTTTCAGATATTTTCTGGAAATTTGATATCTCATCAGCATTAACGGAAGTCTTCCAAAAATAAATCCTTCTGTCGTTATTTTGTTAAACCTTTTAAATAAGATTTAAATTTTAATATTTGACTCTTTCTAATCTATTATGAAAATATATGAAAAAAAATGAATAATGTTTTGAAAGTTTCTGTTTAGAATTTTCTCGATTGGTCTTTGATTAATATTTTGAATCGTAGTTTAAATGCCAGAAAGGAATTTACGCATCATCATTATAAGGTCTAGATGAGACAAAGGACCAATAGACTGAAATTATTCAGACTTTCCTTGTTCATTTAGGTTGTGTTTAAACATTCTAACAAGAGAAGTGCGAGACCTCGAGCGCTGAGAACCGCACGAAAATTGTAATTAAAATATAAATCGCTCATGCCAAAAACAGTGGTAATAGTCATTCTCATGCAAAACTGTACGTCTTACCACGAGAGACATTTGAATCATCACCGATTGAAGATCCAAGAGAGGAACTTTAGTAACGGTAAGAAACAAAATATCGATATAATAGGACCCAAAAACACACACATTTCAATGTCGTGACTATATTGTTATATTTTCCTCTGCTTAAATAATTACGCTATCTGAACAACAAACTTTTCCTACTGACCTGATAGTGTTGCACAACTATTCAGTCTTCAAAGTGCGCTAGCAGAGAACAGCTGATTTTTTCATGGGAATAACGCATACCACTGTTTTTGGGATAAGCGATTTATATTCTAAGCACATTTTCGTGCGGTTCTCAGCGTTCGAGGTCACGCACATCTAAGTACCACTGCTTTAGAATAAAAATAAATTAATTTACTAATCACTCACGTGCATGCTAAGAATTTGGAATTGGGGGATTTATGATGATGACACATTCAATCTAAAAATACTAATAAAAATATAAGAAACAATACCTCGTGTATACGAATAGGGATTGTAAGTAAAATGATGATTGTCGATAAAAAAAAGTGCAAAATGCTTGATTTTTCTTTTCTTTACACTAACTCCGACGTTCTTCGGCAAGCCAGTCGGATTAGATTCCTTATTGTCTTATGAATTACGTTAATGTAAATTACACATTTTTTTCTGCGCTTCAGTCACCCAAGATGTTATTTCTTACAGCTTCCTAGGACAAATCTGTTTCGGTTATTATTATTTGTTAGATAAAATAGATAAAATCATAAGAAGCTCTCTTCTGTTGTTATTAGAGAGTGGAGCTGATTAGAAAGTAATTTTTAAGAAATAACTGATAAACTGCAGAGATTTACAACAAAAAAATTCATTTAGGTTTGTATTGGTCTACTCTTGGCTCTAACAGCCTTGTACACAGATAATTGCAAATTAAATATTGAACTTTAATAAGTAATTTTCTATATTTTTGTCTGTTACGTTTTATTTATATACACTCAATATTTTTAGAATATTCAATAATATAGATTACCAAGTTTTTAAGGAAATTGTACCCTTTGATACATTAGAGATCATAATATTATAACAAAGAAAGCAGTAAAAAATAGCAAACGATAATTAAATATTAATCATACAAATAAAATTGAAGTTTAAATCATAATTCTTTTGAAGACACTTGCTTCCACGCTTCCTTTGTTTTTTTATTTTGCAATTTTTATGAAAGATTACTCTTCAAATAAAAAAAGTGCAAAATTGATATCATTCGATTAAGGTTTAATAGAATTTCTTCCTGCGACATTTTTGCTGAATGGTTTTTCTTTGAAAGGGACACCCCCAGTTGTGACCCAATCAGCGTACCTCCTCCTAACCCCCGCCCTATCAAAGACTGATACGTTTTTCATTCTTCATGTCGCATCCTCATTCATTTTCTCCAATCTTTTTTTTTTTTCCTTCAGGTGGTTCGCCAAGCTGAACAAGCGCCAGCTGTTCCCCCTACACATCGGAGAACGTGTTCAGCAGACAAGTGGAATCCTCATCATCCACCGGGCACAAACCTCGGACAGTGGCACCTATGTGTGTGACGTCAGCAACGAGGCAGGGAGCGACCGAGCAGAGACAACTGTCACGGTGACAGGTAAGATGAAACAACCCTCACCTACCTTCATTATTTAATGAGAGAGAGATCTATCTCGAATCTGGGGACTGCTTTCAGGCTGGCGTCAGAGAGGGATTACTATAATAAATCTTTCCACAGTTATTCGAGGGGTCTGTTTGCCTTCTTTCCTTGATGAGATTGTCATTATTCATTCTCGTATCCCAGCTTTCTTGATGAATTGAACGACAATCCTGGATATCCACAACATCACTCTTTCTTACGAACTCATCCCATATTAAGGAAATATACTTATGCCAGGAATAAAGGGGGATAATTGCACATACTTTATTTTTACCCTTTAAATAAAGCCTTTGCGCCCTGCGTATAGCTGGGAAAAAATTTAAATACATTTACATGTATCTTAAATATATTTGCATATTTACATATATATAATCCGGATTCAATTCCGGTGAAAAAAAAGTTCAAAAATCAGTAACAAATTTTTTTAAGTGCTCTGAGAATGTATAAGCATGTATATTCTTTCATTAAAATACATTATAAGTTCACATTAATTAATGGTTTTATTTATCTGCTCCAATTATTTAACCATTAAAGTGATTTATTAACGGTTTTAGCAAGTTTTCTTTTTGTTATGAACTCAAACGACCTTTTTTGGGTTTTTTCAAAAATCCGGAGATTTTGATAATCCGGACAGGATCCGGTCACAATTAATCCGGATTATCGACGCTCTACTGTATATATATATATATCCCATTGCCGAGAATGAGAATCCCATTGTCGTAATAAAAGGGAAATAGCGTATTTCAGGTTCCCATTGATAACAACTCACGGCATAGCTACGAAAAATATGAATATTTTTCTCTTTCTTTTGTTTTTGTTTGGATGCTTAATAGACCATTTATTTCGATACTACGTGTTTTATTGTTTTTCCTACGTCATTATTATGTCTGTTTGCATAATTTTTGATCTTTTAATTTTTTTTAATTGCTCAAATGTCACGCAATTGTTCTCAAAATTTTAATTCAACCCAACATTTCGGACACAACGCAATCGCGAGTTAGTGAAATCCTAAATTCATACACTGAATCTCGATTTACAAAACTCAATGGCAGGAAAAAAAAACAAAGCTTCAAAAACGCTCCACAAAAGAAGAATGACAGGTTGTATGATACAAATAATCATTTTGTGAATAAAAAAAAGGCCATTTACCTTGGTGAAAAATCACTCATTGATAAATTCATCTGCGTTGAACAGGAGGCCTAAAATTTTATTAAAGATAATTGCCAAAGCATACTGTTTTAACAATCTACTTTTGGCGTACATTACTTCTTGTTTATAAATGTATTTACAGAATGTTCTGGAATTGTTGGGTTTGGAAAAAAGGCAGTTTTGGAAGCAGATATATTGTGAGTTATTTACGAAGAAGTTTTGTAATATTGCTATCGCTATGTAAGATAGTTTGCCCAAGACATTTGTTTTTTAAAATTAATATGAACATATCCAAAATAAGGAGATTCAACTACGACTTGCAACTCTGATTTTTCTAACTCCATTAGACGAAAAGAAATTCCACTTACTTAAGAAAGAGTTATTTTTATAGGCGTTATATGCTAATTCTTAACAGCTAAAAGATCCTAAAGCTATTAAAGCGTTGACCATAAAGCATGGATATTGCTATTCGAATGTCGTTTACATCTATAAGGATTAAGGCCAAGGAAAGTGTGTTATCAATAAAGCTTTGCATGCATGTAATGGACTGCGATAACTGCCATTTAGGGGGAAGTTACAACATATATCTTTGTACTGCTAATGCTTCAGTGACACATAAGTGCAGCAACGTCTTATGGCCAGTATTCGATGCATTACCCACAGCAGTTGCTTCCAAACATCCATTAAAAATGAAATAATCTTTATTGCCAGACAGAGCCATCAACAATAGTTCATTGCTGAATGACAACAAATTCATTGATGAATGAAAAATTTCTGTAATTTTTAGATATCATAACTTTGGAAACAACTTTACTAGGTATGTTTAAAAGAAAGATATATCCGCTTTATTTAGATGTTTAAAATTTAGAAGTTTAAATACAAGTATCTAAAAGCTAGTAGTATTAATTGAGATATTTGAATACATATTGTTTATAAGTTTATAAGAAACTTATAAACAATAAGAAACTTATAAACAATATGTTTTCAAATATCTCAATTAATACTATCAATACTAATTTTTTTAGATGGTTGTATTTAAACATCTAAATTTTGAATTTATTTACATACGAATTTTTAAAAGAAAACAGTATGTAACAGATTTAAGTTCCATAAGGAATGATTAAATTCTTATAGAACATAAATCTATAGTTATCTTAGAAAGTATTTATTACAGAAAATATTTTAATTACAAAATTTAACAGTATGACATTTAACTACTAATTAGTGTTGACTTTAGCAATACTTTGTTAGATAATATTGCCAAGTATTTTTGAATTTAGTGAGTTTCCCGAGTATTTTTGAATTCAGAACTGAGGTGACAGGTAAAACCATGCTTTTCTTGATAACCCCAGGTGTTTGGCACAAACCGCAATACACCTGAGTTAAGCGGAGAAGCTACAACGGGCTGGGAAGTCTTATATTCTCCAATCTCGATATTAATTTGCTGCATAAATAAAGTTTTAGTTTTTAATGCTATATATGCAAGGATTCCGGAGCGAAGCGACAGTACCCGGCTAGTTTATCATAAAAAAATTAGGAAACATCTAATACGTAACAAGTAAGAAAAGTTCGCAATTCAGATGTGATTTGGTGAACCAAGACATAAAATCCATAAACTTTCACATGCTTATTATTAGCTCTTCGCTATGAAATTACCTTTAGGCGTTGCATCTATTATATTACCATGATAATGAATAGTGATACATAATATTCATTTTGCTCTCATATAAAAGAGGTGATGCCGATAGCAATCATATTATTAAAGTATTAATTATGAATAACTATTATTACAAAATCCATAATGAGAAGAGTATTAATTATTGATATTAGTCATATCTGAAATTGACAGTCAATCTGCAACACATTTATTTATTTTATTCATAAGAATGTAAACACGAAGTTTCATCATCATACGCAATTTCATAATCTGGCGCAACGTATTAGAAATGGTTCTAATGTGCAGTGGTATTTGATGAAGCTTAAGTATAAAAATTCATCGATATATGTATAGTCAGTAGGAGTAAACTATTTAACTTAACAGACAGATGAAGAAATTAGCTTCAAGGAACATTCATTTAAGAAACATTCATTAGCTTAAAGAATATTTTTAACGTCTGCAGAAACCCTGGAAGATAACTTGAAATAAAATGTTTATAACAATAATTCCTAGGTTTCCCTGGTTTTCTGATACTGTGAGAGTAAACCTAGAATATATGGTTTAGGGTTCGCACGAACGAAATCAACTCCACTGAAACATAACTTTTACTAGTTTGCTTGAAGTTTATAATTATATATTTGTTAAGTTAATTATAATTTTCGACAAAATCGTCAAAATTTGAGATAAAAATTACTATGCTTCGTTTTCATGTGTGGCTGAGATGTCACTTTAAAATATACAGATGCGTATTTTAAATCCTCTGCTCTGACTAAATTAAGTTATTACTGCTAATTATTATACTAGACATTAAAAAGATGTAAAGAGGGCTGAAGTAGGGGGAAAATGATTGTGGATTTGTTATCTATGAATACGTATGAAGAAATTGACCTATTGATATATAATATTCTGGGAACGTAGATAAATGTTAGAAATAGTTGTCTGTGAAGTGCTGCTGTCTGTGAAACTCGAGACACTGAGATTTCGCTGTTATTTGAGCCGCAGCCTATAATTTTAGTAGGGTTTTCTTTCTTTCTTTTTTCCCTGTGTTTTCAATTTGTAAATGTTACGAATTTTAGTTGAAGAGATATATACATCCGCAAATTAACTTCGGTAGGGGAAGAAGAGGAGAAAGAAAAAAAAAAGAAGAAAGAAAAATGTCAAGTGAAACGCGAGAGGGGAGTTTTGCTCGCGTGACACTTCGATCAAATAATTCAAAGCACATTTTACGAAAGGGGCGAGCGCAGTCACGTGACCAGTGTGAATGGGTGAGGGTGGAATTCTTCTTTTTCTCCCTTCCTTCCTTCCTTCATCCCTCCTTCCCTTTCCTTTCAAAATCAATCACGGAAATCGGCTGTTGGAGACGAAAGGAACTGCGTTAGAATGAGGGTAGGGCTCCTATATAGATCCCCTGATTAGAAATTTATATTCAGAGGCTAGAATCAAAGAATCGACAACAGAATAGAAGGAAATAAATAAAAGGATTTCGTTAAATTGCAATCTTAATTTTAATTCTGTAGGAGTATAGATCTAGGAAAGTATTTAAATTATTTGCTGATTGAGTTCAGAAGTTCAATTTCTTAGATTTCTCTGTATTTTATAAATAGAATCTTACATTTGACGTTTCCGAAGGTTTCTCTTCAATCCACGAAAGTGTTAAATAATTTTTTTCAAAATCAATTGTATATTAGAATCTGTATGTTAACGATTTTTCTAAGGTAATATCTTTCAGTTTCTACAAGAAAACTAAGTTTTTTATTACAGTTTCATTGTAGTGTAAAATCGGGAGAGTTAGATTTACTTCATTCTTTTATATTTCCTACAAATAATAAATTCTCTTTAGTTTTATTTAACATAATAAGAATCAGTCGTAATTATTGTGAGCCAACTCGCAGTTACATTTCAGTTTTTGAGTATTTTAATCTTCGTTGAATTACTATTAATAAGTTTGGTACAACATTAGAATAGTTTTTATTAATCTTTGCAGAAGATCTTTACACATTTCATATTTCTGGAAATATAGAAATATTGGTTAACTTTTCAAGAAACTTTAAAAATTTTGTTTACCTTGTTATCAACAAAAATGTTATTTCAGGCATTATAATAAACTTTCCACGAAACTTTTATCCTAAGGGAGGAATGTAATGAAGAAGAATGTAGATGCACTGGTATTTGCTGAAGAGACAATGGAACGCATATTAAAATTTATCATATATGAAGAATTTTTTTCTATGGAAACTTAAGATTTTCAGGTATTTTAAATTAAAAAGTACTTAAAGGAAGATGTGACAGATTGAACATATAATCTAAACTTCTTTTTCTCCTTTCTTATAATATTAAATATTTAATATCTTCGTTCCAAAAATCGTAGTTTTCATTTGATGCTAATTATCTTTTGCTTCAAATAAATTTGAGAAAATTAAATATTCAGGTTAGATTGCTTTTTTGTACGACACTTTTACAATATGATTTATAACAAAGTAGTTAAAAGTAGTTGTTGGAAGTAGTTAAAGTTTGTATCTGTGTGACATTTGAAATGTAATTTTATTAGCAGCCAAATTGGCACATTGTTTTATTAGCAGCCACATAATGTGATAATGTCAGTTTAGCAAGAGTAGCATATTTGAGTGAGTGATTACAGAACATACAGTGCAGTAGCACTTAAGTTTTTCTTTTGGATTAGTGTTAACCAAAACAAGGTATAATTGGTGCTCCAATTTTCGAATGCGCACACAATCAGATCGAAAAAGATTCCTTTTGCAATCCTGTTACAATATATCGAAGGCTAGTAATGGTAAATTTATTTTAAATTTTATTTCTAAGTAATATTTATTTATCCTAAAAATTGTAGTTTCATGGCCCTGTGGATTCAATTTTTATCAAATTCAATAGAAATCATATTAGATAATATTTACTTTAAGCATGTAAATATTGTTTGAGGTACTGCATTTACTGGCCTTTCAGATTTTGGCCTCTAGCTCCTTTTTTATGGGTTCGGTTTTTACAAAATCAGTAAGTTTATAGGAATTTTAGGCTTCAGGATCGAAGGACACATATTAGATATCAACAACGAACGCAGATACTTTATATATTTCGACCTAAAATTCGATTTTAAAATATGTTTTTTGTTCTAATTTTTTTTTTAATTTTATATATCCTGATTATTATCTACGCTAATTGTTCAGGTTTAAAAATAGTGAAGAGTTTGAAAGTTTTTTATCTTCTGTCAAAATTATCTGGTGTACCAACGGAAGACTTATGTAGATAAATTTTCTCCAATAATTTATTTTATTTTATTTTATTATTTTATTATTTTAGTCTCAATTGAAGGAAAAAAAAAGAGTTCAGATATGGTAAGTAACAACAATATTGTAATAAATAACAATGTTTTAGTGATACTTCTCATAAGTAATTGGCGTTGGCTTTAAGTCGTAGAACATCAGCTTTCACTGATATCATTCTATACCAGAATGTGTAGATCAAACATAATAAAAGAAGAGATTTACTTATTAAATGAGTAGAGGTAGAATATCCTTCTGGGGCTTCTGGCAGAGGTGAAAATTAATTTCACAAATTTTAATCAAATTAGTTCAGTGCAATGAATTAGCTTCCAAATGCAGCTTAATAGAAAGGCGATGCACTGTGGAAATTGGACATAGCTTACAAGTTGCCGAAAATTAATTTATTCTAATGAAATCTTCCTTCAAACATTAGTTAATAGCTGTTAATTAACGTGCTTAATGGGGGTGCAGTGATTGATTATAATTAACTATGAACTTAATCGGACGAACTCCGCCATTAGTTCAAACTTTCAGAAGACGAATTGAAGGCATTAGCTCATGAAATGTTTCCAATATGGATAAACTCAGAGGGAGGGAGAAGCGCCATTGTCCAAGTTTCCATGAGAATTTGTTTTCATTTTCACATTTGACAGAATCTTTATTTCGTGCTGACAGTGAACGATGATATTGTACTAAGCTGAATGGATAGTTTGGAATGGATTTGATTCTAACAGTTGACTTTCCGATACAGTTGAGAGATTGGAATATGGTAAACCTTGATTGAATATCAAAATATAGGCTTTCCTGATATTGTGTTGTACAAAATATATTTGAACAACTGTATATGCATTGAACTCTCACATTTCCATATGTTTGTCTATTTATTCGCTAAAAAGACTGACCCATTTTTGAAATATTTGGGACGATTCTTATTTATTAGCCAAAGTAAAAAGTGATTTTGATTATTTTGCAATTCACCCTCCTCAGTCTTCTGATTTTCTGAACGTTCGCATGCTGAGTCACTAATCCATGGATATCTGACTGTAAACGAAGTATAATCATGACTTTAGAATTCAGTACGTTCCAATTATAAGTTTGTAGATTTTTTTTTTGGAAATAATGCCGTTGGAGGACGGTGGACAGCATTATTAACTTTTGAGGTAAAGGCTCTAGCGATCCGCGGTCCAGCAGAATGATTTGAAACATTATAAATTCAGGTGACTTCTCAAATACTCGATCGGCAATGAAATCATATTTCTCCCTCTCCAGTTTTAGACTGGATTAAATAACGAAAGAAGAAAGAGGCCAATAATTTCCTAATTCCTTCAGTTTATTTCGGTAGGACCTTCCCGTTTCTGTTGTTTGAGCTGTCACTGCTTAACATTACATCCATCCATCACGAATTAGTAAAATTTCAAATTCGTAGTATAAGTACGTTTTAGGATGGTCGTGCTCAGTATAAACGATTTTCAATAGAAAGTGCACTTTGTAGTTGTATTATCAGTATATTGTCTGGTATTGTTTTTACTACGTTGCTCAATATTGTTTTTCATATTATGTCATAAGTATTTAATTATAATATACATAATTACATACCTACATAATATCTCTTGAATTATTTAGATAATCTTTGATCAAGTGCTTTTCGAGATCCTGACAAAAAGGAATTTAGATACGCAATCCATAAAAAAAGCAGTTTTAAATTTATTGTTGGTTTATGTTGTGTAACTATATGCATGTAATTGTAAGACTGAGCTACACTAATATAATAGAAATTATGCAAATTAAAATTTAAAATATATAAGAAAATCCAAAAATTATGTTTCCAAAAAAATTAATTCATTTTCGCTTGACAACAGGACTTCCTCTCGATGTTCAGTATATGTGTCATCGCATCCTCTTTGTACTTTATTTGTATTGATGATGTAAAAATGGATTAGTTCATATAAAGTTTATGATGTGTATCGAAAATTGTATACCCTTTCAAGGTTTTCTTTATCTTTGGTCTCGAGGTAAATTATCAGTAATGGAATACTTATATTAGTGCTCATAGATCGAAAATAAAACAAATTCAGTAAAATATTGTTTACAGATGATTGGAACTGAGAATCGTTGAAACACATAGCAGAATGCCAAATAAAAGAAATCTCTTTGCCCTTTTGGGAAAAGTTAAATTTTGAGATCAGTATTACGGACGCTCCACAATTATGGCCCGATATACATTTATATTTTTTTTAACTTTAAGTTTATAAACCCTAAAATTGATTTTTGTACTAAAAATTGTAATTCAGTTCCTGAAATGTCTAATTACTTTGTTGCTTACAATATTTTCAATTTTATTCTTAATCATTAAGATTCAGTTATTTTGAAATGAAATGTTTTAAATTGCAATAAAGATTTCAGCTTTAAGTTTGTTTGACCCTATTCGCCATGTGTTCCTTAAATGTGGGTTCTGAACCACAGTCGAAAACTTTCTTTGTTAGTGGAGCGCAAAACCGTTGGAATGTGCGGAGGATGACTGCAACCCTGCGCTGTGAGACCTCCTGCTAAGCCAGCCCGACCGGAAATTCAGAGCCAAGTTCTTGGAAATCGTGGTTTTCGAGTTCGGTTTTAAAACCCAGAACTAAATGTCGCTGCCCTTTTGTGACAGAACAGATGATTGCAAATCTGTGCAGCTCATCTCTGTGCTTTTATTGCATTCCTAAATTAGACAGACATTGCGTTTGCAATTCTGAAATTTGTCTTTCTGATATATTATCCCACACAGTGCTCAGAGTTAAAATACAATGTTCATACAGAGCTACAGAGAAGATTCCGGAGACTAAGATAATAGATATTTATCATTCTGTGCTTTTAGCTGATGCTTCCTTTTCACTACTTCTATTTCAATAAGACATTATGTAATCTAACTGTTCTGACATCAGAAATTACATCATCGTCAATCTTTTATTTCGAAACATCAAATACAGCAGATTAATTACACGGACAATAAATTAAAAAAATAGCTTTTTTTCTGTCTATCAGAACAATATCAACATTGTTAACATTTTACGTGAAGGAATGAACATAACGTAATTTTTTGTTTGGTGTTTGAACAAAACTGATTTTCACTTAAGTAATCTTTTTGTACTCAGTATTAATTCTTCATAGTATTTTTTTATTCTGAATTCATATATGTATTCACATATTTTCTGCTTTCTAAGATTAACACTATTAAGTCCGGTGATGGAATCTACTCGAATGTGCGAATAAGATTTAATTTTAAACATATTTTAATTCTACAATACAAGATTATTTAACGTGCCATTTTATTAAATATATAAATGCCTACTACATTGGGCATTTTTGGCACTTTTTGTGCCAATGTAGTACGCATTTATATATTTTAATTCTTTTGAGGCAGCACTGCGCTTCTAACGCTCATTCGTATTAGCCTCAGTACGGAGACCTTATTATTTTACTGGTGACTACTCCTGGCTGATGATCGCCAAAGAGCGTGAAACAGCTGTTATAGGATGTCACTTGGTAAACAATTTGGCCTCACCCATTCTTGTTTATTAATAATTCAAATGCGCAGTTTCAATGTTTATGCTTTAAAAAAAATCATTGAGGCCTGTGAACGGCTGACACATGAATTATCATTAGTGATTTTTGTTTTGTTCATTTGTTCATTTTTTTCTTTTGAGGCACCATTGCGCTTTCGATGATATTTTAATTCTTTTTTTTTTATTTAGCTCTTTGATTTACCATATATCACAATAATTATCTATAGAACTTATTGTAATAGCTGAGATGTATCTTCAAACCATTCTAATGTGAATGGTAAGTCTTACTTAACGATTGATTACGAATTATGCATGATACAACTATTGAGACTGTTTCAATAGTCATACAAGGAAACCTATAGCCATGTGATGTCAATGTTAGAAGTAGTCAAATAAGATTAAGTGAAACTTGGACAGAATTAAACCGAATTAATTGTAATAGTTTACTGAAAACTAGTCAAAATAATAAAATTGAATTACAAATTAATTTTAATGAAGCAATTCAACATAGTTGTGTATAAATAAAAATATACTGTATTATTTCAAATAGCATTTTAAATTTTCATTTATTTGAATTTGTTAAAATGTTTTAGGAAAATAATATTAGCTTGCATGACATGCCTAATTCTAATGTATTTGAGTGAAGTCTTAAGCGCAATCTAAAGTGTAAAATCTAAGTGATAGCTGTTATATTAAAAAAAAATCAAATGCATCTTTTCAGCAAATTTTCATGGCACCATTAATGTAATATTTCAGTTAAAGATATTTAAAACAACACTGATGAAATCATTCATTGCTTTGGCAAGAGAAAGTATTTTCTAATGATTGGCAAGGGTTTATTGAAAGCGGGAGGATGAATTGGGCCGTTTCGAGTGAGATCCACTGGTGTTTATGCTACTCCTAACTCCCTCTCCACCCACTCTGTTGGTTATATTTTTCTTCCTCTTCTTCCCGTTTGCAATTCTTTTTGAAAAAGACGAGATGCTTCTAGTGAACTGTTCTATCAGTTGATACCCAACCACTGAGAGCTGTTCTTCATTCTTCGACAGCTTTGACCTTATTGATTCCAATTTGTACACTAGACTACGATTTCGTTTCGAATTCAGTTTGTTATTGCTAAAGCTTCTCGAATCTTCCACCCCTCCGAGGTTCCCAAATACGCTTCTTTGAATCTCAATGCACCGCATCACAAGGATTACGTTCATTAAAAAGTTCGACGCAAGGCCTTCTGGGAGTCCTGCATTCCTACATTACCTTAAGATCCTACTGGATTGAATCTCTCTAGCAGTAATTATTTTCGTTTACAATCCGATTCTGTATATTTTAATTTGAATCGTAACTATATCTACTATTTTGAAACAGAAAATGTTAATCCTAAAATATAAAAAAAAGTTTGAATAATTCTGATTCATCCAGTCCTTCCAAAGAACATGTTAGTCCGTTTCTTAAATTTTTAAAATAACAGTTTAAAAGCAATCCTCCCTCCCTTACGAATGCTGATTTTATCAAGAATTATTTCTATTGGATTGTTTGAAAACATTTTGCATTTTTTCACTGATTTTTTTTATTTAATTTAAAACTACATTTTAACGAAACATTGAGTAAACAATGCAAAGCTTACGATCTTCTGTAACAGTTCACATCAGCTTTACACATTTTAAAGTTTGACTAGTTGACTATTAAATACTAAAATATACTTTCAATCATCTAACGTTCTCGAATGGAAAAGCAACTATAAATTTGAAATAATATAGTGCAAATTTATAGGAAGTACTAAGTGTAGAACTTAATTTACATAATATGAAAAGTTTTAAATTTTCATATCAAGAAACTCCAATTTTACGAGCGCGGAGCTGAAAGAAAGAGGCAAGATGGGAGAAGATAATAAAATAAAAGAACAATTACTTTTCGTTTAAGTGCCTTTTTTATTTAAGAAAAAATGTTTAGTGGATTGCCTAAAAGCAGAAAAAGTTTTATTCGATGTCTGTTTACATTTAGGAAAGGAATTTCAAAAATTTTTCGATGATCAGCATTGACGAATAAATCTGTAAATGCTTCGAAGTAACGATAAAAAGCTTACAAAAAAAAACAAAAAAAAAACAAGTAAACAAACAAACTGCTTCAATCTCTATCATACCTTTCATCAATTTTCTTCCCTTCAATTTAAATTCTATAACGGTGTATTGGAAAAAATGTTGAAAATTTCGATGAAAATCAGTTCATCTTCAAAATTATTTCACAGTTCTAAAGAAAATAGTTTTTCAATTTTGCCTTTTGTATTTTAAAGTTCATTTGGTCATTTCTTTGTAATGGATGATTTTTGGTTTGTAATATGATTTTTCGTTTATATCAGAATATGGGTAATGATGTGCATATATTCGCATTTTGAAGGTTTATTGATTAAAAAATAATAAGTGTAGGTAAAGGATTAAAATATGAAAAGCTAATTACTTACTTTGAGCCAAGAAACAGATGCAGTTATTGTTCAATGAGATCTTCCACTAAAAATCTTCAAAATCAAAATTTTAATTCCATTTCATTGTTCTTAAGCAATAGCTTCATTTTCTTTATTATTTCACACATGGATTTTGAAAAGTTTACAATCTTGATATTTACTTGACACTAATCTTTACAGCATTGTGGTATTAAAAGAATCGGGTTTATGAATTTATCCATGGAGTCAATTTCAGAACACCAATGGAGCAATTCTCAATATTTTTAAAGACGCATACCATCAAAACCAAACAAAAATTTCCGTACCACTCTTTAACATGTAAACATTAAAACATATAATCAATTACTTTTAGATTTGAATTTTTTTTTTTGTTATTTTTCTTAATTTCATAAATCGAAAAGATCAGTTTAGGTATCACCACTGATACGTGCGTCACCCATAAGAAACCTTGTTCCCAGGAATTTAACTTTCGTGAATTTATATCTCCTGTGAATTCAAGAGATTCTACCATTTGATATCTCTTGTGGACAAGAAGATAAAGGTTTATGATTACCTACTTGTTTTAATTTCTTTGTAATTTTTAGTCAACATTTAAATTTAAATTAATCTGTATTTATGTAAATCAATTTTCATATTTGTCTTAAATGCTGAATTACTGCCTTAAATTCAAATGAACTGATCGTTTTCCCCTATTAGTATAATCTTGTCTTATGAATATATTAAAAAAAAAGTAACATAAAGGTGCTCTAATAATTTTAGAATTTCCTGAAGTTCATGAATCCCAAGGTGAATTCGGGAGAAAGAGAGAGAGAGAGAGACAGGAAGATATGAACACCCGAAAATCATGTACTTTTGGTCGAAAGTTTCCCTCAGAGCTTGTGAATTTAGATATGGAAAGAAAAAGGGGCAGATGTGAAAAATCAATTTAGTCTCGCATATGATGTGCGCCGCTCCTCCACCCTTAATTCCCGTCTCCGGTGTAGGGGGAGCTGCAGGGGATTTCTTCCGCAGGATAACGAATGTCAAGTGAACGCGTCAGCTTTGATTAACGTCAAAACTTGCGTCAAAATCCCTGCAAAGTGACAATCCCATTAAGACTGATGATCTTAACTTCCTCTATCATACATCAGTGTTCTGGGTTTCGGTGCAAGAATAAAACCTTCCCAAGAGGACGGCCTGTTTGCAAAGCGGTGTAAATAAAACACGCGAAATGGTCGCTAGAGAAATCTATAATTGCTGCCCAGGAAAAAAGGGATTTGAAGATATATAGTATTTTTGATTCTTTCTGTCTCAAGCGGAAACCTAATTTAAAATTTATATTTTATCAATAAAACAAAAAAACAGCGGAAGAATGCAAAATTTATGAAGAGGAAGTAACATTACTTTTGTTTCTTTATCTACATATCATTGGGTCGATGAGAATACAATTCTTGTATTAGATATTACGAGTAAAGTAGATATGGAAAAGCTTTCTCAAAACGAGGATAGGTTTGCAATTTAGTAGATATCCAAACATTTATGGAATATATTATCAAATCGAAAGGACAACAACCACAAAATTATTCTGAGTAGTTAGTGGTGAAATAGTTCTTATAATGTGTAAATACCCTAGATGAAATTAATTAACAAAATGAAGTCATGATTTCAAAGATCAAAATGAACCATCTAGTTACATTAAATTTTCTTATCTCTCCTTCATTTTTTATTCTTATAATTCTTCTTTTTTGGATAAATTTAACTATATATGAGGTATTATTAGCTATTACTTGATAATAGAATTTTTATTTCCAATTAAGGTATGTCCTAATATAGGTTTTACTTATTATTGGAATACCATACCACAAGGTCGAATTTAGACAATATATACAGTATATAGACCTATAAGAGAAGTCAGAGTTATTTGGCTTGGGTGCTTTCTCACAAGGTCCTCAAAATTTGTTTTTATTTTTATCGTATATTTTTAAATGTTTTTTCATTTGGGTTGCAGCCCCAAACATCTGGAATTGGCCCTTGACGATACGACCTCGTTGAGGCCTGCAGACATGATTGTATGTAAATCAATTACAAGCAATAAATTTTAAAGCCTGCGATTTAAAAGTTTTATTCATGAAATGTAAAGTACATTAAGTACTAAATAAAAGAGAAAAGATGAGATTCATTAAGAAAATTTCAGGCAAACACCCTTGAATTAAATTAAAATAAATGATAAAAAAATTACATGTTCCTAGATGTTTCGATATTACCAAACAGCCCTTGTCAAAAACCAAATATCTGAGGTACAAATCCTTCTGTAAATTGGTAATGTTTTTAATATTTTACCTTAATTCTAGTGCGTTTGCTTAAAATTATTTTTTATACACTTTGTAATTCATATTTCATAAAAAAAGATTTTTTTAAAGATATATTTTCTAATTTTTTTCTAATTTCAATAACTTTTACATCCCTTTGAATCCTTTTATCCCTTTTGCTCTTGACAAAGTAATTTATTTCTATTCACAGCGAAAAAAATTCATTGATTTATTAATCAATTATTTTTTGAAAATAAATATTTAAAAATTTTCAATTTAACTGAGTGCATTTTAATCTCCACTGATTTCTATTTCGAGGTCCGTTTTCTTTAGCAGCACGTGAATGGTGGTGTTTCTGAGTGGTGTTGGGAAGAAATTTCACTAGTGGTGCAGTCATTCGGAAGCCCGGCAGAAACCATTGCAATAAATAATTTGGGTTACTTACGCGCAGGAGGAAACACGAAGTGGAAATGCATGTTTGGCTTTTGCCCTTGCACGCTGACACTACGAATGATTTATAATGAAAAAAAATATCGTCTTCTTTAATATTCCATTAAAGTTCTTATTTGCATGTAAGCTAATACAGGTTCATAAAGTATAGATCGAATTCCCATTGCAAATACAAATAGGAATTAAAATTGTGTTGATTTTTCCTCCCTTTGTTCGATACAAGTTTAAATTTTGATTTGGTCGAAAGGAAAAATTCGAAATTGTTGAGAACTGTTTAAATTGATAATTGATAATATCCGGTGTAAGTTTTAGATAATTTTTCCTTTCTGTTTGAAAGTTAGGTAAGTTTTGTTTTCTAATGCTTTTTTTTTTAACGAACAAGGAAGTGATGTTCGTCTTATAAAATTATTGTGTTCATCATAGAATAAAAAGGCAATCTTCATTAAAAAAATATGAAGATAGATGTAGATAAATCAAATATTTTTGAGTTCTAATCACTATAAGATTTCCAGTAAGAGACAGACACTTAAACAAGACTGGAAAAAGCATTCTACAAATTGTTCCAAGAACAACGTGACATTGTTTACATTGCAAAATAGATAATTTGCATGATTACGATCTTAAGCATTTTTATTTACAATTGTAGACAAGTAATTGCATGAGATGGATGACTACGAACTAAATCATAAACTGACTTTCAGTAAAAAATAAAACTGTTAGAATTAAGTTTTAACAAAACTAAAATACTATAAAATTAGGAATAGTCTTAGCAGTATATTTATAGGTCAAATTATGCTCAGCTGTCCATAGCAGAAGTAATTTTACAAAAGTCAAGACATTACGTGCTCAATGAATAAGTTCAACATTTTTCATCGATTTCTTTGTTTTTGTAAACCTTAAAAACAAAACTCGTGTCAATTGACGTTTTTAATCATTGAAAAGCATTTTGAAATGTAATTGCAGTTGAAAGCCTAGCCCACTTCACCCCCACCTAGTTCGTTATCAAGTGCATCATTAGTTGCAGCACCGTATTCATTCTATAAATCAGTTGTCAAGACTTTCGTGACCTATACCCTGTTCTCAGTCACCCCCTCTTCCTTTTTCGCCCCCACCTGTCACTACCATTGATTTTCTTTGAAGCACCAACGACAGTGATTCCTAAATTTAGTTTTTATTATTTCAGCCGAAAGGAGCAATAACAAATCTAATACAAATTACCATAATTAAAGTAACAGTTAAGCGGTTCTCTGAATATTGATTTTTTCCAATTCTAGTTTGCCTTCAGGTTGAACACTTACTACTATTAAATGCTAATCGTTTACAAAACAGTTTCCATTATTTTCCACGATACAATTGGCATAACAGTTAAATTATTCGCTGAAGTAAATTTTAACGCTGGGTTGTTACTGACGCAAATTTGAGAAGTGGAATTTTTATGTAATTCTCCAGTCTTGTGCAATGGTTTCGTATCACAGTGAACGTAAAAATTCTTAGTGTGACAATTTTTCTTCGTATTTCTCCTTTATTTAAAAGTTCTAGACAATTAATAAATGCATCCCAGTATAAGCCAACGTGGTTCTTCGAGTCGCGAGAGCTAAAGCTTCCGCTGGGTAG
The DNA here is from genome assembly GCA_023159025.1 of Thereuonema tuberculata. Taxonomy (NCBI): domain Eukaryota; kingdom Metazoa; phylum Arthropoda; class Chilopoda; order Scutigeromorpha; family Scutigeridae; genus Thereuonema; species Thereuonema tuberculata. The sequence continues at coordinate 65,988,013 of JAFIDM010014012.1, forward strand.
ACCGTAGGACTTGTCTTGCATAGAATTCAACGTGGAAAAGTCCCCCGATCTCCAGAGGGGATTGAATCCACCTTCTCCAGCCCGCAGTCGTGCCTTACCACTTGACTAAAATGGTATTTATATTGTAGATAATTGTGGAAACAAATTTCCTATAGCCTATTAAAATAGGTAGCTTTAGATGGTTGTCTAAGGATCACAATAGCAAGATTCGATCCCTGCCCTGTCCTGGATCATTTTAGGATTATGTTTTTGCTGAAGACTGTTTTTAAGTTTTATATTGAACCGTCTGGAAACAGAGTTTAAAGAAGAGAGATCGTCCCTTGGCAGCAGATTTTAGGAGCCAATGCCTTCCAGATTTCACTACCTATTCGGTGTTCTGTCATTATGACTTCTGGAATAATACAAGAACATATATTTCTGACAAAATACGTTTACTAAAACATTATCAGAATTCTTTAATTAAACTCACAATATACTGGCAATTTAAATGAATATGATACCAAAGCTGATTAAAATCTTACATTATGCATTGTGTATATAATATTTACAAAATGAAACATTTCTAAACTAACAACGAGCAATTCTAAACTGGAAACTAAATATTTTCAGTCATCACTTCAAGTTATCTTCATTCATTTATTTTAAATTTTCTAAATTTTGATTCAGCACATCACAAAAATATTAAAAAGGCTATAATACAAAACTGTTTAAAAAGGTTGCTGGAGAATACAGAGGACAAAGAAATACAAAATTGAGCTACTAAAAAAACAAATTGGCGATAAACGAATACCCAAGAATTTGTAGTCTTATGTGAGAAATTTCTTTCGATACAAGGAAAAGCAAAAAGATAATGTATCCAGAATCTTTAATAAAGTATTAAAGTTACCACAAAATCCATATACAGTATTGATAAAGATGTTATAGATATATGCAAACGAAATGAAGTCTCTATAATATACGAAAACATTAATAATATTCTTTCTATGATCCCAAAAGATCCAGACTGTGATGTCCTACAGAAAATGGCAGGAATAAATAAATTAAAATGTAGAGACTGCAACGCCATATATAGTATTTTGGAAGTACGGGTAGCATCTGAAAGAGAGGGTGACAGAACACGTAAAGGTATTCTAGAACACTAAAAGACATATTTCAGACTGGGCCTCCCCAAAAAAAACAACCCGGACCCAAAAACCGAAGTCTTTTATCAGGTAAAAGATAGAGAAAAAAAAACTAATTATAGAGACACCTATTATAAACAGTTTTAATTGCATGATAAAGCAAAAGATTTAGAAATACATAAGTATTCGATAGAAAGTTTTAAAAAAGTTTTAAAAAATAAAGTAATTTTGTTAAAATTGTTTAAGTGAGTTTATAATAGATTGTTTTAAAGTGAATATTCAATAAATTATTAAAGTTTATTATTTTAACAAAATAAGCATATCTGTAAATTGTTTTTTCTATTTGCTGTAAAATTAGAAATCTACGTATTATTAATTTTTCGAAGAAAGCTTGAGGAAGTCAAGAAATTCTCTTGACGAAATATTGTTTATGAATAAAAAAGATGAGATAATTTAAAATAAATGAAAGGAAACTAAATATGTGGAATGTAGTATACAGAATCATTCAATAGCTCAAAAAGAGCCAAAAATTGTCAAAGATCTTCATATTTGAAAGAGTATATTGTTGGTAGTTTTGAAACAATGTTAAATCAATGCAAAAATTGCTATAAATGACATATAAACCTTAAGATTACTAGTCTTGGAGATGATTCCAGTACTTGTCTAAATTTTTTGAACAATATAAACAATGACAGCATCATTGTTAAATGTGTGAAATTATGTTACTCGTATGTAATGATCTATACTGGACAATCGACAAAGTCTGCCACAGCTGAACCCAAAGAAATTTTATAAATTTAAAATAAAATCATGAAAACTGTTCTCACTTTAGAAAAGTCTCGTTTTGGGTCCAGAATTATTGAAAAAAGCATCCTGAATTTTGGAAATTATTATATCTTACCACAGATAGCAAGATTGTAAGTCATCTTCTAGACTAACTTGTAAGATGTATTTTTAATACGTCATTAACGTTCAGAATTCTGAAAAGAGAGCGTGTAAATGGATAGTTCAGAAAGTAGGCAAGTAAGTATCTTTTGGCTCAAAAGGCTTAACGCTGAGAATGAATTGCTGGAATACTATTGAGGGTAACATTTTATTTTATTGTGGTAATCACTCCTGTTGGGCAAATAAGGTCAAGAGCTAAATGTGCTCCAGAATGGCTACGTGGACAGTACACTATCAAGTCATGAGTGTTACTGTACGTGTATTGAATACATTAAATCCCAACCCCTTAAATGAGTCTCCAGGTACTTCAAACTTCATTATCAACAATTTTAAGTAATGAACTTTGCGGATGGTATGAGCACGTAAATTCACTTGGGAAAGCAATTTCAAGGGTTGAAATTTTTCTGTTGTATTTTCAAATACTAATCTACTTTGTATGTTTTGTATTCTATAAGTCAATTAACATCTATCGGCTTGTAAGTTCTAAAACTCGGGGTTTTCATGATATATTGTTATCATTGTTATCATGTTATAAATTATATCTGACTGGATACATTCATTGACAACCGTTAGAATTTAAACTCTATCAACATAAATATTCCCAAAATTTGTTTCCAGTATTAACTTGAATATAATGATGCTCAAAGTTTTAATTATTTTTCTTTACGAATTACAAAAAAGAATGTTTGGTAGACTATAATATTGATAAACTGATACGAAATCAACAGTTTTCACTATTCATATACTTAATAGTCTTCTTTTTATTTAGATTCACAACTCCTACAACTATCATTTCTGAAATTCATTTCTGAAATTAGACCCTTCAAATTCAGAATAAATTCTTTGTCTTATCATTAAGAACAGATCAATGTTTAAGATATTTCTTTATAAAGAAACCTAACATACTATTTTTTTTAAAAAATGTGTACCACAGTAAGTTTTTAAAAGGATTAAATTTAACACAGATACACAATTAAAACACAATTAAAATATTTATAAATTTTAAAACGGATGTTTCGGCACCTTTAAGTGCCCTCATCAAAGTTACAGTTATGCTACAAAATACTTTGATGGAGGCACCTCAATTAAAGTTGCCGACACGTCTGTTTTAATATGTACAATATTTCAATTGTGCATTTGCGTTAATTTTTAATCGTTTAAAATCCTCTTATAATTTCAAGATTATAATTTTTCTTATTTATAATTTTTCTGTATTTTTTTCTGGTTGAAAATTTAATTTATTTTACTATTTAGAGTTATAGGAAGCCTTAGTGTCCATTAGATAAGATGTAACTTATTGCCTTATAACATTATAAGACAATAAAAATCATCCATTTAAACTATTGTTATTTGATATAAATTTCATTTCTGATTCCAATATAATCTAAAAAATAATGTTGATTTTATTTGCTTTTTCCTCAATATTAAAAGTTCTTGTCCGTGGTCGTAAATAGGGAATCTTTTTAAATCACGTTTTTCGTTTTCTTTTTTCTAATATGATTTGTTCGTGGTACTTTTTTTCCCCTTTCGTTGTCTTCCTGAAAAATGGCAAGTTATTGGCACTGTTGGTTCTGAAGCAACGCTGATCACATGTGTCGAACTGAGAAGTTCACTGGCAAACCCTAATGAAATCAGAGTTTCGGAAATGGATTTCTTACAAAACCATTCGCTACACGAAAGTGAGTTGCCCATTGCCGAGTGGTTGTTACCAGGGGAGTCGAAGAAAAAGGGCGGCAAATGATGGGATCTGGAGGGGAGGTCTTAGACCTTCCATTACTCGCTTGGACATTGCAGTGGGTTCGAAGAAAGAAGTGGGGGAAATCAAATTGAAAAGGTTTTGGAGGCAGTTAGATACTGCAAAATGAAACTAATTGTAAAAACGACTTTCCAATTTGAGGAAAAGACGCCAGGGTCTTTAAATATTTTTTGTGGCTTAGATCCACCTGCTGTTAGTCATTACTCACAAGAGTGTGGTAGTTAGTGTCCAACGTAGTGGAAAATGAACAAGAAAGAAGATTACAATTGTCCTTTCAATGGGGATAAACCTAAAATTTTCTTTGGAAAATTTATTTAAAATTTTTTACTAAGGATTCACGTGGATCTCCATTAATAACTTATACAATTTACTTTATTAAGTGGTTGATTATCATAGCAGCTTTTTTTTATTATTGTATTTTATTTATTGAAAAAAATATATTATTAGCATCAGACCAGTTAAATTCAGTTTTACTGAATTTAAATGTATTTTTTTTTATTAATTTCTTATTTAGAAATGCTATAATGGAAAACGAAAATATCAAACACTTCGATCAAGCATTATTTGTCCTTGACACTGAAATCACCGATGCACTGCAGTAAATATGGAAAGAGAATTCAACTTTAAATGAGAGCAAAGGATACATAATTATTTATTCGAGTATTTTAGCTTTTTATTTTTTTATTTGTAGCTTAATTAAAATATAATTTTTTATTCTTGTCTTCCCCTCCCCGTATTCACTACGATAATAGTTTCTTTGATGCCATATTTATGGTGGGAGGGAGACAGATTTTGAATTCTGCATTCGGCTATCCAGTTACATTAACAGATATAACCAAAATTTCTAGGAAATTAAGAAACAGTTGGTTGACAAAAACTAAATTATATAATATTTTTATAACATTAATTTCCTTAGTAATATTAGCTATATCCGTCTTTATGATAAAGGAAATGTATTATTAAGGCGTTTACTACATAATATAGTAGGAACAACCGTACTATTGTTGATGGAATATTCTAATAAGATTTGTTTTCAAACCTACTTTATAAAGTGGTAAACATAATATTTTTATGTTTATTATATTTATATTACAGTTCCATACTTCCTCGTTCTGCAAAATGACCTTTTGAATGTGATCATAGATATTTCTTTTTATTTAAATAAAGTCACGTTTGGAACTGAAAAGTGCCATCTTTGAACACTGGAGCTCGGTTCTGTGTTATCAAGTTATGCAATAAAAGACTGAAAAATAATAAAAACAAGTACCTTCAAAATTAGAATTATATTGTTTTCACACATTTCGTAATCTGTTATAATCACAAAAATGATTTAAGGTTTCAATTCAACTTATTTTCTAATATAAATGCGAAGGCAGGTAGAAATGCTGGAACTGTACTTGACCTTTTGCTAATTACATTATTGCTTTATTATCAGCTGCTACTTTGCAAGATCCTTATAATGAAGTTGAACTATAGCTACAATATAGATGTGGGGGTCAAATAGTTAATTGACTTGTCACAATATCATCCCATGATTAATGTAGGAGGGTCAACAAATCCAACCTTACAGGCTGCATTAATTAAAACATCTTAACGATGTCATACGTGGCAAAGATAATTCTTTTCCGCAATGCAGTATTGAATAATAGATAATTAATAATGTTAATAATAATGATATACGTAACAGAAACCAAGGAATAAATTGAAATGTTATTGTTTTATAAGCGTTTTGTAATTCATTTTACATGGAAATTTGAAATTTCATGTTTGCTTTCATCATTTATTACTCTGTAGAGTGTTTAGTCTAAGCATAGATGATAATTGACGCTTTTTAATTAGTGAAGCCGAGTAATGCATTCGTTTTTATCTATACTTTCTTTTGACAATGATCTAATATCTTTATAAAAAGAAATACTGAATTATGAATTATTATGATTATTGGAATCGCTAATTGTTCTATACATTAGGTTAATATATTCTTAATGTAAGCAATTTATGGACCATATGTATAGTCCGTCTAAGTCAGCAAGGCAGTCCCTTCAGGCGTTGGGACAGAGAACTTTGAAAAAATAGGGGTGAAAGGGTTTTTCTAATCCACAGAAAAATCCACCCCCACTGTGCTTAATCCTTTCTCCCTGCTCGCACTTTCTTTTCACCCCTATTTTTTTCAAGTTCTCTGTCCCAACGCCTGAAGGGACTGCCTAGCTGACTTGGACGGACTATAATGTTGCTCCACGAAAAAAGGTAGCATAGATAAAATCATTATATCAAACTTTTTTCTTGGAAAACTTTTTTAAGTATAATTCCAGTGTTATTGCGATTATAGTTTATTATATATTCCAGTATTACTATTAATGTTATTTTTATAATGCTTTCAAAAGACCAGGCTTAGAGCTCATTCCAAAACAGTCATTAAAATTCTGTAAAAGAAAACGGTTAAATAAATATGTGCACTATTTCTGCTGTAAAGATCTAAAACCAACTTTTCGGCTCGCTTGCTTTGAGTTCCAAAAGTCAACCAACCACAACTCAGCTGTATAACAATTTACTTAATTTTTAAATAATAGTAATAAAAACATAACTCGAACACAATAACATTTATAATAGCTTCGGTGATTTAGCATCTCTTATAGATTGTTAGGTATTCTAAATTACAGCGTAGTTACGGAAATGAGAATTTGAAATCTGAAGTAGTTGATGAACCTGGAACCCATCCAAAGTTTTCACAAAGAAATAGAGATCTATCCGTTCTTCAAACTATTTGTCTGTAAAACTGCTTCAGACCATTGAAAATATCTTTTTTATTTAACAGAAAAGATAAGTATCGACCTCTCATTTTTAAAAGAAGTAGCCTAAATCAAGTGTTTGAAGTTAATAACTTCTAGTAAAGTAACTTACAAATAAATTACTTTTTGTAGCAGTCGCTATAAACATAAAATAGTAAATATAAAGAATTACTGGATGTACTCTTCAATGAGGGATTTTCCCACTCGGTTCCTTTGGCGTTCTTCAGATGTTGAGAGTTACACAAAGCTTGATGTTAAATCAGTGTCTTGTAGTATTCTTTCCCTCCTTGAAGAGTCTATCCAGTATCAAGATCCACTCCTCATTCAGAACCAAGTTATAAAAAGAATAACTTTTACTTTACTTTCTGTGACAGTCATGTCTCCCTGTCACACTCAAATGTCCAGACATTGATAGTGATTACAAAGGCAATGTCAAATGTAAACAGAAAGCAGATTTTTCGTGTCTACTACTTATCCGATATGTATAAGAATTATCACATTGACAGCTTTCAGAATATCAAAAGTTGGCACTTCCAGTAAAAAAACAAAACATATGATAAGTTCATTGAAAATTTCCTATGAAGAAGCAGCTAACCTGAAGAAAGGCGTTAGCTATTTTTGCCTTGTCTGAATAATATTTAACACAGGTCGCTGAATATTATGTACTAAATTTCATGACTGGAGTCTTCCATTCTCTTCTCTTTAAAAGTGCATTTCATTTGTTGCTCTTCTAATGACTGACCAATAATTAATTAGTGAGATTAAACAAACAACCCACTTTATTATCCGTTCTATTATAACGAAAGCAAAGATCAAATGATAAATAAAAACGAACAAGATTCATATTATTTTTTTTTAAATATAAAATTTGTTTAGGCCGACACACTAAACTAGAATAAAAATATTTAGCGGTATATACAATTTAAAACAACCGGTTTCGCCTCGTGACGAAGCTTTGTCAAGTAAAAAATCCCTTAACGAATCAGTTGGCAAAGCTTCGTCACGAGGCAAAAACGGTTGTTTTAAATATACTGTATATTAATGTTTTTATTCTAGTTTAGTGTGTCGGCCTCAACAAATTTCATTTTAATTCTTAAAACACACGTAAAATATTTTAACATAATTTTTTTTAGAAGAAGTAATATTGCTGAATCAATTAAAAAGTTCTTGACAAAACTTAAAGCTTACTTTCCATAAAATACTGTCATTCAAATTATATCTTTTTATTTCCTTTGTTTTCTTTAAAGTTCTGAAAAACATAACTTTATGTCGAAATTTATTTTTGAATTATGAAGGATTTTTTTCTAAAAAAAAATTAATTGAATTCTCAATACTGACCTAAACCCAATCAAAGCGCGCGCTAATTGGTAATTACCTAAAAAGATTAAAATGAATTATTAGGTATATTTGTTTCTAGTTTTTTTTATCACTTTCGCATTCTAATTTCTCAACAAGGACCCATCTAAGATCAAGAAACCATGCAAGATATAGAACTTGCATAGTTTCTTGTCCTTAGATGTGTACATGAAGTTTCAGGAGGCTCCATCTAGCGGTTCATAAGCTGCTATTATAATAGGAAAGGGATTGTAATGAGCTACCTTTTTCTAGAGGACTATTCTAAAAAAACCACAGAACCTTTGCAATCAAACCTTCTAATTTTCTCATAAATTCTTTTTACTCGTGTATATTGATAAGACACTTTTGACAATGCAATGTTAAAACATAATGCAATTAATTTTTCTAACGTTTTTCTTCTAAATATTAACACAGTTGTCTGAATTTATACAACATATACATTCTCTTAATTTAATAACTATTAGTTATTTATAGAAAGTAAATGCTTTACGTTCAGTATTAATTGTACTGTTGTTGTCGTGTCCCCGGATCCAACCGGATCACTGGTCATAGGCACTCTATGATGGGGATTTTTATTGCCTTATTGTCGTTGGGATATAATTATCCAGGAGGCACCCTAAGG
>JAFIDM010014012.1:65996608-66009856 GCA_023159025.1 Thereuonema tuberculata
GCATTGGACGCCACGGCTGGCCGCCGCCGAGACCGCACGACCACGCCAGCATGGCATTAATTGTACTCAATTTGTTAATTGCGTTCTTAGAGCTCGTGCAATCCCAGTTTTTCAGTGTCCACCCCAATAATGCTCGTTAGTTTTCTCAAAATACTAAGCCTTTAATAAAGAAATTTCTATCACAAACCATGTTACTTTAAAGAGACTATAATATTAAATCCTATTTTTAATTCCATATCGACTTAGTTAGATTGTTAGTTGCGTGTTTTTAATTAACTTTCCTAAGAAAATGTGAGGCTCATCATATTACTGTGTGTGTGTATGTCCGACTCTTAATAACCTTTAGCCACTGAGTGAATCCTCCTGAAATTTTGCATGCATAGCTATAGACAAGAGACACTCTAAGTTTTTTTTTTTTGTTTAAGGCATTTCCTCGCATTGTTTTTCAAAGATATGTTTGAGATTAACTAATTATCGATCGCCACCAGGCAGCTGTCTTTGATTGCCGGCAGGATCGCAGCCTTCGCCAAGCATTCAAATTTCATCATTTGCATCCTGTTGACAGTTGGTTCATCTGGACCAAGTTCTCATTGGGCGTTTTACTGAACATTTTCCTATATATGAGACTGAGGTTGTCGATTTTATCCCATTCACTGATGATGACCCGTTAACGGGGCCGAAACTGGTTTGTTTTAATTGTAAATATTTATGTTTTTTAACTTTTAACTTAATTTTTATTTAGACTTGTATGTTGGCTCCATTTAAGAACTTTAAAAAATTTTTAACACGTAAAAAACTTCAAAAAAAAAAAAAATTGAGACTAATCCCAACAAAAATTTTGAATAGTTATATTTGTGAAACAACTAAATAAAGAATATTGATTAAATGAAAAATTCATTCATTTAATTTTTAATTTTTTGATTATTAATTAATTTTTGTTGATCATTGAGTATGCTTTGGCATTTACTTCTCATGACAAAATTACAATAAACAAAATTGAATTCGTAAAGAGGGGCAAATGAATGGTATCACTACAGTCATCTCAAATTGATTGTAATTTCCGTTTTATTTCAGTGGGGGAAGAATGCAATCAGATATTGTACTTCCATTCCTACGACCATGATTCACTGTGCTACATTGCTACAGAAATTAAACACGCGCTTCTTCTGTTTCCTATAACCAATCAATAGATGTCGCTACAGCAATAAAATAAAAACGGTGTTTTGCTCAATTATTGAAGGGGACTGGCTGTGTTCCTTCGAAACTGCTTCGTAAATGATGTGTTGATGAAATTGGACGAAACGGTAACCTGCCAGAAAGGTCAGTGATTTCGTAGGAATGCAGTGTTCCGCGTCGTCGCGTCTCAGGGGACACGGGGGAAAATTGAGAAGCCTTCAGTCGGTCTCCATAAAGAAATGCAAGATCAAACGACCACGGATTATTGGACATGTTTAATGCCGTTCATTAAACCGTGAAATTGTCAAATTGCTTGAGTAAATAGCGGAGATCGAGCGAAAGCGTCAGAAAGAAAACCCGGAACAAAAACGCGAAATGCAAACGGAAAATAACTTATTTTTCTCAATTTATTTTTTCAAATTTCTTTCTTTGTTTAGAAAACAGGGTTTTTGTTCTAGTTTTGAATCAAGGTATTTAGAGTGAATAAAAATAATTACAATTAGAAAAGAATATAAAAGTAAAATATGAATATTTCTCTTTGTTACTTGCACAGGCTTTCTTGTTACTTCCACCATAGATTCACTAATCTATATCCACAATTAGCTTTGAAATTAATAAGTGAATGATCATGAACAAAGAGGATGTCGCTTTTGCCATAAACTACTGACATGTAGAATCAATTCACTGATGTGCAAAAAGGAGTTGATGGGTGTTGTAAAACCCCACCCATTGCATGCAAAAAAGGATGAAATCCAGCATTTTTGACCATGTCTCTTTTTTGCACTTCTGGTAAGATGGATCCCATACTCATCATAGTACATATAACCTCTATTGAAAATTCCTGCACAGTCTAGTGGTTCAGTTTGCAACAAATGAAATTGAGCAATATTGAATATTATCCATAATAATCAAATTTGAGATTTCCAACATAAATAATTTTTAGTTTAGTCATGTTAAGTATTTCGAAAACTTTTCTTCAGACATAAATGAGATCTTAACGAAATATCATAGGAAAGGTAAAATATCGCTGTATCTTATCGCCGTAAACTGAACTGAGCTGCGACTCTTTCAGCATCCAAGAAATGCTTTGAGAAAATGAAATATTTTCTGAAAATTCATCTTATTTTCAACATACTTCATAAAGAATATTTAAATTTCACTAGTTTTTCGATGAATTATTACAGTAAAATATGGAAATTTCAATAAGAAAATGAGATCTTTACGAATGTAAGATTTCATTTTGAACTACGTAGCAAAGTACTTGTAAAGGAACAATTCTGTCAGTATGTACAATAATTAATAAGGTAAATTTACATCAATGGAATTTGTTGAGGAGTTTCTTTAATGAACTTCCTTCATTAAAGTATATTATGTATATTTTGGAAATAATTGAAAAGGCTTTGCCGGTATCCATTGATGAACATTTAGATTTCAATTTGCTGTTTTAATTAATTTTATCAATTTTATCATTGTATTCTTTGAATGGAAAATTATTTAATGAAGAAAATCAAAGAATGTACATCTGTACATAGCAAATCAACAATTTAGCTGAAACAAATTGCAAAAGCAGTTGCAGATGAAAGAAAATTTTAATGCGGTTTGTTTTATGAAGTTGTGTATTTACAATTTTTTGTAAGAGTTAAAAGAATGTTTTCTTTTTTTTTTTTGTTAAAGTTTTCTTTTTAGGTTAACGCACAAATTACTATTGATTTGCATAATATTGCAAAGATAGAGCAGAAGAAGTCATCACATTAAGATAAGGAGAACAGGAGTTTTTCATTTCATTTCATGCTACGATATTTCGTTCCTTCTGATCGAAGGAACTTCGTCAGATAAATAATTACAGATAATAATTCCTGTTTATCGAATTCATATACAAATGAATTAGCAATCTCTAACATACTGAATTGATAACATAATGCAACATTTTTTTAGTACGCAAAAAAAAAAAAATATACTGATATCATCGTAATGCAACAGTTTTTCATTAAATAAAATAAAATTACGTTATTTTCAATTACGTGAAAAACAATTTAAAGCAAATAATGTGTCAACAATCTATTTAACAACTCAATAGAAATATAACATAAACATCTCTTTATTCTTAATATATTTATAAAATTTATTAAGAGTATATCCACTAACTTTAAGGTATTTATCCTTATTAATACAATTAAATGAATGAATAACGTAGGATTCCACCATGAACCTATCTTTTTCATTTTGGCGTCGGAATAATATAGTAATTAATGGATCCGGGTTATGATTACTAAGCAGGCAGTGGTCTGCCCAGTCCGAAATTCCTTGTTTATTGTTGTTAAATGCCCTAATATGTTCGAATACTCTTTCCTTTAAAGTTCGTCCTGTACTATCAAAATAATTTACATTACAATCTCTGCATTTTAGTTTGTATACAACTCCCATTGTATTCATAATATTTAAGGGGAATTCATTCCTATTCTTTTTGATCAATTGATTATCTTTTTAAAATGTTATTTGGATGTCATTTCTTTTACATAACTCTTTTGTTTGTTTATCTAATTTTATATCTATTATTATATTAGTAATTAATATAATGTTATTTTTAGTATTATATTTATTCGTAATCAATATAATCAATATTAGAAAACCTGTTTTCATAAGTTACTCACAGTGTCACACATTCTTATCTTACAATTTTTTAATTGTAAATAATTAAAATATTTTTTTAAATACATTCTTTCGTAATTATCCCATTTCCTATAACAACCAGTGGCTACTTCGTAAAACTGTTTTATTACAGTAATTTAAGCTGAAAGTTTTGTTTGTTGAAAATATTGGAATGGACTGTATTATTACGTAGTTAGAACTAAAAATCAATGTAAGGGGTTGTTGTTGCGTGCATTTCAGTTTGTTGCACAGAATTCCAATTATTAGAATCCGTCCCTACCCTTTCATTTTTCAACTTTACATAACTTAAATAAGCAGGTACTGAATGTTTTCCAAATCATAGGATTCAGATAGCATCACCTTCCTTAGCTTTAAATGTTTAAATGTTTTACTGCTTTTCATCTAACCATATAATGCATCAATATATGTGGTTGGAATACGCTAATTTGCACGATTAATTTTTTTTAGATTTAATTAATTAAATTAATTAATTACATTTTTTTTTCTAAAACTGGAAAATTTCAAATTGATTGCGTGAAATAGATATTATAATTTAATAATACATTTACTCTTTTCGATTCCCTCATTTTACTTTAAAAAAAGCAAAGAAAAATAAAAAAGGAATTTAGGAACAAAATTTAAGGGATTGCATAATTTAAGCTCTCTCAGGAGCTCCTTGCCGTGTAGGACATTATGATGCTAAATATACTGATATTAGTATATCCTTATTCTTCCAGGGACTACTTTGAAAGCTAGAGAAGTTGTAGGAATTACATTTCAAAAACGGTCAATTTTCGATTTTATTTTAGTATTAGGATGTTATTTATTTTCACTACTAAGGACACTTGCTCGATATAGTCTGAGATAGAAAATAAATTGCTGTTTCTTTATTTTTAAAAGAAGAATTCGTTTTTTTTTTCCTTTTCTTTTCTCAATTAAGGAGTTGGTGAAGTTCGTATACTTTATTTGTTGAAACATAATGTATCTTATTTTTATTTGTGCGTTTGTCATTCTTTTTAAATGTCCTGGGGTTTTTTAAAAACTCATCCCAATGAAAAACTCGTCTCTCAATAAATTTTCTCTGAAGTAAATTATAAAAAATGAGTTTACTTCCTTTCATCTTTCAGTGCTGGAAGAAGATGCTTTCTTTTTCTCCCTGTTGGCAACAAAGTGATTCTTTTTCTGTGGAGTTCGTTTTTGAAAGAGGCTTCATTTCCGTCTGGTTGGTCTCCGCAGTCGCCACCGGATCCGAAGCGCCTCACTCGGCCAACCGTACAACTTTTCCCTCGGAAAATAAGCATTCTTGTCAAGTTGATTTGGCCACCCGGAGATCAATACAAGGACGGGGAAAAAAATCGAACCCACCTGAAGCCGAAGTGATTATAAAACTTCGGATGATAAATAGTTATTGACGTAGGACTCCCAGCCTGATAACCTGGGCAAGGCGGCAATTTTCTCTTCAGCCTCCTGTTGCGTGAACGTTCCCTCCAAATTGACTGCAGTCTGTTGTCCCTTCTGTAAGAATAGGAGCTCGCCGTGGGAGAAGAGTCGTAATAGGTCAAGTAGAGATCATTGGCCATATGCATTCATAGGGTTGGAGTAGGGGTGCTAGGTAGGAGAGGGGGAGACAGGAGTTGTGTATTTAAATGCAATCGCCTCCGCTCCAAAGCGCGCCTCAATTCCCCTGCCAGGCGGAAAGATGTGATCACGATGCCGGAGCTATCGGAAAACAATACCAATCAACTTAGACTCTGCAGAGGGTCTACCAGGGCAGCCGTTTTTGTTTATTTGAAGGGATGCACTTGCTAGATTGACGGATAGCGTTAAGAAATAGAGTAATTGAATTTTAAAGTTAATAAGCCTACGGGACCTCTTGCCAGTGAAAGATCAGGCATCTAGGCGGAAAAATAACAATGTTACTAGAATCAATAACTGTAGTTCCTGGGATGCATCGCTTTTACAGGGTAGAAATTCATTGTTTTTAGTTTTGAAATTTGATGCATTCTAAACGGTTTTGCCAACGTGCTACTATTTGCTAATCCTCTACCAGTAAGGCCCAGGTGTGTAAACGGTGTTATCTTAACTAGTTAGGAATATGAATTTAATCCTGATTCCTCAGGATCATCAATTTTTTTAATCCATCATATTTTCAATATCTAATTCCACAACCTATAGCAGTGTTTGACAACCCTTTTGCTAAGCACAGTCATTGCGTTGAAAACTTCAAAAAATTCAAAAGAACTCAGTATCCCTTCATCCAAAAGCCTAGTATGTAAAGAAACACAACAAAACTTAAAAATTAAGTTAAGTTGTGCTGTTGGAATATCTCTTAAAGAATCACATTGTTGAAACCTAGTCTACACGAGTAGATTATTTTTTTTATGTATGAAACTTCGTCACAATAGAGAAAGCTAAGGATGTTCTTATTTGTTCCATTTGCAATCAGTGTAATTGATAAATCAGTTCACTCAAAATCTGTGAAAATATTTTGAGTAAATCTTTTTCTGAAATAAATCAGTGTCGGGAGGGAGTACAGTTCCATTGTCTCCTCATGATGTATCACAAGAATTTTGTAAAAGCGTTTCCAGAACCGTTGTCCACCGTCGTCTAAGAATTTTTTTATCACTCCTTTTTAATAAACTGTTTCCGAAAATAATCAAATTCATTGCTCTTTATTACAAACTTGTTTATTATTAAAAAACTCCATACCTATGGGCGATATTTCGCAGGGTATTACTCTTTCCCTGCTTCTTTAGGTTAAATTTTGAAATTAAAACCGAAGCAGTTACAACAAAGAATAAGTCTTATACAACAGAATAAGTTCTGTACAATTACAACAAAGAATAAGTTTTATACAACAAAAGAACAAAGTTCAAATTCCAAAGAATAAGTTCTATATAATTACAATAAAAGAGTAAGGTTAATACTGATATCAAATTAACAATTATCCTGATAAAAATTAAAAAACAAATAAATAAATGGTTATGCAGTTTTACATTATTTTTTTGAAATTTTCAATAATGAATTTATTTATTTCAATTTCTTTTTGTTTATTAATACATGTTAGTGCGTTCAGAAGTATTAACCCTAATATTTCTGAGTGGATGGAACATTGTTTGGTCAATAATCATAACCCAGACTCAGAAGTTAAATACCTTTTCCAAGAAACAGAATATCTCAAGATTCATTCTGGAAGCATATGTCATTAGCAACTATGTCTGTTTACATGTTTACAGGCGTGATTCCTATCGAGGACGTTTCATTGTAAAAAATTATTTCTATTTTCACAGGAAATTAAAATTATTTTTTCAAACACAGAGGAAGTGCGGAGGACATAGACAAATCTGGAGAACTATTGAGAGATATATTACAGTTTTCATCAATAACATATATATCATCAATAACTTATAGTTTAATTAGCGTATATATTTTCATTAACGTATACTTACTTAAGTATTAAGGGAAAATAATAATTTCCTCAGTGCTCAATTATTCACTTTTCCACTATTTTGCTTAAGAAAACTTAATTCTACGTAAAAAATTATTAAATATGCTTATTTTTTTAACTTTCCATAAGGCCATTTAAAAAAATATATTTTGATTTACGACAAACTGATGAATGAATAGATAAGTATTTGATGGTATTGCAAATGCAGTTTTACTACTGCCTCATAAATGATAAAAATGAAACGATATTTTGTAATGGCAACTACTAAGATACAGTAGCTAAAGAGGGACGTAGGACAGGCAGACAATTCTGAAATTAACTATAGGATATAAATCATCCTCTTCACATCCCATCAGATACAAATCCATTTTCTTGATAGGGTGTAGACCATCTTTTGGAGAAGTAGTGACCTCGATGCAACCACTGCCTTTTGTATTCAATGTTGATATATTGAAGCCATTTTTCTTCTCCTGTTAAGAGGTAGATTTCCAAGAGAATCAAAAGCAAAGAAAAGTCCAGGCACTACAGTGTAATCAAACAAGAGCTTGTGATGCACTGCAGCCAAAAGATGTTCTCTGAAAGTCGATGTCGAAATTAAATACTATTTTTAAATACTGACGGTCCGAAATTTTCAAAGACGTTTGCAGAATCATAAATCTTATTTGAAGTCCTTAGAGATTTTTATCCTCGAATGATAAGGTGCTACGGTAGGAAATTGTAGTTTTCTGTAACGTTTTTGGCCTTGGAATTCCTATTCCTGTTAAGCCAGCCGCTGAAAATTAAGTTTTAAAAAGTTAAAACGCAAGTATAAAATAAAGATTCTATTCCGCTAATGAAAATAGTTGTTTTGTAGCTTTGGTAGAAAAAAACAAAAGCATTAAAACTGATTAGTTTCATGCATAGAAAAGGAAATTAAAGAAAGGAGATCATTAAGCTAACAGATTTCTAAACATACCGGAATATCTTGTTATATAATATCATGTCATAACATAAGGAGATAATAATAGCCTTATACCGAGTGATACACAATTAATCTTGTCAAAAATGTAGATAATGTCAACTTTGGGATTGTAAATAACGAATTTTGGGATTTAAAAAAAAATAATTTACTTTTAAATCTAGCAGTTTCATTATAAAACTTCACTTATATAATAGCTCTTAAAATTTATAAAAAATGAAACTTAATACTACCTAAAATTTTTAGGTTGTAAATTGCAAATTAAATGGCTTGGTTTTTAAAATTACCTACTTCTTAATGAATTTCTTTAAAAATATTTTTTTTTCAAGTATTTTCTTCATAATTATTTTTCTCTCTCTTTGCATATCACATCCTCTCCAATGGTTTGCTTAACTAACCGTATCCGATAGAGATCTTTAGTATTTTAAATGTAGCAAACAATAGTATTCTTCAGTTTTCCTTAAATAACTTCTTCAAATATATGTCAAGTATTCAGTCAGGCTTCATTAGAAACATGGATACGATTTAATGAATGAAAATTTTATTCAATCATTATCTAATTTGTGAATATCTTCAAGTCTTCTTCTTCGGAATCTTTACCAGAATTGTGTTGTTCATCTTCGTCTTGCTACTTGCCCTGTACAATTCCATTGAGGTTTCTTGATAACGAGTATAAATAAGTCATGTTGGATTTTCACTCAAACACGTGTTTGCGATCTCGAATTTTCCATACTTCTGTATAGAATTTAATCGCTGAATTGTTTTCATGGTTAATGTCTCGGCTCTACGCATAGAATCGTGAAATTTCAATTTCAATTTAAATATAGTGGCTTAAGATGCGCGGCGCTAGAGGGGTGCTGGGCCTCAGGCGAGCTAGAAGTGCGGGACCCCCTTTCTTCAATGATAAAATCCTGATCAGCCCCCACCCCCCGATCCAACTTCCTTAAAACCTCCTTACAGATACTTTCTAAAATTACATTTGTTTTGGTTATCTACAGCTAATTACATCATTGGCTTGTCGGAGTAAATCGAATTTTAAACAAAGAAAATAACCAAAAACTTTTGTGAGGTGGCCGAATGGAAATTGGATAATATTACAGCAAATAATAACGAAAAAAAAATCCTCATTCAGTGGCGGTGCCCCCTCCTAGGGGCGAGGCCCCAGGCGACCGCCTAGATTTGTCCCCCTTCGAGTCGGCCCTGGACTTACTCCTCTTCAGTACTGTATGCCACTATTGATTTCTGTCAGAAGCACTTTAAGCAAGATTTAATTCTAAGATTAATTTCCGTCAAAATTTTATTTCATCCATAATTTAATGTCCAAGACATGCATATCTGCATGATTCCTTCAATTCTACATTTTATGCCTCTACCTTTTATGCTTATTAAGACGCTACTGAATATAAATGTTTGTTTTTCTGAAGTTAGTCTTATATTTGTATATTATTTATTAGTTTCTGAGAATTTTCTTGTACCAAGAAGAAGCCTTCATCTTGGATTATTCTTAAGACTGACTGCACTTCTCGTCTGGAAATCGCTGTCTCTTCCAAGTCGTTGATGTTTTGGCATTATGACAAGTCTGCTCATCTTCTTCCGTAATATGAAGGACTCCCCGGCGAAACAATGGCAGGAGGTTGTTTGGTGGGAACATCAATGTGACGTGACTCCTTCACTCGTCAATCTACGAGCTCCCGTTGCAATGTCATCTACGATTTACGTACTTGATATCATAGCTGCCCACCACTTCAAAGTTCGCTTGTTTCGGAAGAAGAAATTTCTTCACAATTTTTTATGAAGTTCTTAAAGTTCTACTTTTTTTTTTGGGGGGGGGGGGGGGGCTTGCGTCGAAATATAGCTGTATTTTGATTTCATTGGGAAAAGAAAGTTATTGTATTTAATATCATAAAGCGCCTTGAAGGTAGTTTGGTTCCTATATCGTTACCATTCCCGTTGTTACTGCTTGAAAAGATTGTAGTTATACCAGCAAGTAGAAAGAAATATGACAATAAAACTTTACTGTATTTTATTGAAATATAATAATATAAATTTGTTATAAGCTATAATTAATGAAATTTGTATTAAGAATCTAAAATGTAAATGCACCAATAAACTAGTAGATAAGTATTTTAAAGATTCTGCTCCTCTTCCAATTACCTTCCCTTCTCTATCAATGCCATCTTAGGCTTTCCCTTTTATTCAATATTCGCACTGAAGAGACTAAAGCTAAGAAATTTGTATGCTGTAATGTACTTATACTTTTTTATCAAATAAAGTCTCTATGAGTATCCTCTCTTTAAAATTTTACATAGAACTTTGCTGTTGTAAAGTTCGTAGACATTCTTAATGCAAAGATCTTGAATACAGAATATACTAACAAGCCTTACTGCAAAGATTAACTATACTGAGAGTATTGAAAAAAATCTAATTGTTTGATGATGTGTTTTATGTCGAAGTAATGAATAGCATTATTCCTTTGTAGTTAACATAAATTATTATAGAATAAACGAAGAAAAGTTCATTCTAGCCCTTAATATTAGTATAAAAAATAGTTTAAAATGTTTTTCCAGGGATTGAAGTTATGCTTGGTGTCAACTCACAGGATTGTAAACTGTTCGCTACGCTATAAAATACATATCAAACAAGTCCTTTCATGATATTTCGGAAATAAATGCGAAACATCATTTTTGGTTGTGTGAGAGAGAAGTTGTTCTTGTATGAGAGCGAAGTTATTTTTGAAAACTCCGTTGCGTAAGATTTGAAAGATTAATTCAGATTCATAACAATTACAGGTTGTTGGGTTTTTTTAACCGATTGTACTTGTTCGCAATGGAGTGATAGTTTACAAGTGGTTGGAGAGAAAAGGGAGAAAAAAAATAATAAAGAAAAAGGATAAATGGCAAAAAAAAGAAAGAAAGAATTATGTAAGAAAACGCTTTTTGACGGGAGAGAGAGAGAGAGAGTAAAAAAAAATAACTTATAAGATATGTTTTCCATAATATTATTCAATTGCGTAATATGTTTGTAAAGAAAATTAACAAGTAATTGTTTTAATAATAGTTTTTAGAATGGAAAAAGGAATTTAGTTATAACAAGTTTTAAACCATTCTTTCTTAACAAGAGGAATTTCTTCTTCTTGATATGCGATCTCCGAGCACGGGGCTACGCATTCTGTGGAACTTAGGAGTTCCTTTAGAAAATCCTATGGAAAGATACCGAGGGGGTATCCCGCTGCAGTCCTCAAGAAAACATTAATGAAATGATCCGAACAGAAAGTGAAGAGACTGACAAACACAGGAAAAGAAAGGAAACATCCGTGCCGCTGCCAGGATTCGAATGCAGGCTCCGGCACATCTGCCTCTTGGGAGTACGCCACCTAAACCACTAGGCCATGCCGGAACGGTAATGAAATTTAGTTTTAAAAAAGTAATTACGCTTATAGAGCACCTTCCGTTTTAATGAAGTTCTTTGTTGTTACTTATTACAGTAATATTTCCATGCAATTCGAAATTACTTATAACTTATTACTTTTGGAGAACGTTTTACATTAGTTGATAATATTATTCCTTTTCAGTCATACAAAATTAAAATCGCCATTTAGATAGTCCGAGTAGAATTGTTCCCATTACGTGACGTTTGGTGGTTGTCAGGCTTTAACGTCAGCTATCATTATTAATAGACAACTAATTGATAACAAATTGTCGCCCACTGAAATCGGGTAATTACTGGAATTTGCTAAAACAGCAACGTGGCACGATCGGAGGCAAAGTTTGGCAAAAGTACAAATCCATCCTTTACAGCCTTTGCAGCTTCATCTTGTTTACTATCTAAATCAACAAATTTACGTTGTTTGCGAAAATTTAAAGTTTCTAATGAGAATATTTAAAATTCATAAATTTCGTTGTAACAACTAATTTTATAATGTTAAACATTTACACAAACACAAATGAAATGTATATGAGATACTGTATATTTCAGTATACTTTAGGACCATGGGATATTGCATTGATTTCGACGGACTTTTGTTTATTGTAAGTCCGACTTACAATAAATAAACAAGAAAGTTCTGAAAGAACTTAAAATCTACTTACCTTAATATGTTACTGTTTGACATTATTTTTTATTAATTTTTTTAAAAATCTTAAAAACGACAAAAAAAAAACTATCTATTTTTAGTATCTAATTATAAAAACTGCTGAATTCACCACGATCATTTTTTATTTTTTTGAATAAAAATAAATTTATTTACTTGAATTGTCAATTAATTTTAATCATATCAAACCACTGGGAAATTAACTGCTTGGTAAAATTATTAGACACTGTTTTAAAACTTATTTATTAAAAAAAAGTTTCTTTAGTTTCTAACGCTTTTGTTTAGGATTGTTGTCCGGGCAGGATTACAGAGAATCGTCCTGGGTTCCAAATATAATCGTTCAAAGCTTCTCGAATAAACACCCAAGCTTCAAGTTTCGATCCAGCGCATAGGATGCCTAGGATTTTGGAATCGGATGGCTTATGATGATCGTAGTTGTTCAACCAAAAATCAAAGACATAAAAAGGTAGTGTCTTTTCTCAGATGGGGGATGGGGTTAACTTTTGATGTTCCTCAATTTCCTAAAAAACTTAGATATAAGTGCGAAAAGACAAAGGAACGTGATGTACAGAAGAAACATTTGTATTATTGTTAAAAAAAAATAGTGAAAACCTTTAGGAAAGCAACAATGGACCACTTGAGGTTTACGCCCCTATCGACGTCACGTGTGACGTGTATCCCACATGCGGCGAGAGCTAATGGGATAAACAAACATATAACTTTGTTCGAATTACTTAAAAAATCGGCGATATTTGATATTTCAAGACGATGGTTCAATACTGGGCAGATCAAGTACTGTAATAATTCTGTATAAACGCTTGGAATATCCTTCTTTAATATAATATTTCTTCTGTATCTAAACCGGTTAAACCAAAGCACGTGGCTTTGTTTATCCCACATGCGAAGCAGTAGCGTGGTGGGATATTT
>JAFIDM010014012.1:66009866-66020288 GCA_023159025.1 Thereuonema tuberculata
GCTTTGTTTATCCCACATGCGAAGCAGTAGCGTGGTGGGATATTTTGGAACTACGAAGCCCCGCCTATCCTCAAGTGGTCCATTATTTTAGGTAGGCTTTGATGAGTGGTAATGGTGACCGCAAGGCTTCTCTAAATTCTGCGTGAAGCAACCACAGTGGTTTTGTGGAACGTAATCCCTGTCTCACATTTCGGGAGGATTTATTATAGTGTAACCTATAACATCGACACTTTAGATGAGCTCATATTGTAAAAGTTCAAAACCATGTGAAGCCCTTTATCTTCAATCTGCAAACTTAGTTTCTTGTCTGAAACTACTTTTTCTACTCTATACTGATTATAAGATAAGATGTAACTCAACATTAACAGGGTTTGTCTTCATTATTTTTAACTCAAGATCTCATGCAGATAAAAAAAAACCAGAACAAAATAGAAATCATGGGCTGCTACTACTCGACGAAAGAAAGCTCTTCTTGTCCTAGCAAATAAAAATTTCGTTAACTTATATTTCAAGCTTAGCAATAACAGTTCAATATGAGAAGTTCTAAAAACAATGATTAAATTCATGTGAAAATGTGAGCAATTTATTAAACTTAAGTAGCATTGATTGATTTTCTTTAGTTTTAAAAGAACTTATTTACCTATCTAATGAATAGATACAACACTGATTGTTTGCAACACAGATGCATCTGAACAAGAAATAAAAAATAATTATATACAACAAAAAAAGAAATACTGAATAACCTACACTGGTTTTTGTTATGTTTTAAAGAAGGATTAAACATCCTGTTATTTCTAATTCAAAGTTTGTATCAGAGTAGAACTAGAATTCTCGAAACTAGAAGAATTTGTAGTAGCCTGAGTTAATACTTAAACCCTGTCCTGTAATCAGTATTCCCTGTTACTCTAATCTGAATTTGAAGGATTAAGCATTCTTATTTTTTTAAGCATTTTTTATTATATTGTAGTTCTAAGTGCTTCAAGTTCAATTACCAATAATTTTACCAATTATATTTATTATTGTACAGATGTTGAATCTAGATGGATTTTATATTTCAATAACTTTTCTTCAGTGATTACTAGGCGGAGGTATTTGAAGTGTGCTAACTCCATGTCTCATTATTGTTTAATACTAGACTGGGATTTCTGTCAATTTTGACGCTGCATTGACAGTTATTGCAATAATTGTCAGCTATGATGGATGATAGAACTGTTGTAATTTTGTAATTTCCGAGGTAAATTGATTCATCAATTGGAAGTCATATTTCATTTGGATACGATTACTTTTATTGAATTATTCATCTGCATCTATTAAATTAATGCTTCTATTTAGAAAAATATCGTATTTTTAGTTTTGTGTAAGCTTTAAGACAAAACTTTGTTGATGTTATCTTTTTTGAAATAGCAATATTATAATGTTTTCGTTTTTGTTATTTTCATCATTTTGAATGTTATTGCATCAGAAAACAAGAAAGAATCTTTTGCACTATCTCAGCTGACGAGAGATGATACTCGGAAACATCCCTTTCCTGAAATGAAGGATTTCTTGAAACTACTAATGATTCTATTGTAAAAAGCTGCCTTAAACTGTCTGGTTCAATTCCCGGTGGAGGTCAGGAATTTATCGTAAGTTATTTCCTCCCCGGATAGGATCTAGGATTCACCCATCCCTCTATAAAATGGGAACTAGGTTTCCTTTTTCTGGGGTAAATGCGGGCTCGCATTGGGCCAATCTCAAGCAGTCCTTATGGTCATTGGCGCTTTGTGAGCCTATAGTTCAGTGCGCCCCTTGAGTCACGATAAGTCATATGGGAAATACTTTTTTTTGTAGGATGAGGAGTACAAATATCTTCAAGGCTCTTCTGCTTCTGTTTTACTTTAAAGCGTAACTCAGCATAAAGCAGGTACAAAGTGAGAATAGCATAAATAGCATTTACTGTAATATCGTTACTGGTTTAAGAATAATATTGATATGATACTAAAATGATCCAACATCATCAAAATCCTATAATTTGCTTTGTTTTTTATTAGATAGGTAACGTCCCTTCGCTCCGGAACCCTTGCATATCTAACGTAAAAAAACGCTTTATTTATTTAGTAAATTATTATCGAGATCAGAGAATATACGACTTTCCAGTCCGTTGTGTTGTTTTCTGCTGAACTTAGGTGTGTGGGTTGGCGACACACACTTTATGGTCATTTTCCCCCTCTCCTCCAAAAATAAAATATAAAAAAAAGTTTATGTTTATACTTTTTACATTGTGTACTCTATGCAACCTAGCTACATGCGAAATTTCAAGTTTATAGTATATTGGGAAGTATGCTAAACATTTCGAACAGACACAGACTCACACACATACATATCCACAAATTCCCTATTAAATTATAGATTAAATGCTTGTTGAGACACGTGGGCAGCCTGAAGATACGATGATAAAATTGTTTTCATAATATTTCGATAAGATGATGTGCAAACGAAGCAAAACATTTGTCTACAAATAATTAGTTTACAATCGTTTCAGGGAAATAGCAAACGGTTTATAATTAAATTTGAATTAAAAGAAAAACAAATGCTAACTTCCTTTGATTATTAACAGCTGTTAACAGTTACATGAAGCATTTTTGCCAAATATAAATAGAAATTATAATAGATTTCAATTATAAGAGCAATAGGATTTGATATGAGGCAGACATAACAACTATATAAGTTCAGTCAGGATCCATTAAAAGTGTTCAAACATTCAATGAATATTCTTGAAATTTTGCAGGTGTAATTTACGAACATGAGATGATTAAAATTGTATTGACAATTTTTATGTATAAGAATAAAAATACAACAACACCGGAAGTGGCACCATGAATGTCTATTTATTAACTAACAATGCGTATTTAATCCATTTAATATTCCAGTGTTACTTAGCGAATATTTCGATATGATTAAAGTTAATTGGATTTAAACAAATATTGGCGCATTCAATTAATTCAGTGCACGAAAAATAAGAATAACAATAAAAATTGATTACACGCGAAACCAAAGTTTTAAAAAAGTTGTTACACATTAAAAACGCAGATCAGTTTCGGGCTACTACAATGCAGTCCTTTCTCCCGCACCAGTCCATTGGAATCAACAATACACCAATGAAACACTAATCTAGAGTATTGCCTTGCATATCTGGAGATCTTCGGACCAATCCAGAAATAAGGGCGGTAAACTTCTCCAATGGCTGACCAGCAGCACGCCACCCGGCGGTGATCAAAGGAACCATACTGCGATCTCCAAACAATTTATAAACTCACTATAAATTATTGTATCTTTTGAATAAAACAACTTCAAGAAAACCAAGTAAAAAAATTAAAAGAAAGTAGCCTTCAAATTTTTTATTGTCTTTAGTTCTTTTTTTTTTTGTTTGGAAATTATTCAGTTAATGTGAGCGATTATTATATTTAAAGAATTTTCTACAATATAGAAATCCGTTATTTGCAATTTGTTGTTCTGCTTTAATTTTGAATAATTTACGTCTATCTTCCTTATTAACTTCCTTCGTCTCAGTTTAAGTGAATAATCTTTGGCACATCTCCAACCGAATTCTGACCACTAAATACTTTATTCCCGCGTCGCAAATTTACATAAAAACCCGGCTTAAAAATTTAATGTAAAATTTGCAATTAATTTAGAAAATAAACGCCTTACTTGAAAGCAACTTCAGATCATAAAAGGTTGCCAAAATTCTTGAAAAGTTCCGTTTAAAACTTCAAGACGAAGTCAATGTCTCTGAAGCCGAAGTCAATGTCTCTGCAGCCGCTATGGTCATATTCAATTAATTTATTCAATGAATACTGCAGGATATTAAAATTAATTCAAGACCTAAGGATTAATAAGATTTTTTAGAGTAATATGTTAAGATATCCTTTATTGTTAATTGGCATCATTTTTTCCATATCCTATATTCCAAATCGCTTTAGAAAAACTCCGGAACCAGCTATCTTTAAAATATACGAACAGTTTCGATGTATCGCTAAGCTAAGTGAAATATTGCTACTGTGAAATAGCAAAAAAGGAAATATCTATTAGAAGAAATTGTAATTGAAAGCAATTTCCAATTATTTACAGGTTTCTGTTATTTATAAAGGATTTAAAGAATAAATAATTTTGTTCAATTTGTATTGTCATAGTATGTTTTAAAAGCATACCGAAAACATACCAACGTTATCAGATTGTAATACTAGGTTAGTCGGGAGGGTTAATGAGAAAACTCTTAACAAATTGTTTTGATCGCCCTTCGTTACTGTCTCGCAATTATAAAGTAGCTTTACCGTTGGTACAAATATAGATATCGGTATATCCCACGGTTACTTTATTAATGGAGGTAACTTTCCCAATCCTTTCATTGACCAAAGGGATGAGGCCGAGTGGTCATGCCAACGCTCGCCCGCTTTATCACTTTGAAAGAAAAACCCTGTACCCATTTTACAGAGTCCTGGGTGAATCCTAGCGCCTGTTGGAGGAGAATTCAGTTTGAAGAAAATCACCGACTACCGCCGGGGATTGAACCCAACTCCTCCAGACCGCAGTTGGCAAAAACTGCATGAATATTTTAATAATTCTATCAAATAAGCCAGTAACCAAAGCTTTGTAATGTCATAGACTTTATTTTATGCTAAGCTATTAAGTTAATTTATACTATCCTATTAATACTTATAAAACATAATCATGCATATTTACTCAAATGAGGGAAAAAGGTACAAGAAGTAGAGGAATCCTGTGATCATCAGCCTAACGCGACGAAGTGAAGGAAGAACTGTCCGGCTGGAACATCGGAAACAAACCCGTACCCATTTGATAAAAGATAGGACGGAGCTAAGTCCTATCTGAAGGAGAAATAAGCACTGAGCCCCCCCCCCCTCCTCTCCCACAATTTGGATCATACCAGGCTTCAAAAGTAAAGGTAAATTTTCATATTTTGGGAGAGTGATCGAAACATTCCCAGCCTCCCAAAACTCCATTTTAAAAAAAAAGAACATGGTTTATGTATATTCTAAATAAAAAACAAAAAAAATGGCGGGCAAGAGATCTTAGTTTGCCTACCTTTTTACGGTATTACGTCGGTTTATTGCCCCACTAAGTCCCCGTTCCTTTATTTCTATACTACTCTCTAAAACCCGTAGCCATCGCCTTACTCTTACGTTATCAGAGCTAATTATTTAATATACAGTAAAAAAAATTATATATTAAAATAATATAACGGCTTTATTTTTATAACTATTCAGGAAATGTTAAAACTAAGAAACAACGGTATGGTATTGTTGTTTTAGAACTATATTATTTATTTTTAAAGCTGAATCTATTTATGAGTTTTTAAATGACTTCAACGCAAATGGAACAAATACAAGCAATAATTGAAATTAGATTAGAAACATTCGCTTGTATTTATTTAATGAAACATCTGCAGTTGCGATGTAACATGAAATGTTCATTAATATTTAAACTTCCAACGGAACGTGTATCGCTGGATGGGCATCCACTAAATTATTTCTTTGGTAAATCAACATGGAATCAAGAACACAGACACGGCAAAGAGATACGAAATGCATTCAAAACTGTTTAATCTCCTCTTCCCGTATTGATCAGCTCGAAGGTGAATTCCCATAATAGTGAACATAACTAGATCAAACTAAAAGATAGTTTTGTTTGCATTACTTATTTACTAGCAGATATGAATTCAGAATAGTTTGTCTCTGTGAACTTTTATTTTGAGAAATACATTCTTTTAACTTGAAGATGTTAAGTTGTTTGACAGCGATTCTTTGTAATGCATTAAAAGCTGCTTTGAAATATACCTCCTTTCTTTCATTATGCAAATAATGAATTGAGGAATCGATTCATGTAGAAAATGGAAAATTCATAGAGATTCTTGAGAATTGTAATAAAGAAATTCTAAACTCATGCATTTGTTCAATTTATTTGGAAATAGAATTGGCTAGTGATTAGCCTAAATAAATTTGAACTGTCACCCAATAATGAAGATTGATTAATGATTGATTAATGTGATTGATTTTCTTTACAAAAAGTAAAAATCATTTTTAAAAGAAGCTTTTAATTTGACTTTCATAAATCGTGGAGGTGGATCTATTTTCTTTTGGGGACACAATATAAATTCATACAGAGGTAGCAAACTTTCATGCACACATACAGATTGATTTTATAAGCATCAAATATATGAAGCTATGATTTTGCAGTATTGTAAACATATTGGTTGATGCGCCGTTGATGCCAGGGAATATAATAGTAAAATTAACTTGTACTCTCATATTGCTTCTATCCTCAGCAAAAGCTAATTTGAAGAAAGTTTTGTTTGGCTTACGCAAATTAAAAGTACAAATGGCTCGAAACCGATTTGTAATTAAATTTGAATTTGAAACAATTTGAAGTTCTTCAAAAGACATAAAGCCTACTTTCCTTAATGTTTCATTATTTCTTATTTTCAATGGCGGGAAAACGGAAGTCAGTTTATTTCTAAATTCTCTGATAAATTGTTCTTTTTTAAGTAAATCCTTATTCCTTCCATAAGATATCTACACCCTTCTATTGAAGTCAAACCATGCTCAAATTAGTGAATAACTTAAAGGATTTAGATGCACTGTTCAGACTTCGGTAGAAATTCAATTGTTTCATTATAAATGTTTTTCTATGAGGATTTTTACGCGCTAATTTCTTAGCAAAGTTTTATCTTGAAAACATTTCAAATACAAAGGTATATCGTCTCTCATCCATAAATATTTTAATATCGCAAGCAAAAATAACGTGAAATAATAAAAAGCAACAAATATAAAAGTATAGATATGTAGCTACCTAGCATATGTTAGAAATCCTTTGAGTAATTTTTGCCTTTGTAAAACGATAATAACTATTTCAGAAGTATATTTGTACTGTGGTGTTATTTCAAATCCAAGCATTAAAAGATACATAAAAATCCTAGTTTTTTAAGAGACATAATAGAACTTCACCATTTCCCAATGTCTGGCAGTTGGCAGTGCCACCTCATCTACTTGTCAGACGAACAAAGTAGTCGATGATATACAAAGGAATTTTCTGGTAAGAATGTAGTAAATTTTTACAACATTTGTAAGAAAGTATTCTTCTGATTTATGAAGACTATAAAAGAGGAGAATTGTCAGAGGAATCTTAATGTTATTGATAGCACCACCGATAAAAATGAATTGGTCTTTTAGTAGTAATTACTTTCATATTAGCATTTACGCCATGTTCTTTCACCACATAACCTGAATCAAGTTGTTAGATGCTAGTCTAAGTAATGAATGTAGTAATTCAAATTTATTACTCCCCCAACCCCACCGTCAAGGAAAGAGCATCCATTCTAATTCCATTGCATCTAGTGCATCTACTGAATCATTTGCATTAATGAAGAGAATTTAATACGTTTCAATGATGTATTTTTTTGCGTAATGTCTTGTCTTTTCCTTTTTCCTAATTTACATCTTGTCATATCTTTCTCTGTTATTTCTATCAACTTCCTTCCTATCACACACATCTGAACAGTTTTAATTGCTTGTTGTTCCAGCACTCCTACTTTCATTAAAATGAATTAAGTCGTAGATTTTTTATTTACAATCTGAATTAATTTCTACATCAATCTCTAGTTACATCTCCAGATCTTTTACATTATTTCTTTTTTACATAATTTCCCTGTTTAATGTAGATCTCTGTAGTTATGGTCTTTTGATTCATGTTTCCGAATGTATTACTGTTTCAATTTTTTTCAGATAAAGCTTTATTTCTTGCAAAAAATATACATAATTACAGGAAGAAATAAGATGGCAAAAAGTTAGATTTCAGCTCTTAACAGTAGAAGACACAATTTTATATATCACATTATCTCTGGAACTATCGTAAATCTCGAGCCACTATCGTAAATTTCAAGAAAAATGATGTGTTCTTATGTCAATTCAATCTCGTGGTTTAGAGCAATTACGTCTCCAGCATTAACAGTAATTATTGTGGTCCATTTCACCAAATAGTTGTTGGAATAAAAGAAACGAACACAGGAAAAAAGGTTATCTACACCCTGAATCAAATTCTAAATCTGGGCGTATTTGTAGGCTACTGCCTAAATTGCTCTTTAGTCAGTTTGAATTTTGAGATAAAATTTCCTACTTTTGCTTTGAATGTCACAAATGAATGTTGATTAAGTGGCGGTAATTATTTTTAGGAGAAAACTATAAATGCAAATGTAGAAGCGAATAAGAAAAGAAGACAATTTTTTTCAAAGCCAATCATTAAAGAACGTTTTTAAACGTTGTTCTTTGAAGATAGTGGTGTGTGTACTTAAATAACTTTGAAGAATTAGTGTATTTTGATTTATTTTTTAATATGTTAGGAAAAATGAAGCAAGCCACAATAACATTCAACTCGTGATAAACAGTTTTGAATTTGAATTCTTAAGGTGATCTCGGGAAATGCTTATTTATTATTCATAAGTAATACATACCACGCCTGTGTAATAGCTAATTTACTTAAAATGTGGATAACACTGAAACCCTCTATAACTCTTGTGGATTAACATGTAAAATATAATAAAATATTTTATTGAAAATTGTTAACAAAACATTTAATAAATGTTCATACAATATATTTTGTATGTTAACGTATATTAATGTTTTTTTAAATAATTTTATATGGTATAATTTTTATATGATGATTTTGAAGAACATTATAATATCAGAAAATTTAGCAAATTATTTCAGGATGGTATGTGAAGTAATTAATACCCTTCAATTGCTTTTTATGCGCTTTTACAATATTTTATTTTGTCCTAAATCATATTAGAGAATAAAAAATAAATAGCGCCGTTGTTTTGTAATTCAAATACGTTCTCCACCTGCGTTTTGTGTCGCTTCCAGAGATCGACTCCTCTAAGTTGTATAATCTTAATTTCCATTCTGTTTCATTTTTTCCCCCCTCTCACTTAAATTCTTAACGCGAGGAAACTTAATTTTGTGGTGGGTGTTATCGTCTTCTCGGTCCTAATTAATGGTAAAACTTCTTATTGAAGATCAATACCCTTTTTCCCACACACACACACATTCCCATTTCCCGTTGTTGGAGAAATAATAATATCCAATCCCAGGGGCTTTGCATAATTCTGAGTAGGGATTACCTGATCCTTTTTTCCACCTTTTCTCATCGAGTGGGAAAGAGCAGCTGTTCACGAGGGACACAGCGAGATGGACACTGTCTCCTTCGCGCAATTCAAATTTCAGCAAACCTTATCGATCGGCCGCTGCTGCTACGTTTGGCAATTACCTTTTCTAATAATAAACCAATAGCGTGGGTGAATTACGAGATGTTGGCAGTTTGTTTCACTTTGAAGGACGGAAGCGAATGGAATTTTTTTAAGGATACACATGGTTTAAAGTCCACTAATGAACTGGAATGTTTTTTTCCTAAAAATACAGAATTTAGACATTATATTCATCGTTTAACATCTAATTCAAGCTTTTCGCAAAAGCTTATTTTTACAAATGTTAAAATCTATTTAGTACGATTAGGCTTTTCTGCCTTTATTTTCTCAAAAGAGAGATAGCCAAAACTTTATATGGATCATTATCTACAAAAGTACATAATGATCCATACAAACGTTTGACTATCTTAGCAGTAATACTTTTAAATGGTTTCTTGTGCTTGAGTTTTGTAGATTTTGTTCGTATTTTATTGTCACAATTTCAAATTCCTTTTATTTTGAACGTTTTTTTATTTGCTGTCTTTTTTTTTTTGATAAAATTTATGATCTTTTGACAGTTATATTTCGCTTCACGTTTTACAGGATTTTATTGAATGTCGTAAAAATTAGTTATAAATAAAGCTGTTATCCGTGGATTTATAGTTTTTTTAATGTTTTGTTTACTCTTTTATCTATGAGTGAAGGACAATCTAGTTTGCTTTGTATTTAATTGTATATTGAATTTTTCAATTTGTTTTCCCCAAATACTGAGGATGAACTTTAAGTACAGTTAAGTTAAAAAGTACAAGAATACATGACATCATTTAGGTAACTCGACTGCAAAATGAAGTCCAAACGATCATTAATAGTTGAATTATTCCTAAAACTTTCTCCTATAATGCTTATCTTCAGTTATCTTAAGATATTATATAGATAACTAGCAAAATCCCCTACTTCGTACGGGTTGCCATGACATGAATGAGAAAGAAATTGAAAATGTGAGACCACTTTGAAACTTTCCCAGTTGATACAAAAATTATGCGATGCATGCAAAGTAATTTAATGCTTGAATTTTGTGACTCCAGATCTCTAACTTCCCACTCCTTTCTCCCCTCTCCACACCCTATCATTTCAAATCTTCCCCAGTTCGTAAAAAAATCTTGTGATTATTACAAATCTATATC
>JAFIDM010014012.1:66020298-66031612 GCA_023159025.1 Thereuonema tuberculata
CCGGTGTGTATTTTTTTTTAAATGTGAATTGTATATTTTTAAACTTTGTGTATTTCGGTGTTCCTTTTTTTAAGTACTATTCAACAACGTTTGCCTATCTCTTCACTGCCCTCTCGTTTAACCCTGTAGTTCTAGCTCTTGCCTCTCGGTTTAATGTGTGGAGTTATTATACACAACAATATTTTATTTCCAATTGTCGCTATCAGGTTATAGTGCTTTAGTTCCAAATGGTGAACAACAATATTTTAATTCCAGTTGTTGAACAACAATATTTTGTAATTCCACTTGTCGTCTCCTGATGCGTATGTTGAGCTTTCAAGAAAGTTGCTCCTCCCCCCCCCCCATTACAATCCTTTGTACGCCAATACCAAAAATTCGTCGAATACGTATTTTTTTTTGATTTGGATAAAAAAAGAAACACTGATCAAATTGTGTTTCTAACTCAAACTGCTTCCGAGATATGCATATCTTACATGAAAGACGTCCCTCTTCCCAGGATGCCAATATCGAAAATTCGTCGAATACGGTTATTTTTGATTTTGACAAAGAACACTCATGTCAAATTTCATGTTTCTAGCTCAAAGGTTTCCAAGTTATGCATAAACTTCAAGAAACTTAACCCCCACCACACACCCCGTTTACATCTCTTAGGGGTGGTATTTTTACCGGTAAAAATCCTTTCTTAGTGAGCGCCTACGTCATAAAGGAAACCCATCCCGAAAATTTCAAGTTCCTAGAGTCAGAGGTTTTTGCTGTGCATTGATGAGTGAGTGAGTGAGTGAGTGCGTTTTGCCTTTTATAGCTACAGATTTATATTTTAAATTAAGACAGATCGGTAAATGTACAGAAAGTCTGAATAAAGATTTTTTTTCTATTTCTGGCATTGTTCCGCAATATTTCGACTCGATAACTTTAGCCTTCTACAGGAAAAAAATCAACTGTTTTTATAATATCGCGGGTGAGGAAGCTCTAGAAATATTCAGATGGACACAGTAATGGTACGGAGATGTTAATATAGTTTTGATTCCCCCGACGAAGGCTCAAGATATTGAGCAACATAACGAGAGTCGAAAAATTTCTACTTCACTTTTATACTATTTTAAATTTTAATAACCACGGATTACACCTCCTTTAGAACTAAAGTGCCTAGCAAAGTTTGGGCTTTGATAATCTGCATTTTAATGTAAAGTTAATAAAACACAAAACTATAATAGCTAAAGTAGTTAGTCATTTAATATTTCATATCTGTGTATGTTAAATGTTGGATGAAAGTAGCAAAATGATATTAATATTGACCTTTGATAAATTCCAGAAATTGTAATTAATGATATTTAATGACATATTTACCAGGTAACGATCTAATGGAGGATATTATTGTTGAATATAATTAATATTATTTTAATCTGTTTAAAATAATTTAATTAAGTTTAATAATTGATTCCATCTTCAATCCCACTATATTGAATTTCAAAGTTCAATAAAAGTCAACATTCATTTTTTTTTAATATTAATAAAATGTAATGTTATTGTTAACTTTAATAGACATCAGTGCTTATTAACAGAAGATATGTTTTCGAAGGTACAGGGTCATTCCATGTGAAATTAACAAATTTAAAATAAAATAAAATTAAATTAAATATATATATATTTTTTTTTTCATTTTGATAAAACTTTGTGATAAATATCAAACAATTTCAGGCACAGCAAAGTGGTCAAGGCCGATATGCCCAAATTTGGGTTCGAATCCCGGCAGGGGCTTTGATATTTCCTTCTCTCTGATGTGTACATTTCTCTTTCTATTTTTTCAACTTCACATCGCTTCTGACTCAGTTTAATCTCTGTTGCACAAATAAAATGAAATATCACTCACTGGAATATGTGTACGATCGAACAAATAACTTTTAAGCCCAAAATCATTGTTTTATATTTTTTTAAAAATTGGTTCCTCACATATATGGTCGAGCCTCTTTATAGTAAGTCTTCCCATCGGTGGCTATAGGAAAGTATTCTTTGTATATATAGTATTTAAAGGTTTTAGCATACATAGAAAATAACAGGAATGGTATTTATAATTTTTTTTACATGATAAACCTTGGAAAAACCAATCTTTTAACTTTTAACTGAATTTTATGCATGTTTAGGCATATTTCTCATTAGACTCGAACCCTAACTTTTCATTGCGAAAAATTCAATAGTAAATTTAAACTGTCTATGTTAACTATCTGTATTTATTGTGTGAAATGCATTATAAGGACTTCTATCCCCTTTTTCGTTTTAGAATCTAGTTTGAGATGCACATGACTAAACAGTAACTTTTCAAAAATTCTCAAAATTTTATTTATTTCCTTTTTGTTTTATTGTAAATCCCTACCAATAAAAGTTCAACTTTATTTCATCAAATGCAACTCCTTCATAAATATTGCTGAAAAAAGAACTTTTATTTAAAGTTCATCATTATGGCTAAAGATTCGATTTAGGGGAAATCTCATTTCGTGAGCCTAATTTTGAACATAGGGATTGTTTGTTAGTCTGATTCGATGGCTAAAAAGAACAAAGAAGTATTTCTGCTTGACTTTTCAAATTTGCAAAATGGAAAAGAAAAACAAAATCAGTCGTTTAGCTTTCCACTGTGATCTCCCTTTATTCCTACGTTCCTTAAAATGAAAATGTTAGAAATAGTATAGAAAAAAGGTCGAAATTGACTTTTTTCGCTCTCTTAGGAACAATGTATTGGTCTTAAATTAGGAGCAACATTTTTGAGAAAATTAAAAACATTTGTAATAATTTAGATAAGAATACAATAGGCCTGTAGTGGTAGGCGTTAACTTTTTAACATATAATCCGTGGTAAATATGAGTCACTATGGTTAGATAACGATTTTGCTTTTGTTGTTTCGCACTTAAGAATGGATAAAGAATTCTTGATAAAGAGATCACAAAAGAGAAAATATTCTATTTCTTTAATAAGCACAGTACTAATTTTTTTAAGAAATATCAATCCAACCAATTTCGCGAAGAACTGCAGAATGATATTTTTTCCTTTTTTTAAGGTGATGAGGGAAGGTGAATTACAAAATAAGTTGGATCGTAAATAATCATAGCATCAAAATTTACGGAAGTACGTCCAGCCGTTTTAGCTTGATGCCTTACAAACAAATAAGAGACAAACAAAGAAAAAAGATGTTTCAGTTAAACAGTAAGACTACGCATTCTGTATCATTAAAAGAAAAAATAAATAATAATGTATTCTCTTCTAGTTTTTAAAAAGCAAAGGAAAAATAAAATAAAATAAAAAAGTAGAAATAAATATTTTAAGTAAGGTAGGTTTTGTGTTCCTTATAGAAGTTATTATTATTAAAACGCACTGTTACTACAAAAGCCTACATATATTCTGTCATCATCGCTCAATTTTTTCCATTAGAACTGACGTGTTTTCATTTGTGACATTGGGGTGACGTTCTTTTTTACGTATCAAACGAAAATCAAGGGAATACAAAGTTTTAACAAAATTAACCGAGAACCAAGCTACAAAAAGGTTTTCGAAGCAGAATTCTTATTAGACAACTTACAGAACTTTTAATGTTATTCGTAAAGAGCAAATAAGATTAGGTAATTGCAATATGGAACAAATGCCAACCGAGGGAAGTAATTGTGTTTTGTTTTCGCAATTACCAAACCAAGACATCTTTGATCAACATTGAAACAATTTAATTTTGTTTCTTAAATGGCAAATAAGATTCAATTTAGACAATTGGAATATAAACAAATTGAATTAAATTTGACTCAGACTAACCTACCATGACCGAATCTGATTCTTGATTCAAATGCTGAGTTACAGTTAATTAATTTCAAAGTAAAGAGAGCGCTTTAATTGAAGTTCCTCCCTCAATTTCGCATTTCCTAGTCGTTCATTAAGATACGGAGAAATTGGCGTATCGGTAACATATTTTTTTTGGTCTTGGAAAAACTTAAAACCTATTTTCAGAAAATATGGCTTCTTTATTTCTTTTTCCTTGCTTTTATAATACTTCAGGTAAATTCTTGAAATTGTTGAAAATTGCTTAGTACAAAATTTAAGTCGCCTAAATCCCATTAAACAAATCAAAGCCTGCGGAAATTGAAAAGAGATTTAAAAATATTGATTCCCGATACACTCGTGAACAAAATTCTTTTTTTTTTTTGCCATCAGTGCCACGCCCTTGTTCTCTTTTGAGTTTAGGAAGCAAGGAGACATTCTGAATAAAACCGGAAGAACAGTCCGATGTTGCCAACCATTCACACTAAAACAGAAACTTGCAGTCTGCTTGATAGAGAGCTGGGTGTTACCTGAAAGAGAAAAAAAGCAGAAAAAAATCTCGACCTTTTCCTGAAATTGAACCAGACTCTGCCAGCCTGATGGAGCTGACCTTAAATTACTATTGCAATAATAATTTAAATAATTACTTAAAAGGCAAGGCTTCCCTGAGATGACAGCAAAAAAGGGTATTTCTTTAATTACTATTTAATAAACTTCATATATATTTTACGACAGTTGTTTATTGTTTAAAATATTAATTTCTAAGAAATCCGATGATTTGTGGTGTGGAAGATCTATTAAAGAAAGAAGAGTAACTTAATAATTTAATAAGCTTCCGAGTCTCTTTGAAACCCAATAACTTAATTAATGAGGTTTTTAATTAACAATTATAGGTGACAGAGTTAATAATAGTAAACATGTTTACAGAAAAGTGACATTGTCAGACCTTGTCTTAATCGAACATTTGCGGAGTCAGTCTCTTAATCGATCCAAGAATTCCTCACATCAAAAGCGGGTTTCACGAGGAATTGTGCAACTTCCGCTTCAGCATCAAATATGGCTTCATTGCTTGATTTCGCAAAGATACCAAAACAAAGAAAAAGTCCACATTTAAGACAGTTTCTTGTTTTCTAAATGTATTTTTGATATGTGATATTGCTACCATTTTTTCCCATTGAATCTCTTTGCTTATTATTCTACGTTTTCACTAAGTTGATTTTTAGAGAAAGACATCATGCAATACTCAATTTGTAAAACATATCATTTACTTTGCTATTGCAAACTTATTGAAATTTTAAGTTAGAGCAGCGGTTCCCAATTTTTTTTTATTACTCGCGAATCTTCACATATTTATTTACGAACAATAAACGATGTAACTTCTATATGTGAAAATTTCTTCAGAAATTTCAGAGTGGTTCTATGATGAGAGATTTATGTGAAAAGTATCAAAAATTTCAAAATAAAAGCTTTACAACTGAAACAGTGATGTCTAAGAATGACCGATTAATCCTTTTTTGTAATCTACTAATTTATGCGTGTTTTCATAGCAATAAAATTAATCAGAAATTTTCAGCATATACAAAAGTCACAAGCCTTTGTTATAAATTGTTTTTACCGCAGCATCGGCATTTGTTTGAAATCTGAATGTTTGAAATTGGATTGGAGCTTTAATTTCAATTTCAAATGCAAGACTGTACATGCATTCCATGCCTGTTACATGATCTATTGGAAGATTTGATTGCAGGTTACCGTTTTGTGAACTTATACTGAAAGCCATCGAAAGGAGAGAATTAACTAAAATGCCAGAAAGGTCTCCAGACCTCACCCCTATGGATTTTTTTTTTTGGGGGGGGGGGGCCTAGTGAAAGACATAGTGTACGCCACGAAGCCAAGAACACTGCACGACCATCGAACAAAGCCTCTCATGACATTGATACAGACTGACAACATTTCCAAGCAGTTTTTGTCGTAGCGTTTCTGGACGCCTTCAGCTGTGTGTCAATGAAGAGGGAAGACAATTTGAACATACAAAGTAATTGTAAATCACTATAGATAGTGATAGTTTAGAAAGCTTAAGTGTAGTAAGTCATAAATAGGTTGTTAAGTTAAGTTAAGGCTTAAGTTGTTAGGTCCATTTAAGTCAGTTTCTTGTGCTCGTGACTACTGCCGTATTATGCCCTAAACTAACTCCAAAATGAACTGATTTACACAAAAGTTTAGTATAAAATTTGTGAAAAAGTAAGAAAGAAAAATTTAGAATATAGTCCTATAGACCTTACTTAAAGTCCCCCTTTGTCTGTTTTTGTAACTCAATCTATATTTAACTAATGTACATGAAGCTTCATATTTACGGGAGACAGCTATTACTTGATCAGATTTTGAAATATGGAAGTAGTCTTAGTTGATACTTTGTTTTGGTCTTGGGATAAATATTTATTTAAATAGCTGAAACAATATTCAGAAATAACATGCAATTATGAAAAAAAAATGGAAAAAATCTTTTAATTAACTGCATTATTATTTATTCTACAAACTTTTTTTGTCTGACTATATTGAAAACATACTATGAATTCAGAGGACGATTTTGTATGAAAACTTTTAATAGAGCTGTGTATAGTTTCCAATAATAATCAAAAAAAGATCTTGAAATCCTACTGCCAGTATAAACAATTAATTACGGTCTTTTTTACATAAATCAGCAAGCTATGTTTCAAGATTCGTTATCAGGGAGATTATATATTACCAAGACGCTTCGCACAGATTGAGTGATTTGATTAATTACATTTACTAATTAATGAAATCTACCAATGTAAATAGAAAACTGATAAAACTTATAAAATGATAAAGTATGTAGAAATAATAATCATGCTATTTTAATTTCGATTTTGGTATTTTTCGGTTTTGACTTTGATCGATACGTTTTACGTTAACTTTTGACAGGTAATTTTTTATATAAATACTTGAACACAGATAAGCAACAGTCGTCGACCGTTTTAAGTGACTACGAACCATTTTTATTTTTATTAATGTGAGTTTTCCATTTAGCTTTTAGCAAAATATTTACATCATAAAAAAAAAGAAAAAACCTTACGAAATTAATGAGAATAGCATTAATATGTGTCTAGGATTAGTTGTTTTATCCATTACTCTACCGTTGGGATGTTGCGACGAGATTTATGATATTTTTATGTTAGTCGGACGGGAATCGGTGAGGAATAAATGCAAATTTTGCCACTAATGGGTTCGTGCTTTTGGCCGGCCGAAACAAGCACTGCTAGCGGAAGTCGCATTACACATGTCATAAATAATGAAACTGGCTTTAATCAATCCACACAACAATTAAAAGCCTCCCCCAAGCCGCTCTCTTCCTGTACGGCAACCATATATTATGAATTTTGCATGACACGTATGAATTTTTAATCATCCGAATTTCAACTGTAATGTGGACAGCGCATTACCGCTCTAATTTCGCCAGAGACCACCTTCTGATAGCGTGGACTGAGACAATGGAAGATATAGGAGATGCTAATATGACAGACGCATTAATTCCTGGATGCCACTGTGCTACACTCTCTGGAACGTTCTGGTAATGGAGGATTGCGGGGGTCAGATACCTCGGGAAGCGATACTGAATTTTAGAAATGACAACAACGGTCTTCTGAGTAATGCAGTTGGCAAGGCTTGACTGGTCGGCTTCCCGTAATTAAATTGGTTACACTTCGAGTAAAGCCAAATATTATCTACAAGTCTCGTATATCAAGGAGATGCATTGCAAAAGGAAATATGCATTCCCATTCAATCTTCTGTGAA
Source organism: Thereuonema tuberculata (assembly GCA_023159025.1). NCBI lineage: Eukaryota > Metazoa > Arthropoda > Chilopoda > Scutigeromorpha > Scutigeridae > Thereuonema > Thereuonema tuberculata. The sequence goes on from JAFIDM010014012.1 coordinate 66,027,904, forward strand.
TATGTGTTAAAGAGCAAATGCATGGTGATAATAAACACGACGTTCTTGAAAAACCTTGTAACCTACTTTCTTTTAAAATTTGCAGTTTTTTTCTCCTTTGTTTTTTAAATGAATGTAAAAACAATAGAAAGGTTAATGCCCAAGTGCACCAAACTTCAATTAACTTTGACGCCTGCATTGTGGACGTAGCTAAAATTAGTAGAGGGTGCTGTTGCAGAAAAATTTTAGCCTTTGTTTTAAAATTGTGTTAAAGAAAACAAACATGTATAAAAAGAAAATTTATTTATAAACTTGATAAATTTCCTTTTATATATGTTTGTTTCCTTTCACACAATTTTCAAACAAAGTCTAAAATTTTTCGGCAGCAGCACTCCCCACTAATTTTAGTTACATCCACAATGCAGCCGTCAAAGTTAATTGAAGTTTGGTGCACTTGGGCTTAGATCTGCTCATTTTTATAAATTGTTCTATTTGCCGAGTATTGAAGCAGAAATGTTAATTTTTTCGATTTTTGAAAAACAAAACCGCAAGTAATTAAGTTGCTAAACTCACTTAATTTTAATCAATCAAAGCACACGTTACATGGAAATATTAACTGATTGTTTGAAACTCTCCTGAAGAAGGCGCAAAGTGACCGAACCGAAAATTGAGAAATATTGCTTGCAGTAGAAGGAATGCCTCAGTCATTCCTCATATTTTAAATATTGACATTCAAAATTTCGGATTTTGTTTCACGCACACCTTGCGATAATTATTACAGAACAATAATAATGTATTTTATTTTTTTAAGTTCTACGTTTTAAGTTTTTGAAGAATTGAAGAAAGTGCAGAATAGATTTTGATTGAAATAAAATGAGGGGCTGACAACCGTAGTGAACCAAGTCTTTTTTTTTTTTAAATGGAGATATTCATGTTGGAATAACCTAAAAACATGTTCCTTCACTTCCATAGTGAATCAAGTGATTAATACGTTTTCTCTCCCAGAGATATTTGTATTTACGGTATTACTTCCTTAGACTTACTTGCACATTAATAACTTCAAACCGTGATTTCTTCAATTTAGTGTAGATGGATTTGGTCCACTATGGTTGTGAGCCCCTCAGATGTCCTTTACTGTTTTCGAATTTAACAATTTTACTGTTATTTACTTTTACTGTTATTGAAAGAATGTCAGTTTTGTACGAACAAAAATACAATTTCTAAATATTTCCAGATGTAATAAAAATTGAGTTCAGTTCTAGTTTTAATAAAATTAAGTTCGCATCACTCTTTATTGAAAACATTTTATTAATAAGGCATAAACTTGAAATTCTTCTGACTTTGGACAGGTATTAGGTCGGTTCTATCATAGGTTAATAATTTGTAAGTTAATTTTCGATTGTCTTGAACGCTTTCACTTTTCTTTTTCAATTTGCATAACTTCTTCCAAATAGATCACTAAAAGATAGGTTTCAAACCTGCATTTTTAAAATCAAAATTAATAATGGACGATTGTGATATGCTGTCAGGATATGAACGGGCGTTTGTAATGGTTATCTCCACGAGAAATCTCAACGTCCAGTTATTGAGAGGGTGTGTCTACATTTGCTGTCATATTGAAGGCGGTTTGCATCGCTACAAATCGAACAGACAGTCTAGAAGCACCGTTGTAGAATCGTAAATAAAATACTTCCTATTTTGTGATGACTGTTGAAGTAACAATGATGTAACCCATACAACAACAATCATTGTAAATGAGTAAGCACTTGGCAACACAAGATAAGTAATTCCTTAAAGAACTTGAAGTCGTTTTTTAAAATGTTCCTGTTATTTTTTTGGTTCTATTTTCAACCCTTCGAAACAAATTTTATTCGTTGTTATTCGTTTATTTCGTTGATATTTATTTTTATAGTACTAAATTTAATATTTAATTTAGAGAATTATTAGTAGTAACTATTTAACATTTATGTTCCGGAATTTCCTAATGATTTAATGCCTCTAATGCAGTAGTACAATATGTACGTATATATCTGCGTCACAGAAAAAGAAGGTTCAGAATAAAAGGTTTTAAAATGCAATTTAAGTATAACCTATCAGTCTCTGACCACTTTACCTCAAAAAACTTCAGTCTTTGGATGTTATAAGGAATCTCTCTATTGATGTGATACCCGGGTCAGTAGAAAAAGGGACTGTGGATGAAAAACTGTCAACGAGTGAAGCACTCTTTTTCCGAATTAACATATTATTTAAATCAAAAAGACGCGCTCTTGTCTTGTGAATATTCGAAAGTTGCCACGCCAATTATCCCTTCCTTTTCATTCAATTTCTTTCATTTTTTTAATTAATTTTAAGATAGATATTTTCCATGTCAGCTTTCGCGGCTCATAAATGCCGAGGATATAGACTCTGACGTTTCAGTGACCGTTTCACATGAGATTGGGTTGTAGTCGAATGCTCGTCCTCCAGATATCTAGTTCACGTTAACAGAGAGATGGGTGAACCCTTGAACCTTTCCAGAGTAGCAATAATCTAGGAATAATCCCTGATCTTCACCGTAAGCTGAATTCCTGTCCTCCAGCCTGCAGTCTCTATCACTGAAGTCCACAAACATTGCTTAAGGACATAAACAAATATGATACAAATAAAGGATAGTTACTATTGAAGGTAGATAATACGTACTCTTTAATCGTCATGACGATCCAAGATATTATACAATTATAAAATCAATTATTGCAATTTTCATTAAATTCATGTTTTAAGATATTGGGTTAAGGATTTTTTGTTTTGTTTCAGATTAAAAGTTGTTCATTTCATACTGCTGCTTCAACATGTTGCTTACATTATACCGTATTAAAGATCTTATTCGCTCTTCAAATCTGGGAGCACGGCAGTGCCCCCGCCAAGACGAGCCGAAGGCAGGAAGGGCACTACGTACCTTTTCTGCAAGTGTTTCGTCATATTTTCGAACCCTCGTAGCTTCGGCCTGGATAATACTAGAGAGCTCAAATTTTCAGGATAAGATGCAGTTAGCAGACTAATAAAATACCCTAAGTTTCATTTATTTAGCTTTTATACTTTGGATTTTATTAATACCTAAAATACATCGATTTCGTCACTCACTGACTCATGATCATCAAAACCTCTACGGTACTTCCTGAAGTCCTAGAAAGCTGAAATTTGGTATGCAGGCTAGGATTAGCACACAAACTACAACAAAATTAAGAAATCCGTAACTTTCACCCTCCAACCCTTCATAAAGGGGGAGGGGTCTGGTTATGTATTATCGAACCCTCATAGTTTCCGCCTGGATAATACTAGAGAACTCAAATTTTCAGGATAAGATGCAGTTATCAGACTAATGAAAACGCTACGTTTCATTTATCTAGCTTTTATACTTTGGATTTTATTAATATCTAAAATACGTCGATTTCGTCCATGATTCACTGACTGACTGACTCATGATCATCAAAACCTCTAGGTACTTATCAAAACCTCTAGTCCTAGAAAGCTGAAATTTGGTATGCAGGCTAGGTTTAGCACACAAACAACAAAAGAATTAAGAAATCTGTAACTTTCACCCTCCAACCCCTCATAAGGGGGTTCCGGTTCTTTATTATATAACAATTTCTGATAGGTATATCCCACCCAAAACATTTCATGTAAAACAAGTTGCCAAGACATATATGCTCATAACGCTTTCACTGTTAAAAAGTTATCAGATCTCATCTTA
>JAFIDM010014012.1:66031622-66184873 GCA_023159025.1 Thereuonema tuberculata
TGAGTCTTGGCAACTTATTTTACATGAAATGTTTTGGGTGGGATTTCTATTGACATTATTGTACAAAATATCCCAAGAAAAATGAAGTGTCTTTTTTTTTCAAATTAGCTGAAAATTTGTTGGACATATTTAATTTTGTTATATTTAAGCTACTTTTTTATTTAATAGTAAAATTTAGAATTTCATTTTACTAAATGGAAAGTTAACTTTCTAGGAATTCCAAACTACGGTAACTTATAACCTTAAGACATTTGAAACGAACTTTTGAAACAGAATTAATTCTCTTCCGATTCGAAAGCCATCTTATCTACTTTGAGCGTTTATATAACATTGTTTTATTTGATTTAGTAGTTATCTGAATCTTTCACGTGGCAGCGTAGTACCACAATCTAATTAAGGAGGACATTGAATTTTTCGTGAAAAATTCTGTTTCTGCAACATTGATCGAAAGAGGAAAGTGAGCGGCTAATACAATCGATCTTTACTGAATTCGTTATCATTTGCTTGTGTTCATCTATAATATCAAATTGTGATTGTTTTACACTGACATTCCAAAACTTGGCCGTATTTTAACGATTGACCTACTCTCTAAAACAAAATATTATGATTATTGTGAAAAGAAAGAGGATTAAGTTAAAAAGAAATTGGCCAACTGTGGGACATTTCAGAACAATGTACCTGATTCTAGAACAGAGAACTAAGGTGACATTCTGTTTCTGTAACGTAGAATTCGGTAAGTTGCATTTCATTTGCCGTTGAACAATTACTTCGTATTTTTGCTTCACTACAATATATTTAAACTAAATTTCATAATGTTTGGCAATTCTTCGACTTGTTGAAGAGAACTTTCAAGCCCCCCCCCCCCACCTCTCCCCCTGCCACCCCCGGCTAAAGCATGGTAGTGAAGCCTTAGGTTCACAAGGCCATACCCCATTTATCCACATACGTTAGACATAAATATTTATAATTCCCTACAATTAAAATTTTCTGTACATATGAATACAGCGGAATATCCTGTTGTATTTTTTATTCAGGTGAGTTACGTGATTTCAAATAATTCCTTTTATGTAGTAAAAGAAGATAGTTCAATTTAATATTTATATAACAACTCAACCGAGTGTTTTTGAACAACTGACAAAGGAAACAGTATTTTATTAATGAATTACTGTCAGATTCATATATCAGGAAAACTTACATGATAGAAGCTGACTCAAAATCAAAAAAGCACCGCGAAATGTCGGCTTTTCTGCAGTGCATTATTGTCTTGCGGAAAGCATCCATTTAATATTTCTTTGATAATAATATTTCTTCGAAATCAGCATCACTTGTTTAGTACTAATAGTCTTTATTCGAAAACTTTTACAGAACGAAAACTCGAAAAACATAAATCCTACTTCCATTACTTTAAATTGCAAAAAGTTATGAGTTTCTCATCCCCAAAAAATCGTTTATTTATGTAAATAAAAATTTTATACAAGATGTTTACATGTATTTTTTTTTGTAGAAAATGCGGCCTTTTGTCCCTTAAATTTTTGTATTGTGTAGGTTCATACACATAAAGTGTATGAACTATACAAAATAGAGTTAGAAATTTTAGTGGATCAAAATCGTTACTGAGGGGAGAAGTCCTTAAATAGAAAAGAGATTATACCTGTTCTTGCACGTTTTCTTTCTTTTAAATTATCATAACAACGAATTTCAATTATGCATTGTTGTAGCGACCTAATAGAAAGAAAGCATTCATTAGCGTCATTATTACCTAGTAATTAATACCTGAAACTTGCACTTCGTGGTTAAGGGATCAACATGAAGTTGATCTCTACACTGACAAATTGGAACTAAATGGAAGTAATGATTAATAACCTATGTTAATTTAAAAGATAATGAATCTTTGTTGAATAAGTAAGTTTTAATTATTTTAAAGGCAGGATTGTCTTTTTGTTTCGTTTATTACCTACCTTACAGATCTAATATTGTTAATGAATGGCTTCCCTATCCTCTTTTTATTTTTTTAGGAAGATTAGTTGAAGTGTCAATTTTAGAAAATGCGCAACCAAAGATTCAAAAATCGTTTTAACAAAAGATAAAATATTGGCAATTTTATGAAATTGATTTAATCGTAAAATTTGGCTTTCCGGTAATTAGTGTATTGACATTGTTTGGTCCCAAAAGGTCCAAATTAACAGACTTATCAAATTTGTAAATTTTATCTACCGTTATATTTTCGACCTTTCAGAATAATTATTATTTAAATTCTTTCAATTGTTGATCTTTGAACTAATTTATTCTGACTATCGCTCAGTTATATACTTAATTTAATAGAGATTTTCCTTATAGCAATGTAAATCTATGAACTTTCAACTTCGTAGAATGTACAACTTTTAAACTAACTTTATCACTTGTCTTATGAAAGGAATGTAACGTTCGACTCCTAGTTTCATTCTGTAACTGTCAAATTCTACTCCTTTCTCTTCTTCGGTATAAATTAAAGGATATTTCGAGCGAAATCAAAAATAGTCTTGTTAGATAACTACCATATCAGTATCAATAAAACAAAATTGGCATTGAAATTTCAGGAAGACATAAATGAACTGAAGAGTCAGTAACTCTTGTAAACCACAGGTTAACCACAGTTCATGTTTGATCTTAAGATTAGTTGAATCCATCCCATTCGTAGCAACCAAAAAATTCGGAAATTCTCTTGTTTTGAGAATCATTTAATCGAAAACGGTGTAATTTATTTATTAGTTCATTGATTTTATCGACCCTGTGTTGCTTTTGCAGTATTGATGACAATCGAGTAATCTACAAGTCCATGGATTTTTTTTTAATAAAGCCTCAACACGCTTTGCATTAATTAATCATTGATGATTGGTAATGGTAATATCTCGTATCAATTATAGATGGTAGCATCAAAAATAGCAATGAGGCGAAATTGGAAAACGATTAGGAAACTACTTAAAAAAGAATTAACGCTGACATTGGATTGAATTGAATTTTGCAGCTTCTCTGTAAATAGTCGAAATGTAAATGCCAATTTTTTTAAATACTTATGTGATATTTACTGAAAACCGTGCTGAATTCAAATTAAAAATTGCTACCTTATATACGCACGAGTAAGGTGTGAATTAGAAACAACAAGTTAAAACACAACGTTTCTGGCCATCTACTACATAAGGTCCATTTTCAAGTGTAAAATAAAAAACAAAAAACTAAAAAAACCTCGTCCAGTACTAGAGTCGTTAAATTTAAAAAAAAAAGAGAAATTCGCAGATATCAACGGAAGCGGAAGTATTACCCCTAGTGACTAAAATAGGAACTACACAACAAAAGCGGTTGTTTTACTTATGTGATAGTTTTACTTATGTGATTGTTTTACTTATGTGATAGTTATCTAACAAGGCTAGTTTTGATTTCGCTAGAAATACCCTTTAATTTACATGGAAGAAGAGAAAGGAGTAGAATATGACAGTTATACAATGAAACTATAAGTCGAACATTGCATTCCTTGCTTAAGTGATAAAGTTAGTTTAAAAGATGTACATAAAATCAGTGTATAAACATTCTTAGGTACACATATGTTGACTGATTTTATGAACTACTCACAGAAAAAGCAGGCTAAATGTTGTTATCCAAAAGTCATTAACCAAAATTAGTTGTCCTCTTTTCCGTGAATATGCATTTCAAGTTTCAAGAAGACCTAGTAAGCAATTCCTAAGAACGTTTAAATTTAAATATTCTTGAAACTTGCATATTCACGGAAAAAAGGAGAAATTATTTTTGCTATTTGAAAATTTTCCGACCAGGGCCTTTACTGAGAAATTACTCCTGGAGATGATAAAACATTCCAGTGGGGCACATTAAAAGTCAAATTAATGTTTAATGTTAATCCACTTAGTAATCTTTGTGCATATTTTTTTGATTTCATGAACATTTCGGCAACTTAGTAATTGGGATTTAACTTATTCAGAAATGGAAAATTCATAATTTTTTGATTCGATTTTTGACTTACAGATAAACTGTGATTTTTGGTTTGTGTTATTTGATGACTTTAGAAAACAAAGAAAATAAAAATAGGGCAACATTTAACGAAAGTTTTTTCTGTCTTTCAGAAATTGCTTGTTTATCAACAGATCCCGAAATATGAATAAAAAACGGGTTTTTTTTTGAGTCAGTTGTAAAAGTAAAGAAATTTGTAATAATAAGATAGTGTAATGGGTGCAGAGGGTGCAGAAAGCTATTTCAAACATTTTCCCCGCTGATGATGACCACATAATACGATCAAAACTACCCGTATTTTAATGTGGTATTGCTGTTTTTGTTTTTGTTTTATTTCTAGATTTGTAATTGCATGTATAGTTATTTCTTGTCGAAGGTCCAGACATAAATGGGGTTGGGTTGTGGGCTGGAGGAGCCGGGTTCAATTGCTGACGGTGATCGATGATTTTTCTCTGGGTGTTCCACTTCCAGATGTGTAGAAGAGTTTACGTAGTCCTCTGTAACATGGCAACCGGGCTCCAACGAGGGAGAGTGTTGGACTGATTATTCGATCTCAACTTCATACTGGGGGTTGCGGAACTGTTGAAGTTTCATCTTTAATGCTCCTGAGGAACCAGTATGGACTGTATAATGTTGTTCTTTAACTTTGACTTACGGATTAATCCTTAAAAATCAAATAAACTACTCTTTGTTGAAATTGTAGTGAACGTGTAAAGTTATTTTTACATTTCAGTTTAATTTTCAGTACAGCACATTTATATTACAGGAACTGAAAAATTATAATTCTGGGAGATAAAAAGAGTTCAACGAAATATGAAGAGTTCCGAGGTGCTTAAAAGATTTCTTCAACGGCCGTTTTTAATTTCTTTTTTGGGGATTTTGAATAAATAAATTCATTCGTTGAGGAAAAAAACCTGAAAACTGAAGGTACAAACTATATTTTAGTTATTACAGAAATATATATTTAAAGACTTAAGATGTTAAAGCGTTCCACTTGTAGACGTATTTAGGCTTTGGGGTCACTTGAGGTAAGGCTTCCGGCGTTTCACGACTTAGGAGACTAGATTGAAGTCAGGTGGTCATCCCGACACCTGCCGGGCTTTAACCCCCTGGAAAGAAATCCGATAGCCATTCATCAGAGGGTTGGGCGACCCTTACGGAGGAGAACTCACATAGGAAAATCCCCACCTCCGCCGGAGATCGAACCCTCCTCCCATAGGTCTCCTTCAAGCGCCGTTCACTACACCTCGGAGATATTTTAAGCGAATATTATAAAGTCGGTTTTTTTAAGTACTTAAATTTCTTTTAAAATTGTAACCAAAAGCTCATTTTAATTTTATTATGAATTGATAATAAGATATATCTGACATATTTACTTAAATTTATCAGAAACCATTATTTATTAACGTATTTTTTTTTTAATTTTAGACAAATTTAATTTAATTGTTATTTAGTAGTAAATAAAAACATTGCATTTTATTTCAAATAAAAGTATTACAACGCCTTTTTCCTATGTGTAATTATCTTTTATTTGTATTCTACTCATTTTTTAAAACACTATGATTTTTATGTTAATAAGTTTAATAATGATTTAAACAATACATTTTAACATAAAAATGTTCCAGTAGAAATTGCCATTACTTCTCAGTCAATTGTACGTTGAATACAATTTCCGCTTTAAAACCCACACAAATTCAGGACATCTTGGAGTCAGATTACATAATGTGTTATCTTATTATGTAACTTTCCTTGAGCTATTATGCAACCCTCCTATCGAGTTTTCTTCATTCTATGTTTCTCTTTCGTGTTTACAGGATATTTCGTATTCTAATTTCCTTTTTCACTTTTAGTTTTCTGTTGTCGTTAAAATTATTCCTTTGCAGATTTGTAGAAGCGAGATCAAATTGTTGGAATAAACCCCTTTTGTAATCATTCTTACCATTACAATTTTATAAGATGAAAGGTAATAATTAGGGCTTGGATTTTTATTTACAAGCTTTTTTTGTAATTAAAAACTTGACCATAATATTAACTTTAAGTTTATATCCTTTTCTTCTTATTTAGTTAAAATACTTTTCTATTACAAATTTCACAATTCGTCATCTGAATATTCAAATATTAATAACGTTTAATGATGGATTTTCTCACTCCGGATGAAATTAATTCGTTATTTCGGTCTCCTGAGGCTTTGTCAGAAGTCGTTTGAAAATTACAAATGTTCAGGACTTCTGCACTGTGATCAAAGTCAACATTTGGAGTGCGATTTCGTGACCCTTGTGTCCAAAACATTATCAGTTTATCCACAAGGCCTGTTCAAAAATTATTGTTTTGGAATTTAAAAGTGAATTTCTCTAGATAATTATTTATATAAAATTGCTTTAATGAAAAGTTGTACCAAAATCTCTAATCAATATAGAAATAGTAGGGTTCAAATTTCAAGGTAGCATGTTTATCATAAAAACTTCAGCTTTCTAAGATATTTTCCGTAGACGTACCAAATCAGCAAGTCCTTCAAAATAATAACTTAAGCCTGTAACTGAAATTTTAACCTTCTGGCAAAAATAGCTCTTGAGTAATCTTGATCTCAACTTAACAGAAGGATAGCTTATAGGAACTTAAAATTTCATTCTAAATCTTTCCTTTTTTGTTCGAATTCTTTTTTCTCGAGTTCCTATTTATATTAAAGGGTATTTTAACTCTTAATCTACAGTGTCTTGTGGCGCCAAGCTTACGATATGAGAGTACAACAAACCATTGAAATACTACAAGATATTTTTTAAAAAATAATTACGCTAGAATGAGGAAGTTTAACGAGCACAAATTGAAACAAGGAAAAAAGGAAAGAATGTGCAATTTTCTATTTAGGTGTTAAGTAATCATCAGCGGGAATCTGAGACAGATGTTCCTCCTTGTTAGGACTCATCAGCCACATTTACCCATTGATGATTAACTGAAAGACGTGAAAGACTGTGATCTCGTTCGCCAAAGAGTTTCAAGCCGTTTAGTTGCTCATCATTGAGTAAATATGTTTGATTAGTACTAAGAAGAACGAAACAGCTGTCACAGATCCCCAATGATGATAACCAAAGTGCGAATGAAAAATTTTGCATTCTTAACATTTCCCTTTTTTTTCAAATTACACTAGAAATTAAAATAACTGAGAAGGAAAAGAAAGGAAAATAAATAAGGAAAAGAAAATAACAATTCTCTCTCAGCCATAATTTATGTAGGTAATATCTTACTTGTAGTATTATGATGTGAAAACAGTGTAAAAGATTTGCTTCTGTTCTTTTCAAGAAGCAAATTCATTTTTCCAGCTAGTGACTGCTTCTCAAGATCCTTCTTTACACTTAATTTTTGATGTTTTCAATTATTACTTAATATCTGAGCGATTTAATATTTTGATGTTAATGAAAGAGTCAGTTACCATTCGAGGACATTCCCTATCTAAATTGTCCTTGAAGCAATCATACCAGCCCTTGTTATTTCGTGTCCAGAAACTTAGGCCTCTTTTTTTACTGTCAACTGCATCTAGTTAGAATTATCAAACTTATTTTTAGAATGTATCTCTTTTAGGCTCATATTGGCTCATCCGAGAAATTCGTGCCTTTTGTCTTTTAATTAAACAAAGCTATCGGAGAGGTATGAATTTCTCAGATAACCCAGTATATATTACGAATTACAGAATTCATTATTATAATCAGATTTCTTTAAATCAATTGCTGTAATATATGAATTCTTTCTCAACAACAATTCTCTCAATATATTACTATTCAAATTCTAATAGAGTAACGTAGCAGAAAACCTAAAGTTCTAATGATTTCTTTCATTAATGATATAGCCAGTTAGTTCATGTTGTCTCATGAAATTTAAAACGGAATTTTATAAAAATGCTAATCGTACTGAAATTCTTCTGTTAGTTTGCTAAAGATCTCACAACTTCTCAAATTTATTGGAATTTGCAAGTTAATCAAAATTATACAAGGTAATAATGCTTTTAGACAGTATCAAAAGCAAAGCGGCCCCATAATATGCACAATTTTATAACACAATTTTATCGGAAGCGATCAGATCGTAGTCGGCGATAAGCTTCGGCATTTCTTTCAACAATCACATTAAACGCAACAAATGCGCCTTTTGCATTTGCAACTATCACATTTATAATAATAAGGAAATTAAAACAATACCAGGTTACTTGGTTTTTAGCAACCCATTATTAGCAAAACACTCCTTGGGGGGTCAGGGAGTGGTCCTACAGATCTGATTTTTTGGACTTGGTCACCTAGTTTTGGATGCTGAACACAATGGTGAAGATTTCATTCTAATATCTCTAACCGTTTGGCCACTACAGAGTGTGACATCCAACATAAAAACAACACCAATAGCAGTTCCTTTTTTTGTAAAGGCAAGCTGTACAAAAGGGGCCGCTAAAAATGTGTAATTATTTTAAGATGTAAAGTAGTAATGAAAAAAAATCATTATCTCCTGCAATTTCTTTATTTGCTTTTTTTGTCAACGGGCTAGTTTTTATTGAAAACAAAATACAAATAATTAATAATTTTAGGGTAAAATTATTAATTTTATTTAAAGGTAAAATCGATTGGATTATTTGAAGTAAATCAAATTCTAGTTTTAAAGAATGATTCATTTAAAAAGGATGTTTTTTTCAAAGAATGAATAAGCTACTCAGAACTCTTTATAACCTGAAAAGCTTTTCTTCAAACCAAGAAATTCGATTTAGGAGGGGTTTTTTTTTTTTACAAACAATCAAAATTGATTTTTCTCCCAACAAGGAGAAGAAAATTGGTGGTTGACGATGGATTTGAGCTTCAGTGCACTGTAATAAAGAAACTGAAAAATCACAGGGCTGTCTATAACATAAATGTTAAAGATAAAATATTAAAAAAAAAGATTAGGATGAATTTTAAAAAGAAATATCGGCATTCTATTATTATTTCTTTAGTAAATATTTAAGTTTAACTTTAATATTATTGTAATTATTCTGGAATACAAACTAGGATATAAGCTCTGCTATCCATCGTTTAGCGGGGATTGTACACACATAGCTAGAGGGACGATGGAGGCTAAAATACCGTCCTCATATTTAAACATGTGACTTAATCATCATCATAATAAATTTGAAAGAAATTAGTCCATATTTTGTTCAGTGATATTTGTCAGTCATCTTTTTTGAAGTTTGGGAAGGGTTGTCACCAAAATACATGTATAGGCCGACACATCGTTCTTGACGATCCCGAATTTTCGCGATTTCACGTGATTGACGCGAGAATAGCCTCTATCCATGTCTTCTCACAAAATGGCGCGAAAGAAGGCTTATCGACTCCGGGGAAGAAGCGGCCATGAGCAAGCCCCATTACTGATGTCGACGATTTTGACCGATGCCTTATTCGCCGCTGCATCCATCGCCTCTACGCTGAAGGTAAAATTCCAACTTTAACATTTTTTCTCTAGCATTTTCCTAGTGACAAACATTCACAATACTACATTCCTTGAGACCTGCTGAAGAGGCTAATGGCCAAATCTCGTAATTTCCGTGATTCCCGCGCAAACGCGATCATCAAGAACCATGTGTCAGACAATAGTCTATTATATTTGGAAATTCATCTAGGCGTTTTAACTTCATTTGCGGACAACAGATAAATATTGAAGAAAAAATATAAGACCTACCACAGTCAATTAAAATTAAAGGTTTGAAATTTTCTAAATATCTTAAAAACAGGAATTTGAATGTATTTGAACTACTTTTGATTAACTAATTAAAAATGTGAATTTGAAATTGCGTAAATGTCTAAAAACCATGTAAGAATGTTAGAGATTTTTCGAATTTTATCAGCCAACATTAAAGCAATTAATGTTGGCTGATAAAATTAAACTTTTAATTTTAAAATTAAAAGTTTAGTTGGGCAGGAGTTAAAGCTCAACGACCGAACGAGGCGAATTTTTAGTTGGGAACTCTAATTACACATTTGACAGAGAGTTTGGATCGAGTCAGAGAGAAATAATTAATAAACAAGACATTCTCAAACTGACGGTCCCAAACCCAATTTCGAACGTTGTTCTCAAACAAAGTACAAAAAATTACGTTTTGTTTGAGAACAAAATTCCAAATTACGTACGCGGGCATCAGTTTGAGAATGTCTGTTTTATTTATTATTGTCTTCCTGTAAGCCATTATAGGAGAAATTCAAATACCAAATGTCAACATAATCTGTTGGGCAAATATAGTCGACTGATTGGCAAATATGAAATTAAATTGATATAAACCACAACAGTCATAACCAGGCCGAACTAAATTGAGCGAAATACAAAATTAAAGAAGCCTTTAGCATTTTTACTTTTAATTAGTTAATGCTGAAAATTTATAGAAAATGTAAATAGATTTTAACAGTATGACATCTACGAACTACAAAGTAATACATACAACTGATGTTTTGTATGGGATTCCGTTGTTATCATGAGGCTATGGGTTTCAATCGAAAACTGAAAAAAAAATGACGTTTAAAATATGAACTTCGTTTGTAGTAACTTTGTAAACAATTTTTCTTGTTAATATATATTTCAAAAGAGATAATAATATTTCACGAGAAATTGAGTACAAATTTCAAAAAAATTTCTATTGTGCGCAAGGCGGTGGCCTGGCTGGAATGCCCACCTGAGTTCAAATCCCGGCGTGACATGGATGTTTTCTTTCTTTCCTGTATTGTCTGGTCGTTCGTCTGTCTCTTCTTTCGCCGTCTATGGCATCCATGGGTTTGCCCTCTAATATGGGTTGGCGACAGGAAGGGCATCCGTCCGTAAAACCTTTGCCAAAATCGAATATTGAGCAAGCGAGATTGCTGATCAGCGACTCCAGACGGAAAGTGGCAAAAGCTGTAGAAGAAGAAGAAGAAGAAGTAGAAGAAGAATTGGTAGTGTAGAGATCACATTTTTTCTCATTATGACTAAACTGGATTTTCATGAATTTTTTCCCCGATCTTCAATTCTAATTTTAAGTGGATAAAAACGGATTACTCTGATTTAAATAATAACGTGTTATTTGGAATAACCAAAGCATACTTTTTTATCCTTTTATTGAGTTTTAGAGTAGATCTTGACAAAAATAATTGCTTATCTAAGATCAAATTAAGAACATTTTTTGTCACCTTTTTTAAGGAATATATTTTTTTTTATTTTGAACGATGAGAGTCTATTAATTACAGCATTCCCTGTTAAAAAGTAAACAGCAAAATTTCTGTCTGTCTTTGTAAATCTATCAAAATTTGAAGTTTTCTAAATTACGTCTCTTAATTTTAAACCAGATAGTGAAAAAAATAAGACTTTCAAGAACAAAATTCATCTTGTAAGGACTGTTATTACATTGAATTCGAAAACTTTAAATTAATTTGTCCAGAAATTCTTTCTGAAATTCAGGTTGACGTAGAGTCTGTACTGACTAATAAAGCACTTGAGTTGTATGATGTAATGGCGCCCTTGAGAAATCTCCCCGTTACATCCGGGAACTGGAGGCCACCTCTCCAATTCACGAGAGACCCATATCCATATTGTATTAGCTGTTTCCAGGCAGTGGTTGCTGGTATTAATTCTTCTGCAAACACTCCTGGGCATAATCTTAATAATAAGCAAATTTTGCCACTTACGATTCCACTCGCTAATTTTAGAAAATCTGCAACAAATGACATTTTTACTATTATTCCTGTGAAAAATAGAGTAAGAAAGCAAGTAGAACAAAATACGCACAGGTAAATTATGTACTCTTATACTCGTTAAAAGATAATATGAATTACACGAAGGTCGACTAAAGATACAAGCTCGGGCTTTGCAAAGAAAATGCATCATAACTTAATGTTTACGGAATTTAGCAACAAGGAGTTTCCTGAACAATTTACAAATCATATAACTTTCCAATGAAAAATTAAGTCAATTTTCGATAGGCAAGTGAACCGGAGTTTTAAGGGTCTGACTGTTTCAGAACTAGTGTATAGATCTTCATGGAACTTCCACTGCATATTTAAGGACCCGAAGAAATCTATTTTTTGTATTGAAAAATTGTTTCGGATGGATGATTATGAAGAAATATGCTTCTAAAGACAACAAAAATCCCATACAAAAAAACAAACAAACAAAAAAACACATTAGAAGCGAATCCACAATTTACGCTTTGGTGTGATTCGAATTAATGGGATTTATAATTTAATGAGTATACTTGATGTGATTGTTGTATTCGGTAGCTATAATGCCTACAAAATGGGGAACTTTATTTTTGTTTATTTTTACTTTAAAAAAAACAATTTTTACTTTTTAGGACTTGCGAAAAATAAAGGCTAATTGACTTCAAGTTAATTCATATTTATTATTTTAATGAAATTATTAGAAATGGATTTTAAATAACAAATTGAAGTTAAATCGCAAGTTGACATATGAAAGTATATAACTTTTCAGTAAGTTATTTTGTTATTAAAATAATTAAATCCTTATTGCATTTCCCTTTAGAACAAAATTGTTTTAGTCTGATTTGTAGTCGGCAGGCCAATATTAGACGACATTAAATGATGCAAGTGAACCTGGGTTCGAATCCTGGACTTGTCCTTCAACTCTGCTTTTTTCTTCCTTGTTTCATGTTTTTCCATAACTTGTTCCAGATTGAATGCTTTGCTCCATGTGCAGCTTAGCCTCAGTCGCTCTTGCACCATTGATATAATGGACTCACATTGGTCGAAACAATTCAAAATTGTAATATTTTAGAAACAAGATAGTTTAAAAAATAACAGAGATATTTTCAATAACCGAGTCTGACCAAGAAGGGTTGTTCAGGTTCCTACTAAGAAGTAGTAAAACGGAAAGATGAATCAGAAGGCTAAAGCATTGAAGTAAAACGGGCACGCGTTTGACAGTGTTGGATGAACCCTAGTATCCTCTTGTGTAATCCTAGTATCCTAATAAACGTAGTATTTTATGTAATCGAGTCTGCAAGAAATTATAGAAGCTCTTATGTGCTTATCCCTGATTCTCTCTGTGCAGTGAGAGAATAAGAGCATATGTTACACTGAAGTCAAAAATATTGTCAGAATGAGAGAAAAGTTCCATAATATGTCTTTCAGCTAACATGAGATTATTATTAGTAAGCTTATCTAAGATTCTACGCAAGTCATAAATATTGGTTTTACTTGGAAATGAGATGACTGATGGACTGTATTTGGACTGCAAATGTTTCAGTTGAACAAACATTTAAATTGTAAAAGACGGGCCGCTTAGGCCGTCGAAACGTCGCGTTGTCAAAGGAGGAGTTTATAATTTAATAAAAGAAGTTTGTGTAAGTTTGATGGCTATCGGTTTCTTTGCAGTTCAGGAAAGCAAAAAAGACTCGTAATATAAAAAATGTCCAATAATTATGTACCAATGTAATTAAAGGATTTTCGCCTTTCTGTTACAGATGGAGTTTGAATTTATATTTCAATTCGTGTTTGCTTTTCTTTCGTGGCAGAAAGATTAGGCTCATAAAAACGATTGGGACTTATGAACAAGAAATTAATTCTTAACTTCAATGGAACGATTTCTAAAATATCTTATTCTTCCGAATGTCTCTATTTTTTTATCCAAATTAAGCACCGCTTTTGTCAAACTTACACGTTGTTAGCTGGTGCTTACGTATTAAGTATCATTTCGAGTTTTGGATGGTGGCAGGAAGAAGTAATAGTGGAGGTACAGGTAGTGAGTGTGATTTGTCGATATACCTAGTTCTTCGTATAATCTAACAGATACTGTTGACTCTATACTAGAATTTAAGTAATTTTAAATAGTTAAACATTAGCTAAATAACTTTCGCCGCTGTAATTCATTCCTGCATGATTTTTTAAGTAAAAAGCAGATACGACGTAGAAACAGCGAAATGACATAAACACTGGATTTTAGCCCTAAGTTCCTCGCAGTAGAGCAAAAAAAGGCTTGATGAACTTTTTCACTTACTAATGCAAGTTCTGAAATGTTGAGAAATGTGGACTTGCTTTGTTAGCGTCCATTATAAATCCTGAGGCACGAGAGACACAATTTCGTTGCAAATAATTACCATCATTAACACAGGTTTGCATGTTATTTACTTAAAACAAGAAAGTGGATGGTAATGGCAAGCACAGTTGCAATTAAATTCAGAAACAAAATTACTTTAACATTGTAGGTCATTGATTATAATAACTGTTGCGAGCTAATGTAAAGGCAGGAAAGTTGTTCAAGTTTTAAGGTGAGAAGGTTTAATACGAACATAAAGAAATGTCTTCATGGATGATTCCCAGGCACTTAAACTCTGCACAAAACATGCAAGTTGTGGTTTCCTAGTTTAATGGCATTACATGACCAAATTTAATCATTTCTCAGTCTATCGACAAACTTAAATATAAGATACTTATGAATTGCTAATAGTTTGTTTGCGTTAAATTAAACAAAAGCATTACAGTGTATCTCATTTTATCAGTGTATCTCATTACAAAAGCATTTTTGTCAGCTAAATGAAAGCAAATCAGTGCATTATTTTTATTTATATTTAACTCATGAGGAAATGTACTATGAAATGTTATAGTCTCTGTATCGATCAAATCGACAAAGAATGTTCCTAACAGTTGTAGCAAAAAGACCAAAACTATTTTTACGTCATTTGTGTTTTCATCATGGAAATAGTATTTTGGAGACTCTCGTCCTTATGGATCCCATTTCTAACAAATCTAGCAAGAAGATCACAAATGGAACATTTAAGGTTATTTTTGTTATCCTAAAATTTTGTACTTTAATGTAACATAATCTTTATCTGTTGACCAAAATCAATTGGATTATTTTTTGTGATAATCTAAGCCTAAGTCTAAACTTTGATGTTTACTGAGTAGATTTTGAGTTTCAAATATTAAGACAAGTCTATCATATCCTGTGTGGGTGTGTAAAACCACTTTCATAAAACAAACGTTGTTTACAAAATGTCTTGTCAATGTCATCTTATTTTTCTTATTTTTCGTTTGATCATGTGATGTTTTTGCGATCTTATCAAACATGTACATGAAAGTTGGCACGTCAATTATGTCTTATTCATTTATACTGTATAAATGAATACAATTACTATTACTATTTATATAGTAATGACAAAAGGACATCAAAATTACAAAATCTAAAATTGTCTTTATCTGTAAATAAAATGCAAATTTTGTAAGTATTTTATAAATATTTTTATAAGATTTAAATTTTGTTAGTAAATCTATAAATTTACTTTATCTGTAAATATAAATCTGTAAATAAAAAAATCAATTAAGAAACAGTTCAAGGTAGAGAAATGTTAAATGCCTTAATCTCAAAGCATTCACTATATTTTCTTACCGGGTACTAGACGTCAATACTTAACCCCAATCATGATTAAGTTTAGTCGCAAATTAATGGCTGTCTAAGGAGATTCACAACCCCATCAAGAACAGATTTAATTGGAAACACTCGTTGGGGTCAGTGTAGAATTAACTACTTGTAGGCGTGAGTAACAGTCGAGACCTCTATAAATCCCTTCCTACTGTAAAACCTGAGAGGAAGGAGGAGGAGAAAAAAAAGCAGATAATGGAGTAACTTCTTTCTAAACTGGCGTCAGCTAAACATCGTTCCACTCCTCTGTTAAGGACCTTCATCGATTACTGAAGGTGGCTCACTTTAGGTGTCCAATTCCTCAGAAAAGACAATAATTTTCCCATTGATTCCCTCCACTGTGGTGGACGAGCATTGCCTGCAGCTGGCCATGTTTATATCCACTTTCCTTTCCCAATACTGGGCTTTTAGTAGAAATTTACCGGGAAACAATTTTCTTTTAATAATGATAGAGTAAAATAAAAGTCGCTTGAAACGGGTGTAACACCATCACGAAAGGGAGTTACGAAGGTTTGTTTAGTTGGACCGTATTGTTACGACTCTTTTTGATATGAAATCTGAGTTTTATGTGCTGCATTGAGTACACTTGCTAGGACAACACTTGCACACTTTATATTACGATTCGCTACAGCTCCCTTTCGGTCCAATTCACTTAACTCTTAAACAGCTTAGAATATGCTGCCATAATTCACACATTTCAGTCGCGAAATCAAACACAGATTACTGATTTATTTCAGCTTGGCGAGTAGTGACTTCGATTTGAAATTGATATTTGCTTAAGCCTAGTTTCTTATTTATTTTATATGAGAACGTTGATAGCGTCTTGCTTTGAGGTACTCTATTAACAGGGTAAGAACAAAACGAAAAACAAAATATAGTTGCCATATCAGTTTTCGCATAGCAAAATCCAAAAATATATATAATAAAAAACAATAACAGAAATTTTAAGCAGTTCTGTTTGATTTGTGATTTATTGATCGTGATATTATAAGGTTTTCATGAGTCGTCTATCAGCTATTTTCAGTCTCCTATAGGTCAATTTCTATCGAAATCAAAATTTGTGACATATCAATTTCAGCTTATTAAGATAATTATTTTTGAGTTATAGTGGACGCTTTAACAGATTTTGGTAATTTTGTCTCTGTCTCCATTTCTTTCAGTCAAATAAAAACCAAATTCACTAGATATCATCTTTGTAGGATTCTATACCTACCTGTTAAATTTTAGGTGTATAATTCTTCAGGAAACAAAATTTTCTCTTATTGATTTCCTCCCTACTGTAGTAATCCTTCCTAACTGGTTTAGTTGATGATAGACTGAAGGACGGACATATGTATTCGACTTAAAATGTAAAACCTAAAACATTTTTTCGAACATTTTTATCTTCTGATGCGTATTAAGGCATCAGCAAAACATAATAAAAAGTTAAAGTATCCCACTACAGGCCTGAACAGGCCTTGGGGGTAGCGGGAGGTAAGGCTCCCGACATTGCATGACCTAACGGGACTAGTTTGAGGTCGGGAGGTCAGCCCGACGCCCGCCCGCCTTTAACTCTCGGGAAAGAAACCAGGTACCCATTCTACAGAAGGCTGGGTATGCCCTAGGGCCCGTTTGGAGGAGAAAGGAGCGTGGAAAAATTCCCGTCCACCGCCGAGGCCGGGAATCGATTTCGCCACCTCCAACCCGCATCAAGCGCCCTTACCCACTAGGCTACCAGGCCCACAGAAAAACAATTGCTGCAAGGAAAAAAAAGTTTGTATTTTGTAGAAGTGTGAATTTTATATTATTTAACAAACTATAAATTTGATTAATTAACTAATAAGTTTGTTTTGTTTTTAATATAATCGAAAATCTACAAGACAGTTAACTATAAATTTCACTATATGTTGCTATATCTTACGTTTAACTAAAGTTTGTAAAATATATTAGAAACAATACATTTTAGGAGGTTTTGTGAACATTTACTTTTTAAACGTATCAACGAGAGAAGAATAAGTTTTAAAATAAATATTCATATTTATTAATTCTTATTAGCTCTTATTAAAAAAAAGCAATGAATTTATTTCTAGTTAATAAATGAATTACATTCATTTCTGTAGCAGTGGTTATATTTTTATTTGTTTTTCTTTTTCAATATCCTGCATTAGTTATATTATAACTAATTGGGAATCATGTAAAATGTGCGCATTGCGTGAAAACTGACCTTGGATGAAATTCATTCCTTTTCTAGATTCATCAGGCATTCAGTTGAAGCCAGGCAATAATACTGATAGAATTAAAGTTCCAATTTCTACTTATATAGTTGCAAAGTTTGCACTTTTCTTCAAAACATGAGATTCGCCTTTTCTCTTTTCTTCTTAATATATTAGGAAAAATAATGGCATTTTCTTTTTACAAACATTAATGAAAAACCAACATTACTTTTTTTGGAAAGGTCGCTTGCAATAATTATTTTTTCATGCATTTGACTATCCATATTACCACGTTAGAAACTATGGTACTTCCTGGCTATGTTTTATAACATTTGATATTTAAAGCTTTTGAACTGAGTAAATCCTCACTAAGTCGGGATAGACTTGGTTATCTAATTCTACCAATGAAATTCACTTTACGAACGATTATCAGCCTTGTATAACTTTAAAACTTTTTCAAATTCAAAGGAATAATTTTAGTCTTGTCTTAGAAGTATGTAAATCAAGTTGCAAGTAGATCTTTTCATTGGTTTGAAGTTACTAGAAGCTTAGACACACTAAAACAAAGCCGCGGTGATATTTTTTTTAAAAATTTTTTTATTTTTTTTTATTTTGTAAATAGAGTGAAAAATTAAAAGAGAAGACACTTGAACAAACTAAAAATAAAAATAAATTACCAGTTAAACCTAGAGAAAGTTCTTTGGGTTGTGTAACTGAATTTTCTCTTGAAATGTTCACGAAAGATAATAAAAATTAAATCATTAATTCGGCATTGACCTTAAAACCGTACACAGGCTTTAAGTTTTTATCCTTTCCTCTTACACCGATTTCTCTTATTTTTAGTTAGTCTGGACAACTTTGCCTAGTTTTATTGCTAAATTCAGTGAAATTATTTTATAAGTTTTTGAAGGCATTATCATCGAAATAGGCATTTACAGAAAAAAAGAAATAAAAAAAAAACCTTAAAATAGGACACTTATATTTTTTATTCTAAAAACGCATTAACTATTAAAATGAAACGTTGCTGATAAGGCCCTACATATATATCTCCTCCTGATATTTCCGTAATATAAGATCTGATGCATTATTATGATCAGTGGGGTTTGATGCTTGGCCGAAGTTTGGGAATTTTCCTAGTTATTTTTGATCCGAATGGGTCGTGTGGTTCCCCCATCGTTTTGTAAAAACAGTCAAAGAAGGGCGAATATTCAACTAGCCGTCTCTTCTTGTACCTGTTGGCCAAAGAAACGTCGGAGTACATACCTCCGCAGCCCAATCATTTCTTTGAGCTGGAGGGAATCATTTAAATGGAGCATTTTATTATATTAGTCTCTCCAGAACTTAAGCGGATTTCACCGGAAGAACTGGAATTAGAGATCGGAGAATAATAAGTCATATAGGCCTTAAACATAATCTATTACAATAAAAAAAAATTTCATTAAAGAACCACTATTTATTATGTTGATGTATCACAACAATCAATAACGACAATAATGTAATGGAACAAGTAAGTTTATATAAAAATAATTTGTGGTT
This sequence comes from Thereuonema tuberculata, assembly GCA_023159025.1. Classification (NCBI taxonomy): domain Eukaryota; kingdom Metazoa; phylum Arthropoda; class Chilopoda; order Scutigeromorpha; family Scutigeridae; genus Thereuonema; species Thereuonema tuberculata. The sequence continues at coordinate 66,050,756 of JAFIDM010014012.1, forward strand.
TTTTTTTATTAGTTTGACTTTGGATTCTCATTACTCTTACTATTGAAGAAGAGTTGATTTTCTTCCAGTTCAAGAAAATATTTGTGACTCTGCATGTGATTGCTCCGCAATGGGAAAGAATGCTTTCTTGGCATGAAAAGGCAGGAGAAGGGGTGTTGGTCCTCTGCTTTCCAACTGAGCAAACCATTACCTAATTACAAATGGAATCTATTTGCTGTGATCGCAGTTTGTTTGTCTTAAGAAGCTCATGTAATGAAATAAACAGGGATCTCCTCATTGTTCAAACAGTGCCTTCCCTTTCTAGCGAACATGTGTACTGCTGTGAGACGAATTTTTCCTTTCGCCAATCCGAAAAGAGCAAGTGGGGGTAGAGCGGGAAATTCATTAACAGGGGCGCCAGGGAGTAGACGAGGAAAATAAAAATTACAGAAAAAAAGTAAAGAAACAACTCGGGATGTATGCAGCCACCAAGACTAATAAATCTCCAAGGAAAGAGTTATCGTCGTCCCTCTCTGCTTGCGAAGCAATCGATGGGGGAGTTGGGATCGGAATTTATTGGAAACCTTAATTGGTTTAGCCTTACAGTTTTGCTAAGGCGAATCTAACTAAAACAGCTAGAAATTTTGCGTCTCCTTTTACAATGAAATAAAATTTTCCGGTGATTTACTAAGACTAACAGGAGTTCCCGCTTCGAAGTTCCCATTACTGATTGTGTGCTAATGACTTTCTTTGCCGCCATTAAGTTCCTTCCCACCCTCTCTTCTATTCTTTTTGCGCCGTTGATGATGATTATTTTAAATCTCTTATAAATAAGACCCGAAGTGCCGAGATTACAGTGCATTTTAAGGTTTGCCAAATTACCAATCTCTCTTTGAATCTCGTTAGTTTTTTTTTTCCTAGGGACAATTTCAATAACGTAATTGTTTTTCGCTTGAACAAAAGTAAAATTTTGTAAGGTTCTTTGAGAAGAAGCAGCTTTAAATTATATCATTGAAAAATTCAATTTGAAATATAAAAACCACCAAAATAATTGAATATAATTATTTTTATTTTTAACAATAAAAAATGTAATATCATTTCAAGAATGGCTAAAGGAAACCATGCAGGCCCATCAGGGTGCTGCAAATATGGTTCTCAACGTTTGCTGATAACGAAGGTCGGTAGTCAGGTCGTGCCCTTCCGCAAAATTAATAAACTTTTGATTCGTTATTGATTGAAGAGGTAGTATTCAACTAAATAATTATACCATTCTTCATAATCTTACGGCTCATCTATGAGTGCAAATCAATGACAGTTAAATACAAAAACAAAAACACAGATTTAATAAAGATGCATTAAAAATGTCCTCATTTCTCTGTGCAGTTAAGGCTTCCACATGAGACCTCCAAAGGCTTGTAACAATTTAATTAATTTATTTTAAATCTGAAATACAAAAAGTTTGTGAAGTTCTTATTATATTTACGTACATTAAAATATATCGTTAATTAATATTGATTTTTAAACATTACGTGAATATTCCATTCTTTATCTATTAAATTTTTAAAAGGTGTTGACAATTATTGCTTCCGTCAGAGTTGTGAAGTTATAAATTGTAAAATTAATTGATTTAAAACGTAAATAAATAAATCCCTTTATTTAGACTGGATTGGAAAGAAAACTGTTCAATTCAATATAACTTTTTTGTCATATGTAAAGTAAATATTAGCCAATCTGGTAGAACTCAAACAGTTGAATACTTGATTTGTCCTATTTACTTTTAATTGTGTAATAAGAACAAAAATAATTAACGAAACATTATTGAACTAATGTTTACGAAGTGTGAAGTTACGGTTTAGTTGATGCACAGCACAAATATAGCTTTACAAGAAGTGTCCTTCACTTTTTAGTAGTTCTTGATTTTCTTTTGAACTCTGCAGAATTTGAGTTTTATCTACAATCCAAATATTACCGCTACTGCTATTTTACTGTGAATTGTTTTAATATTGCAATCACTCTTTGAGAGGAATAATTAATACTGTAAAATCTTATAGTAGATTCCAGTGGTTTAAAGCAACTTCCATATACCGTATATTGTAAAATCGTTTAGAGCTGATAAGAAAACTTGACCATTGTTTTTGTGTAGCAGCGGGAAAGCCATTAAGCTGTTTAGTGGAATTTCACGACCTAGTACTAATAAGTGTCAGTATTCCTTTTAAGCCTTGGAGGTTCCAAGAGAAATCAATTTCCTTTGCTCTCCACCACACTACGTGACTGAGCCATCAGGGTCACAGATCCTAATACTCGAAGCATCTGTGACTGGGGATGGCAAATAACGTGCGGGGGAGCTTGGACTTAGCAGCAGTCCAACGAAAAGCTCTGAGGAATAGAGGAGATTGAAGAGTCTTCTGCATTGTCAAACTGAGAGGGATACCGCGAAACAATCAGAAGATTCTGGAACAGCCGCTGAAAAACGAAAAGGACTTATCTAAGAAAAAAAAAGAAAGAAGGTAAACTAACAACAAAGAAGTGGCCATTGTCTGTCTTGGCTTTCAAAGCCTCTCGAATAATACCATATCGTATTAAAAAGCTTCTCTACCGAAAATGTGCATTGTCTACTTCCGGATTTTCACACAATAAGTCTTGATCTTCAAGACATCTTTTAAGATTTACAGGATATTAGTTTAAATCTTTTTCGTTCTTAGTGGTGAATGGAAACAGAAGATCTTTTTAAAAATGAGTTGCAGTATATGATTCGAAATGAAAAACATGAAACATTGAATATTTTAAAGCCTCGAAAAAAGCAAACAGGAAAATACCATTAAGGAAAACTTTAAAGAATAAAAATCAATATTACTATTATTATTAACTTCCCCGATTTTTTGCAATTTTTTAACCTCAGTTAAATTTCCAGTTAAGTAATATTAATATTTATTTTGATATTTTTATAAAACTTAACCTTCTAATATACGATGCAGTAAAGTGTGCCATCATAGAAATATATATTATCAGATAAAATATAGAAGAAGAATTACCCGATATATATTTAACAAGGGTAGTATGTTAAATATATATATATAGATAGGCCTTTCAGATTTCTAAATAGTTTTAATTTTAATGTAATTTTAGCTATTTTAACTTATTTTTATTCTTTAATTTTAGCTATATATTTAAATATATCAAAATCGAAAACATTGATTAATATAATTAGCAATTTTAGCAGCTTGGTAACTTAGATATAAGCAAATATAATAAATAACATAATATAGAATAAACAATCCTCGAACACTTTAGGCTATTTTAGGATATATTACATAGTTGCATTTTTCAAGTAATTAATAATACACAGATCATAATCAAGATGAAATAAATCTTAATAAAGGGTGAGACCAAGTTGTTTACTTAATGACATCCTAGTACACTTGTTACATGCGATCATCAGCAAGAAGCAGTCATCAGAAAAGAACCAGTCTCGGTACACAAGCCCATAAGAAATATCGTCGGAAAAAAAAATCATAGCTGCCGCGTTTAGCGTGCACATGAATTTTCTCGCCAGTTACCCTTTTGGCGAGTTTTTTATTGTTTATTTTAGCTTTTACAGGCTCCACATTTATTCCGACGATCAAATAAATATTTCTACAGAAAACCATTAACGAATAATATATTCGTTTACAATTGGATATACAGAATTATTAGGTTGGATCAAAAAAGTACCCTGTGTAACGAAATGTCACAGAATTCGAGAGTGTTACAATATCCTTTATATCCTGTTCGAACACTGGAACTAAATATTGACCGATAAATAACTGTAAATTCTCTTATTTTCGTAGTGCCCCGATACTTTTAGCCGTATAGTGTATATATGAAACGCTCAACAATCTCTTCTTTGTATCTTATAACATTCTTTTAATAGTTTTTTAAAATGCTTTGGCTAACCAAAACATTTCTTCTATATTTATGTTTACTATTTTGTTCAATTTCCCCCCCCCCCGCCAAATAAGAAAAGAGAGAAAAAGAATCTTGTAATGGTTTCGGAAGGTAAATTATTTGCAAAAAGATTTTCAATAACATTTTCGTTGCATTTGTATTTCGCATTGAGAAGCTGTTTTTTTCTTGTGAGTTCATTGTTTATCGGAAATGAAGCTTTCCTGATATCTTCCAAATCCATTTCCACTGAGAATTAAGTTTTTTCCAGAACTAACGATTGGAATACATTGAAAATAACGAAGCCAATATCATCATTCCCAACCGTTTTCAGTTTTATAAACTCAGACTTGAAATTCGGTTTTCTGAAAAATGAATTTCATAGGTTTTCATGCAAAATTGAGAACTTCTAATTGATTTCAGTGTGAGATTGCTCGTTTTAAATTATCGAAATTTCCGAAACTTCTTTTGTTAGCTCTTTATGAATTAAATTATTTCGTAAATATTTAAGGTAATTTCAAGCTGTTTAATTGAGTGGCAAATCCAAACATATTCTTGCTTACAGAATAGGATAATTCCATAAAGCATAATGAATATGGATTCAAGGAATTACAAATTGAAACCTGCAGGATAGTACCGGTATATTAAACAGCAGGTCTCCTAGCCTTAGTTGATACTGAAATTCTTCTTCAGAAAATTGAAATATTTATAAAATAATTGTTTATAAAAATAATTTCTCTGACTGTTATGGATTATTATTAGACCGTCACAGTAATGAATAGTCTTAAATAACTTAGTTAAATTAAATTAAATTTCTTCTGCTTCAGGAGATCAATGCCATTGTTAATGGTTCACATTAATTTGAGGCAGATTGTGTAGTCGATGATTCTTCGATGTAAAACGTTTCCAAAAAATGGACTGTGTCACAGCTTCCAAGAGAGAATAAAAACGCGTTAGAGGAAATATCGAAATGTGTATTCAGATTTGTTCTGGAAGATAGCTGAATTTGATGCCTACTTCAGAGTGAATTTCGAAGGTTTCACTCTAATTAAATATACAAATAACAATTTGGGATAAGGGGTTTTACCGCAAATTCTGTATTTTCAATTCTATATATCGGTTTGGTCCCTTGAGTCTTCGTCACAAGACATTTAAGAATTACATAAAAGAAGTTTTCCGCAGTTATCAAAGTCAATGTTTTAAAAAGGACGATTTCGTGACCCTCTTGTCCAAAACAGCGAGTTCCTATTATGTAATTCTTAAATGTCTCCTGACGAAGACTCAAGGGAGAGCTCCGAAATACCGAATGAATTTCATTCGAAGAAAACAATTCTCATCAATGCTTAATATTTTTTATATATTTAATTATCATGGACTAATCCTACTTCAGATCTAACTTCAGAGTTAACTTAAACTAATATATTAAAGAATAAAACTGAAATGATAACCACGGAAGGCACAAACGAACCAAAAAGATTTCACAAGTCTCATAAAAATGAAAGTTTAATGTGCATCATTTGTACTTTAATCTCTCACACTAGGAATTTAAACTTTCTTCACATATTATTCGAATCATTTTATTATTTTATAACTATTGTGATATTACTTTATATTATTCTGAAATACTTTAAACATTATTACTATCCTATTGCTCAGTTCTCACTTCTTTTTGTTTTGATTTTTACCTTCTTGAGTTTTTCAAGACCGATTTGCTAAAATTTATAAAAGCACTTTATTTGCAGTAGTTAATTTTTGACTCAGCATTTCAGTTATTTTCTGAGTTACTTTTCGGTATCCCAGCTGAGGAACCACTATACCTTGCAACAATAATATAGTTACTGAAGACCTGAAATCTATGACACTCCTCGGCTGGTAAATCAGTACAAGAATGAAATTGAAACAGGGACTTGAGAAGTGATTGGATAATCCTTTAAATTAAGGACCACGAAAATGTTAAGAACTTATTTCAAGAATTTAAAAAGAGATAGGTTCAAATTATTATAAAAAATTAAAGAAACTTTGCTGAAAAGATATTAAAAACCTCAATAGCTTATGAGGAACAGTTCGTTAAGTTTTTAGGATTGTTTTAGCTTGTCTGAAGTTTTCTGTATTAATCAATTTGTAAAGGGGTGAACAATAAAAAGAATTTAATAATAAACCCGCACCTGATGGATCTCTTTGACAGGGTTTGATAATTTTAGGAGAATATAAAAGACTAAAATATATGGTAATTAATTTGAAATTATGTTTTTTTTTCTTTACTTTTACATTTGAAAATTATAGCTTTCTTCCTTTTTTTTCCCTTATTTTTTGAATGGCGTGTATATAATCAATTTCCATCCATCGCTGGCATTAGATGGTGAAATGTTGTCGATAATTGAGTTGTGTCGCTAACGTGAAAACAATTTACTCTGTATTAGCTTCTCGACTGACACCTAATACTCTATTTAACGCACTTTTCTTTTTCTTTGTTTTCATTGCAGCCCCATTGTCGGTGAGCGTTAAACCGGCAAAACAAGTGGTTGACATCGGGAAGCCAGCGACTTTCCGGTGCCTGATGAGCGGCTTTCCGGTCACGTCCGTCACTTGGTACAAGGACGGCAAGAAGCTTTCTACCGACAGCGGTAGGACGGTGTCGGATGAAATTATCTACATCGAATCAGTACAAGTTCTCGACAAAGGAATGTACCAATGTTTCGTCAACAACAATTTGGAATCAGCGCAGGCTGTTGGGCAGCTATTACTAGGAGGTATGTTTTCTTTTCTTTTCTTTGTTACTCGTTTCAGCTAATGGGTGGATCGTCAAGACGGATCAGGACCCGTTAGGCGATAAAAGATGCTCGTACATGACTTAAATAAGTAAATCATCGCGATCTTTTTCTGCAGGTACTGGTACTTGAAAAAGGCTTTCCTACCGATCGATGATCTGGGTGGGGACTTAATGGTCGCTGTGGCTACGTGAGCTCCTGCCGAGAGCTGCAACAGAAAAAGAACAGTGAAGGCCCAGTGAATTAAGAAACATTGGCCTGTGCGAAAGTTTTAACACCTGCTACACGGCTATTAGGGAAAAAAAGGGATATACACTCAACGCACTCATAATAAGGAGATCATTAGATAAAGCTGCCTTAGTCCTCCAGATGAGGAGGAATCTTCCACGATGTTTTTCTCTAAATAGAGTCTTCTGCAAATAAATAGACTTTTTCTATTATTCGTTTTTCAGTGCGAGAAAAAAACTTACCACTCGTTTTCAGTTAAATAAAACAGCTTTAAATTAAACAATTCATTATTCGGGTAATTTTAATGCCTGCAACTGAAGTTTTTTATATATATGAAGACATTTAAATCATAAAATAAATATAATTAAACATTATGACTAAATAATTATTTGGCTATTTTTGGGATTTTAAGATTTCCTGAAGTTTTCTTATATCAAATATCAGAATTATTTTTCTTTATACAATCAGTAGCAGATGCAAAAATCTTTTAAAGCTTTTCTGAGTTATTTTATTTAATTTGATTTCATATTTAAATTTTAATCTTATATTTTTTTTATTTGTTTCAGAAAATTTAAAAAAAAAAATATAAACCTTCACCAGAAATCCAAATTTAAGGAATTATTTAATAACTTTTGAAAAATTAAACTTATTTTTTACAGATTAGATTGAATTAATTTCTGTATCTCCTTAAAAAAAATATTTAGGAAAAGAATTGCATTCTAATTCTAAATTTGCCGTTTAGTTACAATAGAGGAAAGAATTCCTAGAAAAAAGTAAATTCCGTGTAAGTAAATTCTAATTACTTTTATTTAAATTTTATTTTACTATTCCCTACGTTATTGGTTTGTTTCTTAGGATAGTAAGATATGAATATACTAGATGCTTCAAGATGAAACGTCATAACTTTAACCCAGCATTCTGGTGGTCACTGTAAGTCAGAAGTTGACATTCTTATTCATTTTAGATGAAACTAGTAACACAGTTCTTGAGCATTCCTAGCCAAATGTCTCTGCTGACACTGATGGCTCGTCCGAACTCGCCATATTTTCACAGCTGGAACAGAACTATTTCTTTGCATCTTTGAAAGAAGTCTACTGTACTTTAGTCCAAAACCAAGTAGGGAATATTTTCTTTTACAGACAGATGACTTGTTTTCACCCGTCCTCCTTTGTTCTTCTACTTCTTCATTTTCTTCTATTTTTTTTTCACCATTACAGTATACAAGTATTACATGTTAGACGGTAGCAATACAAATTGCTAGAAACAAAATAAACATACAAAAAAAATGATAGTGGGATAGAATTATTTAGAACAATTACAATGAAATTTCGTAACCATTTGAAGACGAATGGCCAACTGATTACAAAGCTTGCCCAAATTTATTTGTTGCAGTTGGTATAATTGATTACCGTTTCGTCGAAAGAAAATCAACATCTTATAATAACCTGCAGCTGTTTTTAAAATTCCAGCTTCCTAGGATACATACTTTATAAGGTGCCTTGATTTATTATTTCGACTTAAAATTTCATGCTAAAAAATTCTGTTCTAAACCTTTCTTCTTTCTGATTGGTTTGAACGGGGGTGGTTTACAGACGCTACACCAAACGTACATACTGTAGTGGCTGATTTCTAAGCGGAAGTTATTATACAGAATACATATATTTAGAAAAGAGACAGAGAGGAAAAGATGAAAAGTCGTCAAACTCCTTGCTCGTGTTGTCATAATATTCAAATTACGTTAACATTTTTATGATTGCATTTAAGCATTTAGCTTTGAAATTCGGAAAGCCGTACACGATGCTTTTCATCTTAGTTTGCAATTACTCTTTTCGGAGCCGCTGTTTGATAAAGAATAAAAAGCTCCTTAGATGAAAAACAATACAATTCTCTTTGCTTCCTTGCATAAAGATATAAACCATTGCCTTATGCAAATGTTTGGCCATAAAGTGGTAGCTTAGTCATGATTCAAGGTATTATTAAGTCGTTGCCGTTCAGCGACTTCTATCGGTGGAAACGGAAAACAAAACATTCTTTTTTGGACTGAAGGCAATAAAATTCATTACTGGGTTTTAAAGCATCTTATCTTATTTACTTCATTCACTCGTAAACTTTTACAATTTCTTTTTGTATTTAATTGAAGACAATGATTTCTACTTAAACCATTTACTGATTGAATAGTTACATAAGAGAGACTGCATAAAGAAAATAAAAGCAGTTAAAGTTTATTTAGGACGGGAAGATTGGAGATTCTAATACATTTTAGATGGTGAACAGTTTTAGTAGAATACAAAGAGCTGCTGAAACATTGAATCATCAAAACGGCATTTCACAGAGTCTGAAAGGCAATTTGTTTGTTGATTTCATTTCGGTTTGATATCGTATCTCTCTCTTTACCGTTTACTGTCCAGAAAAAGTAAACTTACTTTTCTTTCTTTTAACTGAAATTAGACAATAACTGAGATTCGAAACAATGGATAGAAATAATAAATAAATTAATCTTCTTAATATATAAAAATGAATATTTGTTTGTCCCGTATGCGTTTCTACACCATTCATCGGATTGCGTTGAAACTTTGGTGAGTTGTTGTGCGCACGCCCCCGAAGGTTTCACAATTAGTAAAACCATTTACAATATCTGGTGCGCAAGTCGTTTCAACAAATGAGTGTATTTCCGATTTCAACATTTGCAATGACCATCAACAAAGCACGGGGACAATCGCTACAAGCGTTTGGACTAAATTTGGAAAATCGACAGCTGTATGTAGCCTGCTCACAAGTCGGAAAACCTTCTGATTTATTCGTGTATGCACCAGATGGAAAAACAAAAACTATTGTGTATCCAAAAGCACTTCAATAAACAGAATTGAAACATAAATACTTTCTTTCTTTGAGTGGCATTGCAACGCATGCCGGGTACAGCTAGTCAATCTATATAAAAAGGAATGTTTCTTTGTTTGTTTGTCCCTTATGCGTCCCTATACCATTCATCAGATTGCAATGAAACTTTGGTGAGTTGTTGTGCGACGCCCGCGAAGGTTTCTGAATTAGTAGAACCATTTTACAATATCTGGTGCGCGAGTCGTTTCAACAAATGAGTGTATTTCCGGTTTCAACGTTTGCAGTTTCCGGTGCGACTCGCATTTGCAATGACCATCAACAAAGCACAGGGATAATCGCTAGAAGTGTGTGGTCTAAATTTAGGAAATCCATGCTTCACGCTTGGACAGCTGTTTCACGCGTCTAAAAACCTTCTGATTTAATCTGTAGGCACCAGACGGAAAAACAAAGAATACTGTGTATCCAAAGCACTTCAATAAACAGAATTAAAACACAATACTTTCTTTCTTTGAGTGGCATTGCAACGCATGCCGGGTACAGGTAGTAGTATCAATACTCTCTAAGTCTAAAACAAATTTTGAAAAGAATAAATCTGGCTAAAAAGCTTTGAAACAGGATTTTCTCAGTTTCAGTAAGTCAAAGGTCAATTATTCTTATAAATCTATTCTTATCGCAAATCAATTAGGTGAAGTTAGATTTCCCCCGCCCTCTGTCAACCACTACGTATAGCGGGTGGGAGAGAGAAATGGATGTATCTATCAGAATCTGAATTTTAATTACTGGTCCCGTTATATACCCATATGTTAATGAAATATGACCTTACTATAAATATGACTTATATTGTATAAAAATTTTATGGAATTTTAAAATTAAAAATAAAATATGCTTCATTAGATAATTCTGTCCTAACAATACTGAGAAGATGTTAAAGGAGATGGAAGAAGGAAATAGAGGTATTCCAGTTTCTTTAATTTTCAGTCTATTGTATACCAGAAACCTTCATAACATGTTTACTCATAATTAAACCCTCCAATGACATTAAACGGAAAGGCCTCTCATTTGTATACCACTTCTTCGGTTAATGAGTCATTGTTATCAATGTTTACATCCATTTCTCCACGGGATATGGGCTTCTGTTCTGAAGCACCAAGATTTTCGGATAATCCCTGCGAGAGATGATGTTAAATCGAAATTGGGACAAACATTTGTACATTAGGATCGTCCTTTTCCCAAACATAGCCCTGCGACGGTTGGAAAGGAAGAGGATTGTATATTGTTTTGCTAAATGGACCGTACTTCGCGATAATGTGTCATTTCAGAGATTAAAAATATTTACGTTAATTTGCTTTCTGAGAACTATATCCAAATTGGTCAATTTATCAAAAATATGCAAATGGAAAGTCTTGCCAGAAGGCAGAATTAACTCAACCATGTCTTGCCATAAACTCTTTGTAATAAAAGAGGTTGACCACAGCTAGCACAGAATCTGGTTTAATTCACTATCTGAAGTCACATCCTCACTTTTATTTCTTTATTTTAGCTTTATTTCAGGAGATTATAACTTTTTTTCATTTAACCGTTCTGAAAGCGGTTTTAGTTTCGAATCTTTTGATAATCTTCCCAACTCATCATAATAATAAGGTAACGGACCATTACCACACTAGTCATTTTTACATGTTTTTATTATTAATGCTGTGTTTCGATGAACTCCACCAGATACACACAAAAAAAAAAGAAAAAGAAAGGAGCAATCATCGACAAGATCATATGACACCGACCGATTGTTGATGGTAAAGTTCTTTTAGGGAGGCGATAGTATTAAGGTAAAAAGAACAAAAATAGATAAAATAACAAATAAAAATAAAGGAACAAAAACTGAAGAATGCAATCATCGAAACATGTCATTTTTATATGTTTTTTTATTATTAATGCTTAGTGTAATAATAATCCACCACCTTATTATTACTACAACCTCACGTTAAATATGTTTATTCCAATCATGATCATAATATATTAAACATAAAGGTTACCTTAAACTCGTTCAGGCTGACAGTCCCATCTAAGAATCATAATAAATATAGGAAGTAAAATCTAATCTCAAAATAAATATAAATTGACTAATAAATAAATTCTCCAAAAAGAAAAAAAAATACCTCTGGACAGATTTGTTTCGGAGTTTCTTCTCTCGACAGCTGGTATAAATGAAAGAATTTCAGTTTCATAAATTAATAATAATTTCTATGGCTGTTTATGAATAAAGAATGCTAAATGTAACAGAGATACATAACTATAGTTATAAAAACTTTATTTCATAAGCTACAGTCCAGGGTTACGTCAACTCCATGATTTATGAGATTGGTTGGCAATATACGTAACAATTAACTCTTTCTTAAAAGTTTTACATTGAACAGAAATAGATATGACTGAATGAAATGTCAAAGACAATGAAAATATTAGAATCATTCATAACCAAAGAAAATGATGGACTCATTCAAAGTAAGTCACTACAAATAATACAGTATGTATTAGAGCAGTTTTATTCAATGTGGGCATTCAAATTGTAATTGTGACAGCAACTTTTCAGCTTTATCAAGACTAAGCAATAATTACTATAAATTTTTGACGAAATTATATAAATATGCGAGTATATTTACAAAAAGTAAAATTCAAATTTTCATTTTAACTCTATAATGAACAAACAACTGAAATATATTGTGAAAATCAGGATTGCTTAAATCCCATGAAAACATGGTGTTACCATTGCAGAATACATCAGGCCTAAACAAACTACGATTTCGTATTTATGAGCTTAAAATATTTGTTCTTTGGTCTGGTTATATCTAATTCCATTAAATAATTTGGACTAACTCTTTGGCGATTGCACGAGCCTTACCTTTTTCCATAAACCTCAGAGGAACGTGATGCTTCAACCTTTAACCTCTTCCATTTTAAATAAACGTGGACAGGAAGGAGAAATGTTTCTCATTTCTTTAAATAAATTTTATGTATCATCAGGACATAGATAATTATGCTTAAGATTTATTGCGCTGTATTTTCACTCCGTAAATACATTCTACAAAACAAATTAATATTTGATACTTTATAAGTATTCTGATTTCCAAAAAGAAATACCAGAATTTAAAAAAGAAAAACAACCTTGAAATCAACCCAGTCATTCCATCCAACCTTGAAATTCCTTGAAGTTTATTCGTATTATTTTTGTTCGAAAAATATTATTAATTTCGAATGTAAAGAAGCTCCATGGGAGATTTTAACATGTACTGATGATTTCACTCTGTCTTACTTTAATAATTTATTTCAGTCTGTACAGACCCAGGATCCAGAAACTCATTAGCCTCTGCCAATTCCGGTTTTCCTTGTGAGCAATTCAGATTCACTCTAGTCTTCATTAGGCCTCGGAAAGTTTCAAATCTCATGAAACTTTTTCTCATCTTCAACTTGATTTTTTTTTTCTATTGACCTAAGATCAGTTAGATTTAGCAAACCTAAAAACTCTCTTCAAATTACTTCAAAAAATTGTTTTGGTCAATTTAGAAAGAATTTTCTGAAAGATTTATAATAATGCTTTTGAAACTTCTTTTAGTAAGAGCAATAGATTATTTGTATTAGGTTTCCTTAATTATTAATTTATAAGTTTCTTTTTTGAATTAATTATAATTTTTAGCCTCTTTCTTAAGGAAAGTGTGGTACAAAATTACTATGTGTTTATATAAGTTTGTATATCCGTGTGCTCGTGTGCTTGTATTCTCCCAAAGTAATCGTGGAAAGTTAGAAAGCACTTCTACGAAACAAAAATGTTCTAACTTCTATATTAACTTCGTCTGTGGGTGGAAAAGTCCTGACGACAATTTGCAAGTTGAGATGATGACAATTCGCATAGGAAAACATTATAGAAGCGATATATAGCATTTCTACCGACGTCTAACATCACTGTCATTTAAGTATTTTGGATATGATTAAAATTAATAGATTTAGATAGATTAAACAGATATTTACGGTTTATGACACACACTGTTTATATCCGGAAAGGGTTCCATATATCCTTTTTCTTTTGCTGTTTTTACTAAGGACTTTGAATAAACAAAGGAAATAATAAAAAAAATGCATATTTTAATAAAAATATGCTTGAAGTACGTTTTGTAAGTTCTTGTTATAAATTGAATTATTAGCTAAATATTCTTTTTTTAAAAAAATTAGAATTACATAATTTGATTGCTTATAGCCATAAAAACATTTTAAATCTACTTCATCTTTAGATATAAACCAAAAAGTGTTTTGTTTTTACCAACAATTTGTTAAAAAAAAATCCAGAAAGAACATAAAGTCTGCTCTTCAGTAATTTTTTTTTTTTAAGTGGCTTTCTTAAATGTATTTTATTTATTTTTCAAAGTCATTTTAAATCTTCAACCGAAAAATTTTTAATTTTTAATTTATTTTAATTTATTTTCTTCTAAACAGAAACAGTACAAATTCTCCATTTCCTGAAACATTAATTTCATTTGAAATATTTACTTTCATTGTTAAAAGCCGATCAATTGTAATCATATCAATCTCTGCACAAATTAATGAATTAGCAAAAAGGATTAACTCGTTGCTTAAGACATCCATAGAAACTCATTGTTTAGGTCTAAAATCTTTCTGCTGGAATTTATATTTCTTTCTATGGCTAAATTTTCGATAAAATCTATTTGGAAAAGATATCAAATATATTTAGAGTGTCTTTAAGTCCTTAAATACGAAAGCCTTGTTTCAAAAAGATCTACCCAGCTTCAAATGTATCTTGAAATTTATTAGCAGGTGTGGGGGAAGTACACACGCACATACTGTATACTGATACTTAGCCTAGAAAAGGCTAATAATAAAGCAGGCTAATAATGGCAGACTAAATGAAACCTATATTTGAAGAGAAATATTTCACTTGTATAAATAAAAGCCGAAATTAAGTCTAGAATATTATTTAGATTTTCAACTTCAGTTTTAGTTTCTTATAGTTTATGAAATAATTCTACACAACCTGCAACGGTTAATTATATGCACCGATTATTTACTTAAAAGAAATTTATATACATTATATAAATCGTTAATTTCAGAAAACTTCAAAAGATATTAATAAAAATTACTTTATTTTATTGTGTATTATAAAATCTAAAGTACAGTATTTATTATAATAAAACTGTATTACACCCCTGGCAACACAATATACTCATAATATACAGTTTGTTAATTCTTGATTCGATGTATTTTAGCAAAATAAATAAAAATGTTTCCCTTTTTATATTAGAACATAGATTTTTGAAAATCTGTTTTATATAATAAACAGATTTATTTCACTTAATCGAGGGGGCCTACATTCCTTCATTTAAAATTTCTGATGAAAATATTTCTGGAAAAAGCTTAATGTTCCATTGTACTAAATTTTAGATTGCTATCTGAAAAATGCGTTGTACTCAAATGCCATCTCTAAGCTTTAATTGACATCATTGTTTAAATAGAATTGAGAAGTAAGCTTTAGTCAATAATGTGCTTTAAAGTTTCAAACACTGATTTCTTCTTTTCAAAAACATTATTATATTTTTTTAATCTGTTTAGAGGAAAGAAAAAAAGCCTCGGGTGTTCCTCGCAGACGAGGTTTTAAAATAATTCTTCTGTAAAAAAATTGATATTTCATAAAATAATATTTTCCTAATAGAGTGTCTTAAGAAGTGAAGTCATCAAATATAGTTGATTTATCCTAAATATTGTATCAAATCTGTAATACAATATTTCAACTTGAGGAATTAGACAGATAGTCTGACTATTTTTATAATTGAATCGAACTGACCGAAGACGTCACAGGCAATCACGATGGAACGATGTTCTTAACAGATGTCCATTGTAGATATTATTCAAAAAAAGAAAGTGATACAAGGTCCGTTGTCCGTGAGCCTGATGGAAAACAAAATCCAAGTCCACTCTCGCTTCCAACTTTAAAACTACTTTTCCGTTCCTCTATAACTTGATCTTTTAACTGCCTGTCAGTTCTTTTTTCTAATGATTTAAAAATTTTTTTTTTTTTAGTAAATTTGCTTGATTACTTGTCCGAGTTGTTAAAAGTACAGTAATGCATATTCTTATTTTTTGTTTTATAGATGCAGCTCCAGAGTTTGTAGGCGTTTTTGAAGACAACACTTTACAACCAGGAATGACGGCGACCTTAGTATGTGTTGCCACAGGTTCCCCATTACCCAGAGTCACATGGTCAGTGGACGGGACTCCGCTCTCTGGCTTAGAGAGAGTGACGACAGAGGAGAGAGTAGATGATGATGGCAGTGTTGCTAGTATGTTAAACATAACAGATGTTCGTTGGGAAGATGGTGGAGTATATCGATGTACAGCAAAAAACAAAGAAGGCCAATCGGAACACGAAGCTAGAGTGAACGTTTACGGTAAGTACGCTTCTTTTCAATCTGGCTCCAATTTGATTGCTTTTGGATGATAAAAGGAAGCCTAATTAGAAAAAGATTGAGGCAAAACATAATGACAAGTGAACTTTGAAATCTTAAATTCTTATTATAATATATTTAGCTTTGTAGGTAAGCAAAGACCTTTTTATTTTTAAATTTTGTTTTAATGCTTAGAAGGATAAATATTTCGCAATAAAAGAACATGAAGGCATCCTCTTTTAAAACATGCTGATGTTTTGAATTTCAGATAAATCAATGAAACTATTAGGATTACAGTAAAACCCCGGTTAACCGAACTCGGATCAACCGAAACCCGGGTTATCCGAAACGCCTCCGAAAATCGAAAATCCAATACTGTACTGCACGGAAATAATTCGAGGGCGAAAGTGTGGTGGGCTATGGCTAGCGGGGAACAAACAAAAAGTACTGAGTATTTTAAATGAGTAATTCACATTCTGCCGCGCTGGTGTGGTAGAGCGGTCTCAGGCGTCGGTCTGTCGTGAGATCAATGTGCCAGCGCCCGGGTTCAAATCCCGGTAGCGAGCATGGATGTTTCAAAAATTTCCTTTCCTGTATTGTAGCCTCTTCTTCACTTTCTCTTCGGTCTGACGTCATTCCTTAATGGCGTCCTGGGGAAGGCCACGGGAAACCACCCCAGTATCTTTCCCTTGTAATTCTAGGGAGTCTGCTAGGGGTTCGCCGTCTTGGGAACACTAGCGCTCCCTGGAGCACGGATGCTTCGGCAACGAAGCTCGCACTTCGGTGCGAACCGACCACACACAATTCACATTCTACAAACTATTAAGTGAAGAATACTGTATATTGATGTAGCCTACTGTAAACCTTAAAATGTAATTTTAACTTTAATAAAGAACATAAGTATAGCATACAAAGAGATTTTTGAATTCGTTTGACCTTCAAAACTTTTCAAAAATACATACTGTAATTACATTACAAAATATTGCAGTTGTATTAGATGTTCATGGCTTAACCGAAAAAATTGTTACCCGAAACGGCTTCCCCCGTTTAAGAACGTAGGATTTTAAAATGAAATACAAGTGTCTTTTAGTGTTACGTCAAAAGTGAAACTATATATATATGCAAATTTCCTCATTTGAATTGTATTGACTTGAATTGAATTGTATTTGAATTGTATCTCAAAGTTAGATACGAATAACCTAAAGATATCGAGAACTTTGCAAAGAATTGGTTTTAACTATTAAAGATTGGTTAATTGACCTCTTTCCGATAATATTTGATGATTTTTCAGCGAGTTCATCATTTGGAACATATAAGTAAGTTAAGTCCTTAATTTTCATTCCACAATAGATTGCAAATGTGCTTCTTTAAGGAAGATTTCAAAAGCAACGCCGTTCAGACCTTTTTGGTTCCGAAATAATTGCAAAGACAGCTGCCATGTTCTGTTAACATCGAGCTGCGATAATGTTACTTTTTTTTCCTCTGTTCCTTTTTGTTCATCCTTAAGACAGTAAAATTTTATTCAGCCACATTTAAAGATGAATCATTGCTCCCAGAATTGTAATACCACGATTACCTTTGCTTCTGAATTACCGAAGTGGAGTTGGGTCATTCATTTTAATTATTCTTTGTGGAAGCATACGAACCACGACAGCGAACACTAAGTTGTCTCTTGCAAGTAACAACAGTGGTCGCCTTGCTCTGAGTGGTGATGAAACTCGTGGAATTCTGCCAAAGACCACTTCCTCTCCTTGTAGGATTGTGGTGATTTCTGTCTTTTATGATTCTCACTGAAATAATCTCAAGCCGTGGAATGTGAAGAGCGGTTTCAGAAGTCGAATCCCCGGCTTCTCCTACTTGGCGATGGTTCTTTATGGAAATTCCGACTTTGCCATTGAACTTTTTTTTTTATTTTTTGTCATCCCTTGAAGAAATTTCTGTAAGAACTTGAAGGTGATAAATATATTGTCACACAGTGGTTTGGACTCACTTTTAAACTATTGGAAAGATGAGTTTTGATGCTTACAACTATTTCAAAGCCTTTGGTTTGAATGAGTTTAAGGAATATTGCTTATCTCTCTCAGAGAAAAATCCTTTAATCCACTACAAACATATTATCATAAGAAACAGTCTTAAGTTCTTTTCTGCTTATTTCCAATTTGGAGCTAAACATGATGTAATTAGTTCATCACCAAACCTAATATTTAAGACATACATACAAGTAATATATAATAAAGTATTTCAATAATCGAAGCAAAATATATTCCATACAAGAAGTTTCGATTCCTAGAGGAAAGAAAAGATCCTCCTGAATTAATTCCAAAATGAATTTGAATGGAACTCATATTAACAGAGTAAACACATTTATTTTCAATTCAATTCGAACTATTGAACTTACAAGGAAACCACACGTTTCATCTATCAAAAAAGTAATTCAAAATTCAAAATCATTGTTGAAATATTATCTAACAATCAAATCAATGGAAATCACACGAAAGTTACTTTTTTTTGCCGAAAGAAAAAACAACAACAATATTATGGTAATATTAAATAGAATATTATTTTTACAGTAAGTATTTTATCAAACATTATATATATATAGTAGTTTAGTTCTTGTTTAAACAGTATTACATTATTTATGTTATTCTACGTTTTCATTCCTTGTGTTGACTTTGTAACTGTTGTGTAGGAATTTAACTTGAGAAAGTTTGAACAAACGCAGCTCAAATTTCGCTTTAAAGTAGATATTCTGTTATATCCAATTAAAAATTTGGATTAGACACTAAAAGTTCTGAGTTCGTTTCCAGGAACAAACAATCTCTTATATCTCATGAAAAGAAAATATAAAATTTTTTTTGCTTATTTCTTTGTTACAAAGATGGTTATCTTTTTAGTAATCATCATAAAAATACATTTTAAATTTTGGAATTTTCAGTTATTAAACTCTTCTTAGAAGGTTAATTATTTTATGAAGTACCTCTTTGCTGACTGTAACATAGTGACTGAACATCGCTAATATTATAAACTTCGACTGAAAAAAATACCCCGATCACTTCAGTTTTACAGAGAGCTGTTACGTAATTCTTATTCCATACGTTAAGATACAGTATTAATATCTTAATGGAGTTTTGAGAGATAAGAAGGAGGTTTAAAGAAATTTAAAACAAAATAGAAGTAAAGAACGATTTGTAAATCAATACATAAAAAAGTAAGAAATAGCTCCAGGTACTTAGCATGATGGGAAAACAGGCAGAGATAATTTCCGATCTGTTTTATAAATAATCGTGAAAATGTGATTTTTTTATCTTATTGATCAATAAGAATCTAGCCATAGATTAGAATACGTGGTTATCTTGAATATCTTAATTTTAGAATCTTAAATAGGTTAAAGAATTTGTATAACATCAATACCAACATGAAAATTTTCTGCAGCCAATGATAGATTGGCCACTATACGCTTGACACAAGAATTATTTAAATGAAGCTTAAAACTATAATAAAACAACCAATTAGGCAAAATTAGCCAAGGCACGTTAAATTTCGTTAATAATTCTTGATTTGTTTCTAAAGCTTCAACAGTGACATCATATTTTGATACAATTTAGGAAAGTTTGATATCTCCGTCTTTTGTCAATTACGATTAGAATCATGTTGATGTTGTCAATGGATATGGAATTCCTCATCAATGATTGCTCTGCCCGCTGTTGTATGAACACGGACACCAATGAAATTTCTTTATTGCACAGTTTGATGGGTTGTCAGTGATGCGATGTGTTTCTAGTCGATGTTGGTTTCGCATTTATAGCTAAAATTTATTTGGAATCATCCATCATAAACTTTTGAGGAGACCAGTCAATATTAAACAAACTCGATTATTACTAAATGGTTAGATTCGAAAGCATTTCTTCAATAACAAACACAATCTCTGTCCATTGGAATATTGAAGATATGTACAAATGTTTGAAGTGTTTCTGAGTCTAAAGATGAAATAGACGAATACATTGAGCCGTCGAGAGCAAAACTCAACCTCACAATATAAATGCGACGAATTTGCTTGTTTTTGTTTGTTACATAACAAATAAACCTTATAGTCTTATGCATTCAAGCTCAACACATAGTTACCTCCTCATCCATGTATTCAAAAGAGGAAGTATCAATTATATTTGATGTGACAGCCATTAAGACAATCAAAAACAGTGAATTACGTACAGTTAATATTTACTGCTGAGTATATTTTTTTTTAACAATGATGAGACCAAATTATTCACAAGTTACTTATACATTATACTCTTATACTTTAAAAAAATTCATTAAGGCCGCTCTTTGTGGCACATGTATTTTCTCACTCGTTTTTTCATTGGTGAGTTTTTTTTTCATTGTGTAATTTATTCCTTGAGTCACCACTGCGCTTCCGATGTATTATATTTTTTTTAATTAAGCAATAATATTTGACCAAAATCTGACCTACAATTACATGAATTTATGTTTAACGTTAATTTTTCTAAAATAGTTTGCAAAGATAAGACCTTAAAATTTTATAATTTAATCTTTGTAATCCTATCAATTTTGACCATTCAATGATTTTGGAGAATGCGTTATTGCAGTAAGATGGTTGTGTGATTTCCAAAATCTCTATCTGATATAAACTTTTCAAGGCATCATAGAGAGTGTAAAAACGGCAAAACATTCTTGGTATTATAAAAACAAGAAGTTTAACGTGCCGGAATTGATGCCTAAATAAAAAAAAAAAAAAAAAATTCATTCTTGGTATTCTTCCATCAGATATCCAGAGAAATCCTAGTCCAAAAGATATTATCTATTCGTGAAAACAAGAAAGAAATCACAGGTGGAAACTCTTCTTAACACTCCATAATATTGAATAAAGCATGGAATAAAGGATTTTTAGAACGCTGTAAGTTGTAATTTCGGTAATTGAATTCCATACAAAGTATTCATGAAATTAGCTTAGATAAATTATGAAGAACAACTAATTTAATTTTTCATTATCCAAAAAATGAGGATAATTTAATTAGGAGAAATTTAATTTCATCATTTAAGCTAGTTCCAGCGGAGAAGTAATCATTGCCATGCTTAACAGGACACAGAATTTTAAATCTTTGAATCAAAATACTTCTATTCAGAGCTTTATAAGCTCAGTTTTTCTCAATTGAACGACTTGTTGTATATAAATAAATCCATTGAAAATATCAAAAACGTGAATGTTATACAAGTAATTAATTTTTGCGATTTCCGTGAATTTTTTTTCAAAACCTTTCTTCCTTTCGTGTAGTTTTTGTTGAAGTATAATATCCATGTATAATACCCATGGTGTTTTACCCACCCGTACAATATTAGACATCGTGTAGTTATTGTCTGTGATTTTTCGGTTATCTTAACTATATATTCACATTCACAGCAACATCATTCTAACTATGTGGGAAAACGACAATTTGTTGCATGCTAAAATAGGTTTAATCTAAATTTAGAAGCTTTATTCAGCTTGCTCATTCAGGTTATTCAGCTTCTACATTGCGTAAAATTTAAAAAAGGTTTAAGATAATTAAGGCACTTTTATTAATTTAAAAAACATGTTTTCGGTTTTAATAAGACAACAATGTAAGTTGAATTTGCACAATTCTATTATTTCACGATTACTGAAAATGCCAATCTAGGTTTTCCAAGTTTGTGGTTTTCGATGATAATTTGAATTTAAAAACCCCTAAGCTTAGAGCATTAATAGTGAATTGCACAGCGAGGATCAGTTGTTACCTTTCGTTCATGCACTCCTATTGTGATCAGGTGGGCGGTCATTTTGCTTAATGTATCTGCTGAATGCACATGATACTTAATTCATTTGAATGGATGTCGTTAAAATGCCAACTGATCAATCGATTGGCACTAAAATAAAATTGGCTTAATTCAATTGCGTGTTTACAAGCTAATTCCAAACTTTTAAAGATAAACTTATTTTAACTAATTTCTGTCAGTTTATAAATCATTTCGTGATGGATAAAGTATACAGAAGTATTGTGGTTTCAACTATGTGGAATATCTAGAAATTACGTTCAGGATGTGTTAAGAATTCTTTTTGGATATTTAAAATAAGCCTTAACTAATTTAAAGATCGTATTAACATTTAAAAAAAATCTACAAGCTACAGTCAATAATAATATGTTATTATTATTATTTTATAAAAATATATGTATATTACCCGAGCTCTTGGCACTAACACCTTGGCGTCAACGTTAGGAAGAACTATTTTGTCGAAGATCGTTGCTCCGTTTACACCATGACAAACATTTCACACAACACCCTAGAAACAGAAGAAACATAGAAGAAAGTCACATCCTTGTCGATCCCGATAACCTCATCGAACATCGCTTTTAATAAAAATAAAATTATTTTCACACCAATAATATATATTCAAAAAAATAAATTTTTTCAATGTATTTAATAATAGCAAACTTTCACAAAAAATATCTTCTCATCCTGTTTCAAGCTTATTCAAAAACAAAACAATTTCGGGCGGTAACAAATCATTTAGACATGAACATGTAGTATTGTTAAAATATAAAAATCCTAAATGTCAAATCATTATTGACGAACAAACATCCCAATAGTAGCAAAAATTTAATAGTTCAATTCTTCAACTTTTACAGTTTTTAGGGAATCAAAATATTAATTAAGCAAATCTTCTACTAGTTTCACAAAACTGCTATTAACATCCACTCCTTCCTTATGCTTATGTTGGTTGAAGCTTGATGTTCAAATGATGTTAAGAAAGGAGGGAAAAAGTTGTTATTGTGGAGCATTATTGTCGCTCATACGGAGTGAACGTTCAAATGGATCAAGTTTGCTGTACGTTGGAAAATGCATTTTGAGAGCGATTTCAAAAACCATCCCCACAAACATGGTTATGTTAGCCATCATTAAAACTTTCGATCGACGGGCAGTGTCTGACAGAGCGCAAAGGCTGCACTGGACGTTTAGTTACAGTGACAACATATGCGAATCGAGGAAGACTCCTCAAGCAGGTACTATAGTCGTCTAAACGAAGTCTTCGGCGAACATCCTTAAAACTGAATCTTAGTCAAACATCTACAAGACAATGTTCAAGGAAATTGGTGGGTTTGCCTGTAAGATATAGATCTGACAACGTCTGAACAATGCCGATAAGGACACGAGAATCTTTACTGTAGGACGATGTTAGCGATGATGAAGCGTTCCTGTCAAATGTCTGGTTTTCTGATGAAAGCCATATTTATTTGAATGGATTTATCAGTCGACAGGACAACCAGTTTTCTGGGATTTGAAGGGTCAGACATCATTCTGGAGAAACCCCTCCGTAGTGTTAGGTGTTTGCAAACGGTTTCTTGGGCTCTTATTTTGTTGAGGAAGATCATGGAAATCCTTTGACTGTGAACTAGGTGCGGTAAAGAGAAAACATTGTCACACCATTTCTGGGGAATCTCAACAAATTCTGCTGTGCACGTGATCTGCCACTTCGTACGCAATGGTTCCAGCAGGATGGGGCTACTTACCACACAGCGAGGTTCACGTTTCAATTGATTCTTGCGAATTATGGTAATCGCGTCATTTTCCTTAAAACAGTCTTCCCATATCTGTCTCACTCATCTGATCATACACCACAGGACGCTTATATTTGGAGTAAGCTGAAGGAATATATTTTCGAGAGAAATCACCGGCAACCATTAATGACTTCGTCACAAGATTGTGACATGCGTCAGAGGAATGAAGCAGCCTCTCTTCAGGGACATGTTTGAGAATCTATTTGAGCCTTACGATTATTACATGCAACGCAACGGACAGGTACTATATCGAACAGGTACTATGAAAATTTCCTTACAAAACGTGGAATTGACTTCATGTACTACAAGCTTCGTCTACTATTTATATTCTGTATACTACATCACCCTTTTTTTGTTCACAAATATTTCAGTATCGTTTATTTTGGCGCATGCTGTATTACTGAGAATTTTTATAATTATTGAATTAGAGGCTTAAACATTAATAATTCAATTTAAAGACATAAATTCAACTAAAATATATTTTTGGTTGAATTTATGTCTTTTAATTAGTAATGTTTTGAATTAATAACATTTTGAATTTCATTTGTTAAACCTAATTTTCATCAAAAAAGAAAAGCATTTTCAAAAACATAAAGATGATCAACGAATTTCCTCCAATTTTTTTTCCAATTTCCTTTTTAGTGAAATCTTTTTTTCACTAATTAATTTTTAGCTTCTTAATTTCATAAGTTAAAAGCTTAAGTTTTTCTCTTTCTTATCATTTTCCAGATGAAGTCATTGAGTAGAAAATGCAATTGAGAAAGTCTAAAAATACTATTTCCAGCTGAAGAGTTCAATACATCCCGTAGTAGTACTGTTTATTCTTCTTTCTAATCTGCTCTAATTGTACCGTTATCCACTGATTCTATCCAAATTGATAAATCCTCTCTTTCCATTTAGCTATCATTCATTTTTTAACTTCAGAAATGCAATGGTAACTTTTTTTCGTCTTCACTTTAATTGGATGTCTTGTAAAGTACAAAATTTCAGAGCCACAGTTCATATTAATTTTTATAAATTTTTTGATGGTAGGGGTCTCCAAATTAGTTACTTTGGAACTGTATTGGTTTGTCAAGATTTATTTCCAAGATCTGCCATTGTATCAAGATAACTTAGGATATAGGTCTTCTTTTGATTGCCATTCGCTTTGTCAGATAATTGCTTCAAACGAAAATCTTTTTTTCATTAATGGCCCTTGCTTGAAAAAGGAAAATTGAAAAAAAATTTGTTCAATGTCAATGATTTTATCTATTTTTTTTTTTTATTCAGTGTCTTATTATGTCGAAAACCGAACAGTTATTAACGTAATTTTTAATACATGGTAAGAATAGTAGGGAGGGTTGCGAGATTAACTTCTTTAGAATTTAACAAAAAAGAAAAGAAAATTACAAAAGATAATTAAAACTTCATAAAAAATTTAGGAATTCTCTAAAAATTAATCTTTTTAAAATCGCAACGACAAGAAACGTTTTAGCTAGGGGTATTGGAAGGTATTAAAGATATGGTCTAATTTTTATAGCTCGCTATATATGAGAGAAAACAAAGGATTAGAATCAAAACTTATTGAAATACAATTTTCAGCAGAAATACGCCTACTGTTTATGATCAAGATAATAAAAACTGAATAGATAACACACAAAAAAATATCCTAAGTAGCTGAAATTATAGAAGTAGCTATAGCTTCTACCAAGTGAAACCCCAATGATGTTGGTATTTATTATACCAATAATGAATCGTTTGTCAAAAACAGTCTATTCTCCGCTCGTCTTTGATCAAGATAACTTAAAAAACAGTTTTTGTTATAAAATTGAAGCTTTGTAGGCGTTTATTTTGATTTTAAGCATAATCAGTGTTAGTTTTCATAAAAATCGGACAGTTTGTGAGGAGCAAATGGTCCAAATTCGTCTGGTATAAGTAAATGAACAATTGTTTGGGTTTCTTTCAACTTACCATGCTTGTAATTTTGAGGTCATTCAAAAATTGACATACCAATTGTATCTTGATGCAATCTGTTAAAAATAGTTTCCTTTTTAGAATTGATTGAATAAACCCGAAAATTGTATTTTGTTTGAGCAGTTGTCCTTTAAAATCCTCAGTCAAAACCATCGCATTTCTTAACACTTGGCAATTTGAAGCCAAAAGTGTTTAGGATGTGTTTCCTGTAAGGTCAACTTTTAATGGCTGACAAAATGGCATTTTCTCATAGTTCGTGTGAATTAAAGAAACGAAAGTAACTAGTAATTGGTCTGTTTGTGCTGGAAAACAACCAGCATTTTGTAAGCAAACCGTATAAACGGAAATAATGGGGAACTAGATCCTAATTTAATAAGACTGTGAATCAGGGAGACAAGAGGACTCTTGGGCCGTGAAGAGGATCAGACGGCGAAGGAGGAGGGTTGGTGTTTGGATTACAGCGTCATTAGACAGGAGCATCGCCCTCACCACTGTCACAAGGCCACCAAACGGAGTTGTCGCAGGCAAAGAACTTGTCATCGAGACAATGGGTGAAAACAAGAAGCAACTCACTTGGTTGTCTTTGTTTTTATTTTCTTTCTGCTTTGACTTAAAGCTGTTAAAGGCACAAGAAACTTTAATAAAGTCACAAGCGAACCAGTTATTACTAGATGAAAAAACGAGACTGGTGCAAATTATTTGAAAGCGAAAAATGTAGTCAAATTAGCAATTCGAGTTTCTTTATGTAAAAATGAAGCCAGAAATAAAACAAGTGAATATAAATTTGTGCTAAAGCATAAATTTAAGGGCGACCCATAATAATAAAAAAATTAAAAATAATAATGAAAAAAGGAAATACATTAATGTAAGGAAAAATAATAAAGAAGGTAGGAAAAAAATAATTAAAAAAAGTTAGAAATAGGAAAAAAAAAAACACGCGGTCGTAGAGAAAAAAAGATTGAAAGAAAGAGAAAAAAAATAGTTGTTATATAGATATGAGTAGAAGACATATGAGTAGAAGACTTTAACCATTAAGCTAAAGCTTACAACTGAAATGAAATTGTTGCATTTCTAATATTTAAGGTAAATAGCAGAAATCCAATGAAACAATGCAAAATATGAATATGGGGAGGGGAGCATTGGCCCCTGAAAATATCCTATTCCTACGTTGTTAGGGCCTTTGAACACGATGGTAAAGTTTGTCAATCCGACCTTCCGTTCGGGAGTTATCATGGGGGGTTTGTACAGGACAAACGGAATAGCGTGGTCGCTATCACAATTGCTCCCAAATGGGGAGGGAAGTATACAATGATAACAATGCCAAATATCTTGAACATGGGGGGGGGGCGTTGGTCCTTGAAAAGATCCCATTCCTACGGTGTTTGGACCTCTGTACACGATGGTGAAGTCCGTTCGCCGCTCGACCTTCAGTTCGGGAGTTATTGGGGGGGGGGGGGGGGCGTTGTTCGGGGTGTTTGTACAGGACAAACGTAATAGCTCGCAAATTGGTCGCTAAAAGGAATTTCCTAATAGAAATCACATACAAAGGAGAATTTCTGCTTGTTTAATTATTCACTTTTATATGTCAGAGTCTTTAAAAAAGATGTATGATCTCAGTAAATAGCATTGCCTTAATCTTTTTGTTTGCTTATTTTCCGTTCTTTTTCATTTTCAATGATAAAGGTTTCTAAAAGTGTGTTCGCATTGTTTTCACTTTCATTTCATAATCTTCCCTCTCCTCCTCTGTCGAAATATCACGCCACCTGTATTGTATAGTAGCTGACACTAATGTAACCGCGAAGTATTTTGACAGTGATCACTATTCTAACATTAACCGGAAATGATATATTGTATCTCTTCATAGAAAATTCCATTCCTTATGTGTAATAATTTAATTTTCCATCAAAAAAACTTATAAACAGTAATGTAATTTGGAACCTCTATCGCCATAGGAGAAGCCTCTACGTGTATTTTTACTTTTTATTGTCTCAGCTTTCTTCTTAAGTTAATTTTTCAGTAATAGCAAAACGGTTTATATCACCATTTTCATTTTTTTTTGCAATCTTCTAAAAATATTTTATATAGTTTTTGAATAATTTCTGCATTGAAACTACAATATCACTATTTTTTTTTCTGAAATCGTACAATCATTGTAGATTACCAAACTAAAGTCAACCAGTGGGAAAATAACATGTTTCAGATTAAAGTTGAAAGGATACATATGGTCAGAAATCTACGTATAGGGACAATTTTTGGTTACATTGCTCAAAAATTATTATTAGAATGTTATGAATCTAATGCTTTACAAATAATCAGGATTTTTTTCGGCTGATATTTTCTTTTTTATGTTATTCAAATAACAATTAAAACAATTTTTCATCAATTAAATCAATTAAATTAATTTTTGAGGTCGAGAGTTGCAACTTCGCAATCGTCAGCATGGAGAAACATTGTCAAATATCCTTCATGATAAGTTTTTATTGTGATGCGGACTTCATAACTGTTTCTATAGAAATACGTAAGATTTATTACAGCTGTGACCGAAACAAGTTCATTTTTTTTTTAATTTATTCTTTTTGGAAATACATGAAAGTGAAAATTAACTTTGTGAGAAAGGCTTTCGAGAAACTTCTTTAAACCATTTAATCGAGATTTATTGTCAGCCTCAAACTTTAAAGTCATTGAAATTGAATTTTAAGCGATCAACTCAAAATAACTCTGAAGATAAGTGGCTGCTATGACTTCGAATCATTTTCATTCATTTATTCATATCGGTTTTGATGTTTCTTTTTCATGTGACCAAAACTTTAAAAAAAAAAGTCCAGTTTTCTTTCTAATCTTCTGCTTTACCCAAGAAATAAAAGATTTCTTCCTTCTTCTTTTTCTACGTAAATGGATCTTTCCAAGAGAGTCTCGCTTGATTTCCACATAAAACTAAGGAAACTTCATTTGTGGAAGAAACTTCAATAATGGCATACAGACGAGAAAATGGCGGAAGTCAAAAACATCTTTCCTTCACAGATGAGTGGTTTTTCCATTAACCAACTCCTTCGCCAGTTTTCTTAGAAAGAAATGTATACACCCTGCTTCGAAAATAATGTCCTTCCATCAATTTTGCAGCGAGGAACGTTGGAACACCAATTCATAATTCGGAGTTATACATTTTAACAAGACTTGAGAAGCTATGAAGTTAGTGATTGATAAAAGTTCTCCTTTGACGAAAACTCACAAGAGGAAAAAAGACCATTTTTTTCGATGCGCCTATCATTAATTCGAATGTTTTTACGATACATCTTCTTTCCGTAACACTTATAACATCCTCTATTCAGCAATTTTCGCGATGATTCCATTTTTATCAAACATTACTGAATAAAGAATGATAAAAATATTAGGGATAGAAGATTTATTCATTTTTTTAACAACACCCAGAACGTAAAAGTGAGAGAAGTTCTTTCGACACATTTAAAGAAACAGGACAAATTACCTCCACCTTTTACGTAAGTGTCTATTGACTGGAAAACGCATTAATTGTCCAGTTGTCAAATAAAGAAATCTCTGTTTATTATGGATACATTTAATATTTACTAGAACTAAATGGTTTTCTTGGGGTCTGCAATTACTTAACAAGTTAACGTTTTCTTCAAAAATTAAACTTCAATTAAAAAATGCTGTTTTAAAATCTACGTTGCAGTGGTTCTTTATGACAGTTAAATTCATTTAATTTAAGCTGTATAAACTCCGTTATTTCTTAGGATTTCTTTTGAAAATTTGAACAACTACTTCATTTTGAACCTATCGAATTCATCATTCGGTTGAGTTTTGTTAGTTTTAAAAGTTTAATAATTAATTAGCAAAAGTTTAATGATTCAGTATTTAACGAATCATCAAATAACTATCTTCTGGGTGAAATTAAATCTCAAGATTTGCCTATAAAGTTAATATTGATTAATCCATAAATACAGAGTTGTTAAAATTAGTTTCTCTACTTAGATGGCTGTGGAGCTCGTTCGAAGGTTCCAAAAAGGAAAGGATTTTTTATAACAGGTACTTCAAACGATGCGCTTGCCGTTTATTGAAAAAATAATAGTACAAAAAATGGCCAGTAGATGGCGCTGTAGCAATATAAATCACTTGAACAGCGTTACAAATTTTCAATGTGTCCATCATTATTGTCAACTGTGTTTCCCATTCGCAAAACGGAATTTCTACCGCAGAACACAATATCTCTGTTATAATTGCTAGAACTTGACGTCTAATGCTGTCTTTCAGATCTCACAAAGTTTGAGAACTTTCACTTCAAATAACCAGAAGTCATCCAGGGTGAGGTCGGGTGATCGAGGAGGCCAAGTTGTCTGGAAATTTAATGGCTGACAACGCGCTAATTTGTGAAGTGCTGCCTTAACAAATTCTGAACGGGTGAAGTGGGGTTATTCACCGACTTGCATGAATATGGTTTCCTGAATGATGAAATTAGCCGTAAATCCACATCCCATATGCGACAGTTGTGGGTATTCACTTGCCCATGTAAGCAGAAATCGGTTTCGTTACTCCAAAGAATGTTCCATGGCCAAGTGATATCAAATGTCATTCGCGCCAGTAATTGAATCGCAAATGTTATATGAATTTCTACATCACCGTACTCTAACTGTTGTAGACTCCATACCCGGTGAGGATAGTACGGCAATATTCGACGCATCACTAGCCTTACTGTGACACACCGCATGTCCACTGCATGGTACACTTACACTACCACACGAAGATTGATGTGACAAATCCACAATAGCCGTAGCCACATCTTCAATACGAGAAGAGTCCACTCGCTTTATATCTCTACCTGGTAGAACGTCAAGTTTCTTCAAATTTGCAATCATGTCCTTTTGTGGATAGCGCGAGCAAACACCCTACATCCTCCTGACGCCGGAATTCTCTAACAGCCGCGGCTGCATTGTTATTGTTCTGACAGAACAACTAGACCAATAGCACTATTTCCTGCAACGTTGGCATTGCTCGTGAAGTGCCAGTAAGTATCCAATACTTTTGAATGCTTTCTTTCTTTTAAAGAGCTGCAGGGAGCGACATGTGGTCAGTGAAGAAACTCTCTCTCCGCCCTCGGCACATGGAGCAGAACTTTAAACTAGTCGAATTTAACGGAATTCCTTCTTGTTTTTCGTTAGTTCTTGTGTTACTTTTTAGTACAGTATTTAAGTTATGTAAATTAAGAGTAACACATGCTTATTGTTTAAACTTTAGTTATGATTAGTTATTACTTCATCCATCTTTATTTCAGCCATGTATTGGCTATTTTTTTTAGTATTTGTTTTTGTTTTGTTTTTTGAATAAACGACGAGCGCATCCTTTGAAGTACATGTTGTCCAATTTTCTTTCCATTTGGAGACTTAAGACGCGCTCCAGAGTCATCCATGTAGAGGAACATAAATGTTAACAACCCTGTATTTCTGGAAAGTTTCGAGAAGGTTATTTGCTGGCTAAAAGGAGAATATCTTATCATTCGATCCATTAAGCTTCTAATTTTTGGAAAAATAATATTAAAAAGCGGAAAACACAATTTTTTTTATCTATAATTGTATTCGTAGCAGAAAATGGGTTCAGTGATGTTTGATTCTCATATATCTGAAATAAATATATTTAAATTTATGGATTTTTCTCATGATTGATAAGAATAAGAAACAGAAAATAACTTTTGTAATTGATAAATAATAAAAAAAGGGCAGAAATCACTTACAAATAATAAGTGATTTATGGTCATCTGTTATTCTGAAATCATTTTGAATCCATGTGACCAGAAGATTTTACGATAGTTAGATTACCTTAAATTTTAAAAAAGATGACTCGTTCTCTTTTAACAGCTACTAAGAATTTCTATTAAAACTCATTTCCTTAAACGTTGTATTTCGAGTAACCCAAACCCAGGAGAATCCAGAAACCTTTTTTTGACGTCACTGAAGCAGAATTCAATTAACTGCTAAATATCGGATATGTTTTTGACAATTCAGTATTTCGTTCTTGCTTATTTCGTTTCTATTTTGCTGTATCTGTTGTCATTATCGATTTAAAGTTTTCTTCTTCATCGCTGAAATCGTGAATTTTGAGCAAATATCTCTCTTAAATCCTTGCTCATTTTCAGCATTGTGTATTTTGTTAAAATAATTGAAGTAATAATTAAGAAACATTATTGCTATCATTTGATTGAAATTTGTCCAAAGATTTTACTCAAGATTGATTTACAAAAACGCACACACACACACATATATATATTCACTTACACACAGATATGTTTTCTAGGGTGTAAGAAGCATTTTCTTTTGTAGGAAGAGGGAAATTATGTTTCTTATTTTCAGTTATGATTATCGAATGAAAAAATAAATTTCGATATAATTTCTAACTACCGGAATACTTTTGAAAATAAAGAGTTACGCCTAAATTTCTAATCATTACAAACTAACTTTTAATATAGATGAAAAAATAAATACACCGTCAGTCTAATAGGAATAAAAATACGACGTAAAAAAATCTCTTTACATGTGTGCGTTGACTTATGACCGTGATCTACAGAGCCTGTTTTAGTGCAAAAAAAAAAATAGAATAATCTAATAACATAAAGATTGAAGTATTTTTGCACGTTATATACGTACAAAGGTTTAATTGCATAAATAATATTATAATATAAGCAGTATATTTGTCCCCTCCTATACACTGTGCGGCCACTTTATTAGGTAGACAAACCTTGTTAGCGTACTGGGCCTCCTTTAGCCCTCAACACAGCCTGGATTCCACAAGATGCTGAAATCGTTGTTGAGGTATTGTGTACCATGCAGACATGAGTGTGTCAAGCAGTTACTGAACATTTGATGGAGGTGTAGGCCTGGAGCGAAAAGCTTTTTCCAACTCCTCCCACAAATTTTCAATCGGGCTGAGATCCGGGAACTGAGCGGACCACTACAGCAAGGAAAAGTCATCGGACGTCATGTTCCTCAAACCATCCCATAGTGATGCGGTCTTTGTGCACCGGCGCATTATCCTACTGAAAGTAGCCATCTGCATGAAGATAAACTATTAACATATACGGTTGCACTTGGTCAGCTACGATGTTTAGGTACGCTCTACCATTCTGACGTGCCTCCAGAGGTATCAATGGACACAATGTGTGCCAGGAAAACATCCCCCACACCATGACACTGCTCCTACCGGCTTGAAGAATTGTTGAGACACAGCATTTGTGTATACAGCAGGGGTGTACCTAATTAAGTGGCCGGACAATGTAAAATGATCGACTTACGATCGCCTCGAACATAACCCGTTTGGCTCAAACCCGTACTTGAATTTCTAGGGATTGCGTTAGTTGAACTATTTCCGGTGACATTACAGAATTTTATTACTGATGTAATGAGACTTTATTTCTTGTATCTTTTACTTAAATTATTAAATTGATTGCTCGCTTATTATGTTGTTTGTATCATATATCATGCAACAAATCAATTGATCAATGTATTTCAAAAATGAATTGGAATAACATTCGATGCTGTACCCAGCGTTATGTTTGAAATGTCACTTACCAATATTATGGCCTTGCAAAAACTTAAAGAGCTAAGCTGACGACGATACGAAAAATTATTTTCAAAAGGGGTTGATATAAGATAAACTAAAATGCTGTGCTATTTGAGTGTCTCAATTCAACACTTTACCTTTATTGTATATATTCGAAACACAGGATGTCTACAATTAAAGTACTCCACGCACTCTACAGCAAAAATTACTTATCGGAAGGGCACCAAATTTGTAGTACGTCGTAATGACGCCAAGGGAAGGACATTCCTTGAAAAAAAAAAAATAGTTCCAAAAAACACCATCGGGGGCGTTTATAGGCGTCTTTACTGACCATGACAATGCATTACAGCGCTGATGTGGGTATAGTCACGTCACAACATATTCAGTATGTAGACCACTATTATCTGCTACCATTTGAAATCGCATGTTTAAGGTCTGAATGCAAAGTGTCACTGAAAATGTTGAGCACGTGACATGATATGCTTGTGCACGTGACGTGATTCCGTCGAGTCAAAAATTAAATAGGACGAACCCAGCTGGCTAGATAAAGGTAAAATCTTCCGAATTCAGACAAAACTGTGATTAGATTATTAAAATTCTTATTAAAAGCGCAGCTTACCCGGCGGAATCGTTCTGCTTTTGATAACTCAAAAGGGTTTTCCTTCAGTTGTTTATACTCGACAAAAAATCCGCTTCCATAAAACTTTCAGCCAAAAGCAGCACAAAAAATATTGTATTGTTATTTCTTGAAAGCCTACAAAATAAAGCTGTTGAAATATGTTGCTATAACTGTCGTGTTGGCATTGGTAGGAAACAGTGGCAGAGTATTTCTGCTGAGTTTACAGAACCAACACTATTTTTCTTTGTGGATGACATGTTTTACTATTATTGCAGAGACTACTTAAACTCGGAAACGTAAATCTCATTTCATCTCTAAAAAAAATCACAGTATATGTGATTTTAAACGCTCGGAATTGAATGGAACTCCCATAAAATGAATAATAATGTCTCTATGAAAAAGTAAGTTTTCAAAATTTATCTTTGGTATGAAGTAATCCGTATGTCTTATTTGTCTTTCAAATCACTTAAAAACATTAACATAAATTCTCTTGAACGTTATTCAAGAAACTTTAATCATGCAAATGGCAAAATAAGCTGTCTGTTTATCAGAAGGGACTTATTTTGGACCAAATTTGACGTTTCCTTCCAGCTTGCTTTCCTGCTAAATTATTGTATTTTGTTATTTTGAAAACTACACTGTTTTCAACTTTTGTTAGCTCATTGAGAGGAACCATAAGAAAAAGTTATTTTTACGATCTCGTTATGAGTACTTGTGTATTATGAGTATTTGTTAAGACAAATATATTCCGTTTACCTGTTTTTCTTTGGTTGCATAAAGGGACTGAAAAACTTCATAGTTCATTTTTAGAGGAACTTGAACTCTTAGACGTTACATTTGGTTTTCTATGGAACTGGAAAGGAACTAGCTCATGTTTGGGAGAAGGAATAAGTCTTGGGAGCGCATTTTTTTAGGGAACTGTTAGAGCACTAACTACTTGTAAAAGTTTGGGTTGAAATGAGCCAAGCCTTTCATTGAATCATTTCTGTTTAAGACGCTCTCCCGAGTTGCAGCGAAATGATTGTTTCAGTTTGTTTGGTTCAACCGTAAAAATGGAATCTCCTGCTGAGATATGGTTTCGAGCAATACATCAGTTCTTTCCGCTGCGATAAAGGAAGTATTCTATGTATTGGACACGATAATTAGTCCGTCGTAAGCAGAATGAGCATCCAATGACTATGCCAAAAATGACGAGACTTTTAATAAATTCTAATCAAGTTTGTTTTCATCTTTGTTGTTCAGAAATGGCAGGCTTTCTTTACACACAATGGCGTCCTTCATTTCAATTTCATTAGATTAGATTTCAGTAGATAGAACTTCTTAATATAGAAGGGATAAACTTCAATAATAAAAATATTTTTTTTTAGTTTGTTTTGTTTGGAGCACATTTCACTTTCTTTTCAAACCCAACCGCGGATTCTACCCTTTTTTCAAATAGATACTGGTTTCTTAGCAGCGAGTTAAAGGCAGACAAGCATTGGACTGTCTTTCCGACCTCATCATCGTTGTTTTCGGTAGATATTACGAGACCCTTCACATTGTTCTGCCTTTCCTTTAAAATCTGTGTAGGTATTAGGCATTTAGCTTAAAATAGGTTGAGGAAAATTATTATCGATCTAAGTTATTTTAACGACAAGTTAGAAATGAAAACACTAACATATTTGTTCAAGGACAGATATAACAACTTCGTTTAAAAGTGAAAACATTCATTTCCTTGATAATTATATAAGGAGATTTCTTTAAAATTAGTAAATATATTCGAGGTGATATTTAACGTAGACTCGCTTTAACGTAAGTAGTTAAAACTACAGTATATTCAGTAAGTTTTATTGTTGTGGGAATAAGAGTTCTTCTATTGAATTCAAAAGAACCATTCTTTTAGACTTTTAATGCACTCGGTAATTCAAATAAGGCTTCTATATCATAGAATATTTACCTTGAAGCTATTAACTCGTAGGGAATAATTTTGTGTAGGCTTTTGTCTTCCTTTTTCCTGCAAAGTTACGTTCGTAAAATCAGAAAAGCTTTGAGTGAATGTGTGCTTGTGGCCTACTAATAACTTCTGAACCTGTGAATACTTCTTGAAACTTGACTTTACAGGTGAAAACTCATCTAAAATTTCTCAATGTACGTTTCCTGTTGAGAAATTTCTGCGTGAAGCAAAACAGTGAATTCTAAGAATGGATATTAATCCGTTTATTCCTCGTCATGAGCAAGCTTTGTTATGTTGATAAAATATATTAGATTTAGGCAACTTAAGTAGATAATGAAGGTTTAAATAATGTAGTTTGAAAATCAAAAATATACATTAAGTAATATAAAAAACACAACATTTGTCGACAACCTTTAGTTTTTTTTTTTCACTAACTTCTGATTAAACTGAGTTATTAGTAACTTAGGTGATTTCTTTTAAAGCCTGTTCTTTTTTTTTAGAAGTATGAGTTTTCGTAATCCAACTTGACTTTTCATTCCCTTAATCCCGCCAAAGATAATTACCTCGTCCGAGAGAATAATTACTGATTTAAGGTGGATCTACTCCTCTAATTCAAGCAAAATCTGCTCTCCCTTTTTTTTTTTCATTTCTGCAGCTTATCTAAACCTCATCGTAAAACAGGATTCTTGTTGAAGGTGAGTGGGTGTTCTGTTCAACGACCTCTGGTTAATTTTGATGAGCCTCTTGTTAGAGGAAGTCAAATCAGTGGCACACCATCACAGAAGTCAAACACTTGTGCAAGCGACTTGTCCGCACAAGGCCATTGTACGGATAAAATCCCATTTATGCTAATAAAAGTATGAATGATCCTCTTAATAGTGGGTCTTAATTCCCGGTTCATTAGGTTTGGCCCGGTGGATTTGGTATCATTAATCCTAGCTTTTTAATGGAATAATGAGGATACGCGAACTGATCAATACCAAATAGGCTAGTCTCCTTCGAGTGGCGAAGTGCCGAGGGGGCGGACGTTGTGTATTTTTCAGTCGTGGAAAATTTTTCTGTTTCTGCCTGCGTGCACGCGAGCTTTTGCCAACACTTCTTCACTTATCGATTGCTCGGATTAAAGGCTTTCGCATGAAATGCACCGAGAGGGGGAGAGGAAAAAAAAGAAGCAGTGAAAGTGTCCACTGATAAGCAAATTCTCATTGGATACAATTCATCAAAATCTGGTGGGTTGACGCTATCATATCTGTCACTTGCTCTACTTAATAAATGTCATGCTCTAATCGTTTCCATTAATTTTTAAATTTTTATCTTCTTTTAATTTTCCCAATATTGATTTTATGTCAGGTAACTCGCTCTGTACTGTACAGAGTAACTGTAAATAAAGTTATTTATATACAAAACACAAATGTTCATGTCTTGTAGTATTTCCTGTGAAGACTTCAAGTAACTTTCAAGTTTTTAATCATAAATTTAAGGTTTTAATAGAATTATACTAAATTAAGTTTTGTCATAGAAAATTTATATTGTAAAAACATCGATTATCCGAACAAATTGAGACTATGCTGGGTTTTTGTCAAAAAGGTCGACTAGTCAAATACGATTAAGAATACCAGGTTTATTTGTAATTTGTAATAGTAATTAAACTATTAAGTTATTTTATACAGGTGATTAATTTTTACTATGCTTTGAAATATTAAGTACCAGGTATTATGTACCAGTAACCTTATTCAGAGCTCTCTGTAGTTTCAACTAATAACTGTAATGCCACAAGAATTTGGAAACAGACTATTCAAGGCATGGTTTCCATAATTAAAATCTTTGGTTCCAAAATTTGCCAATAGGGTGAAATGTGACGCTGTACAGAAGGGGAATTTATGAATAATATAAATGAATCAAGTAACTAAGACAGAGCTAAGATGAAATTTAAAACTTTTATCCTTTTTTTTCATAAACTGAGAGAGAAAGTGAACTAAAGTGCTGTCAAAGCTCCGAACTCTCTCACTGTCGGTGTAGTTCATTTATGATATGATTTCCTTTATTGTGGGTCAAAACTTACAGTGTGCTCTATTCGGTGTGCTCTATTTCGAGACTTTACATTCTGAAATTCCCACATGCTATTATGTTGTCCTTTAAGACAGCCTGTTAGGAACACTTCATCGGTAGACATTGAGATAACCTTACAGCCAAAAATTGCACGGGGTAAGGTTAGGCGAGCTAGGTGGCCTTGCAATGTCAAAGAAGCGATTAATTACTGTTCAATAAAGTGATATTGTCTAGAGCTGCCATACTGGTCACACAAAATAATGAGTAGCCCAATCTTACACGAAATTTTGCCTCATTCTCTATGCTGTAGTTGAAGAAATCCGAAACTGCGCAGAATATCATGTGCTCGTGCTGTAACAGGCGGCTTCTCATCAAGGGTGCCATTTCTCGATAAAGAATGGCTCTAGGATGAAATTCGAAGAAACACCACACTAGTCGTGAGTTTTAGCAAATGGAAATGGGATTTGCTGAACAATATATAGTGTGATGCTTGTGAAGTTCATATACTGCTGTTTTAAGTGTTGAGAAAAAATTTGAGTTTGCTGAGCATTATAGGCGGATGGAAATAAATAATCAGCCTCACCTCACCACAGAATGTTCCATGGTAGGCGTCGTCCACTTCCATTCTCGAAAAAAATGTTAACAAATGACAACCGTTTTCAGAAGAAGTTTCCATACAGTGGAATAAGATATATCCAATTGCCTTAATACTCCCGTAGGCTGTTACTTCCAGAAGCATTATCCACGATCAGCCAATTACAGGTGTTGCAGCTTCCGCTTCTACCTGAGATTAAATTTGTTGACAGGTGAAATGTCTTAGATCATATTTTTTGTGGATATTTGCATTTCCTCTTATACAGCGCACTATTTTGCCCTATTGGCAGATTTTGGAACTAACTTCTTTTTCAAGGAATTCTTCTTCCCATATATGAAATAATCTATTAGCTTGGCCAAAAAGTTCGTTCGGTTTTTTTTACGTAAGTTGGTTCTAGTAGCGCTTAGGTGTCTTTAACGTCATTCGACACTATTTTGTTAGTCACAATATGACAGTATTGCGACAGCGTGCATTTAAAACAAAAACTAATCAAAATTGGTGAATTTTGTGTCGCCTAACTGCAAAAACTTGTTACAGCTTGGCTGGGAAGTTCTGATTCATCCGCCGTATTCACCCGACATTGCATCTTCGGATTTCCATTTATTTCGGTGTTTACAAAATTCGCTTAATTTCAAAAAAATCAATTCCCTGGAAGACACCAAAGGTAGATGGAACATTTTTTTGCTCAAAAAGATAAAAAGTTTTGGGAAGAAAGAATTATGAGATTGACTAAAAGATGCCAGACGGTAGTGGAGCAAACCATTGAAGACGTTTTTCATTAAAATTATTGGGACAATGAAAAATGTTTTTCCTTTTTAGTTAAAAACCATACGAACTTTTTGACCAACGCAGTGTTTCCTAATTATGGTTGCATTCCATTATTAGTTGATCTACAGAGGGCTCTGGGTAGATACACATTATTTATGGCCTCTGGGTATTATTAAAAGTAATAGATAAAAAAAATTATAATTAACTCTGGAAAAGACAAATGAAGACTTATTTCTTTGTTATACTGCGTACATTGGGCTGTGGTTGGGATAATTGGCGATTCTGATAATCGACTTCCTAATTTAGTTAAAAAGAAAATAATAATGCATTTCATTTGAAAATAAATGGTGAGATAAGAAAGTATTAGGTGCTAAAAACATGTAACCACTAACTGTAAAATTAAGGAAATTCTTAGATATCATGGAGTTCAGGTCAACCAGCAACTCTAATTCATCCCTTTCTGCTGGTGAACGTAGAAAGCTTGATCTAGCTCATGTTCTGCCAAACCTCTTTTCACACAATATGTACACTGTTGGCCATTGTGGAATACTAGGAAGAACGCGTCCGGTCGAATCGAAATTTGCATGATGTATAGATCATGGGAGCACATGAAAATGATTAGCAGCGCAGCACATATACAAATAATGTCAACCAATAATGCTCTCTGGAAGCAGTGAAAGAGAGGAGAACACTGTTGGAATTGCGGATTATCCTTCCAAGAGATTAGTGCTGGTGTTAGAAGAAACGCGGCCACAGTGATGCGAATACCACACTACCATAAAGAATGAAGAAATTTTACCGTATTTGTAAAGCATACGAAAGTAAGAATATTTTGGGTAAACCTCATAGAATCTCATTAAGAAGAAACATCAACACATTAAGGATCTTGAGGCGGAAAAAAGAGGTATAAATTTTCTTGGAGAATGGTGATTGTTTAAAGTTTAGGAATTTTATTAATAAAGTGCACTTTATCATTAAAGAAATTCTAAATAAAAAAAAGCTTTTGCTTTGCAAAACTGGAATTTTATTTCACGTGGTTAGTAAAAAATTAATCCATCACAACATTATTGATGTGAAAAATGACTGATACTGAGTTAAATCTTGAATTGTTTTGGTTTTTTTTTTGCTTTTTTAGATAACAGAAAATGAGTATACACGGTACAGTATTAAAAGAAAACACTATAAAGAGCGTAATGAAAACAGTTTTTGCAAGTAATTTATTTCTCTATAGACATGATGTTATTACCTCACAAATAATAACCCTCAATATTAAGTAAAAATAAAATTACCTTACGATTCTTGCAAAAAAAGAGTTTCCCTTGAATTTGAAAGGAATTCTCGACTTTAGACGTCCTTAAAAAAAAATTGATTAATTATCTTTAGGGGAGAGTTGATGCTTGAAATACCACTTAGCAGTTAGGGAGAGATAGATGGAAGATCAAAAATTCCACCAAAACTTTCTTCTTACAAAGTTCTTTAAGTTTATCGATTGTACAGACAGGATAAGCTTCAGTTTATGGTTCCTGTGTATCGTGAACGTTATCATGGACGAGGATGTTATGGGTAATTTAGGTTAAAGAAGTTGACCTTTTCGCTGAGAAATGTGTTAAGTAAAGTGCTTTTCGCCAGACTGATGCCAGCATCAGCGTCGCAACTTCATCTCAGGCTAAGCGTCCAAAACTCTAGAAATTGAAATATCTCTTCGAATCAACCATTACAGATTCTGACAAGGCAGAAATGCGTGTCAGGGAGAATTTGAAAATTTCCTCTGAAACTGCTGTTTAATTTTTTTTTACTTAAATTTTATTTTCTTTTTTCTAATAAAACTTTTTTATAAACTCAGTAATATTAATATCTGCAGTTTTAAGATATCAAAAAATAATGTAAATAAAATCAGTTGAGATAATAATTATTACTTATCATAAAAATAAATTAACATGAAACCGTGTATGTTTGTGAAAAATAATTAAAAATTTGTTAATTTCTGTGCATTTTTTTCACTTATAATTACTTATGTTTATGTATAAATACTAGTGTGTGTGTCCGCCCCAACAACTTCTGAACTAGTTTGTAGATCTTCTTGAACATTAGCTTACATATTTATAGACGAAAGAAATCTATCTTTTACATTTGAAAATATTTTTCGTGTGGAGAAATAAGCGCGTAAAATTCATGAAAAGTGGTGAAAAAAAATAAAAAAAAGAGAAAAACATTAGAAGCGAACTGCTTCATGCACCACATTCTTCGATATAGCCTATTAATCCACTTTATAATTTAAATCAATTTTAAATCTATGTCGGCTTTGATTTGATATTAATTGAACGCGGGAGATAGAATCAACAGGATGTTATTTTGAATTTCGTAATTGTTTGGCATTTAAATAAGTTTCCAAAAAAAGGAAAATTTCAGTTTTATAACCTGCAGATATTAAATTGTGATTATTCAATATCGAAATATTTTCATTTTATTGTTTTCACAGATTTTTAAAGATAAGAAATAAATACACCGGACAATTGTAAAAATGCTAAAATGCTAATTTAATTTTTTTCCTTATCTCTAATGCTTGTCCGAATTTTCCGTTCTGTTTCTCCTATGATTCCCAAATGGTGATAAAAACTACATTTTAAAAATTTCTGTAATAGAACATAAAGGTACTTTTATTACTTAATAGGTAACAAAAATCAGCCCATATTTTTGATCCGACCACCATGTTTTCTGCATTATTTTGTTGATCCATATTTTTTTAATCCTGTGGTACCCAAATACCACATATAAGTAAACATGAACACAGTAACCATACCTTCAAAGGCCAGCGTTTAACCTCTGCGCTGTGCCGTATGAACACTATGACAGAAATATGACAGAATTGAGTTAATAAACCAATACTTGAAAATTATACAAAAGTGTCAAGGGGATTAAATAAGGGGGAGTAGCAGTTTAGTCCAGGTTTCATTGCAACCTGTTTTTTCCGCATGGTTCCAAAGAATAATT
Source organism: Thereuonema tuberculata (assembly GCA_023159025.1). Taxonomy (NCBI): domain Eukaryota; kingdom Metazoa; phylum Arthropoda; class Chilopoda; order Scutigeromorpha; family Scutigeridae; genus Thereuonema; species Thereuonema tuberculata. The sequence continues at coordinate 66,092,996 of JAFIDM010014012.1, forward strand.
GTGCAAAGTTTGATTCAGATCGGTTAAAGGGCCTTGGAGTGATAGCGAACGACCTTCCTGCTTTTTATATATAGATTTCAGGAAACCTTACGTTTTTATTTTATTTTTCAAAGTAACAAAGGAAAAATTTTAAAACTTTATAGCAAAGACTCATTTGAGATTAAAAAATAAATTCAAAAATTACTAATTATAACAGAAAAAGTGACGTATATGTTGTTTACTTTTAATGATCTCAGAAGATGTGATCAGAAACGTTTGGATGTTAATTTTCGTAAAATATCTTTTGATATTTTGTAAAGCTCTTTGGCAGTGATAACTTTTACGTAATTCAGCTTCTGCTGTCAATACAGTCCCAAAAGATATAACACGATCTTCTAATGCTGTGGTGAAAAAATAGTTTTGCTTATTTTAAGGGTCACAAGATATATCATTCCTAAGAAAACAATATTTAATCAGTGAATACAAAGAAATTTTTTCATAAATTCTGAAATCTGAATTTTTCATAAATACTTTAACTTTTGTGGTTAACATATGACTACGGTTTTAACAAGATTCTACTCAGTCATTGCAATTTCTTTGAATGAGCAAATTGTTATCTTTGCTTCCAAATCGCAGCCATTTGTGGATTTGAAGATCTTAGCCAAAGGCAGATTTCTTTATTTACTAAAAATCTAATACCTGAAGTCTGGGGAATTGAATAAACCACTTTAAATTGTCCTTTTTGAGATGATGGATTCCATAAATCACTCAGAGGCACCGCTTTACGAAAACAAACTTAACAATAAAAACTAGTGGAGGCAGAAGAAACAGAACCTACCCATCTGGAATCACCGAGCGTAAGAATTGAAAGAAGAAACTGAGCTTGTTTATCCGGGGTTTAATGCTGCGTTGCCCTTTCCATCCACTCAGCTCATGTATATTCATAATTCTTAAGCATCGCTCAGAAAAGCTTCCCCCACAAAAGGTCTCGCTGCTGCCAGTCCATTAATGGCATTAAGCGCTCTCCATGTCGTCCAAGAGAATACTTTATGATTTTTATAGAATCACCTTGTAAGACCACAGATCTAGACTTAGCTTTAAAGCATCCCCTACATTAGCAAAAGGCGTTAAGAGTCATAAACGGTCCTTGAAATGCTAAAGATTTCCGAATTAATCCCCAGTCTTTGTATGTGGGAATTCTTAACAGTGTTATTTTTCAGCATTATGAAAGGATTTTATTATTGTACTTACGCTTAATAGATCTTCTAAAGTATGTAATGTACAGCATTTGCGATACAAAACTAAGCATTAAGGGATAATATCTGGGAATTTCTTAATACTATTTCTTAATACTTAGGAATTCATTTTATCATGACATTTTTTTAAGCTATATCTGATCCAAACTGAGGAATCGGAAACTATATTGGAAGCAGGTTTTCTTGCATTTATCTGCAGTAGTCTCATTGTTCTTCCCACTCGAGTAGATATGAATCTAGTCAGTTTAACATAATTTCAGTCATCTTTTGTTGAAGTCGCCCTTTCCACTAACTCCTCTTTTATCTTTCTTATCTACTATTATAATTCGATTGTACAAAGTACGAGTATAGTAATAGGTGATAGTAAGGGCTTACGCTTCTTTGTGAAATAGTTGGCAAGACTTAAAGATTAATATTTCCTTTGAAATTTAATTTATTTTGAAAATAACTAATTTTCTGTAAAAAACCCTAATGAAATTAAACTTTCGTTTTAGCTTAAGGTACGTAATCATTTAAATTCATTAATATTAAATTTGCTATTAGTAAATTGTAGATGAGAGAAACTTCAACCTGCTTGCTTGCTTGAGTCTACATACTCAAAACCAGTGGTTTTCGCTAAAAACCCTTGTGGAAACACAATTACGATTTAACCTAATTATAGACTTATAACTGACATTGATTGAATAAAGAATAACATAATAAAAATTTAATTAGCAACAGAATCCTGTGATAGCTGTTTCAGGATTTTCAAACCCTCATCAGACATCGCAAAAGGTCATGCAGTTGATGATACGATTTTAAAGATAAGAGCTGGCTTAATAATTCTAGCCATTCACACAGACAAAACCGTACATCACAATAGACCTGACATCACACTTGTTGATAAGGTCAACAAACAGACCTATCTCATTGTTATTGCAGTGCCTATCAGCAAGAACATGCAGAAAACTCAGGCAGACAAGATCAGTAAATACACCGATCTAGCACACGAGCTCCAGAAGCAGTGGAGGCAGGACCGAGTACCCGTTGTACCCATCGTCCTGTCCGCCACTGGTCTGGTGCCTCACACATTTCACCACAGTCTCAGCACACTTGGACTTCACAAAAACACTTATGCACAACTCCAGAAGGCTGTGGTACTCAACACAACACGCATAGTTAGGAAATTTATGGACACAACCACACATCCCTAATCATTTTTGCACACGTCTTTACACTTTGCAATATATGCTTTGGTCCTTGACCCGCCATATTGTTTTTGTGGGGAAACCCAAGGTTTGAAACATGCAAACATAATAATAATAGTAATAACAGTATTTCATACTGAAAGAGAAATAAAAAATATGAAGCATGAAAACAATTCAACACATCTACTAATTTTTCACTTATATGTTCTTTATCTTGCGCAACTACAACGTCTTGGTTTTTTCTTTAAACACCAGAAGCAAAGTAAAATTAGCTATAGATGTTTTCTATTCTGCGAATCTGACTTATCAGTTCTTAGTACAATGTCTTAGTATATTCTAGATTCTTTTAATAAATCAAATAGATTTTAGAACTGATGATACTGCAATGAAAACAAAACATAATATTTTAATAAACAACATAAAAAAGAATCACTACTCAGTTTAAAATGTTATATCTTAATAAATCAACTTATTACGTTTGCATGAAAGGTAATCCTTCTAATAGAACCCAATTACTATAATCCAGTATTTGCTGAACTGGTTTAACTGTAAATGTCAAGTTAAAAGTTTTATTATCCATAAAGTACAATATGTATCCTTTTACAGTATTATTGAACCAATCTTTATTTCCGGATGTTACGAAGTTATTGGTGTATATTTCGTATTTATGGCTAATTCAACCACCCATCAATTTCTTTCTAAGATACCAGCAACAAAACACTGAACACAACGGATCCATTATGTTTTGATAGTGAGTTTTACTTACAATGGTTTACGATTCTGAAATGTAGGGGTATAAAATGACCCCAGTCTATTTTCCCACTTATGTCACAGAAGTTATACATCATTGAACTACTAACCCAACAATAAAAAACGTAGTAAAAAAAGAGACTGTATGAAATAGAGTACGGGTGTCTTTCCCAATATGGACACTGGTGGAAAATCTAAGCCACCTAAAAACCTAAACCTAAAATTTTCAGTTTGTTTGCATGTCGTTACATTAGGAAATTTATACATCAATTAATTTTATAAAAATCAAATTGCTTACAGGACAGTCCTTTCTAAGTTTTTGGAAGGATTAACAGAAGAGAGTACAAAAGGACTTTTTCAAGTAAGATTAGATGAAAAATTAGAAGAAAGGAATTATACTAATACAACCGAACTATATCAACATATTAAATCATCTTTACACCAGGCTGCAAAGGAAGCACTAGGACAAAAAAGAAAAGGCAAAAATTCCCCAAAAAACTTTTGGTGGGATAAGGACATTGAAAAGATTGTACAACAGAAAAAAGAAGCCTATTTGAGGTGGATGAGTTCAAAAAAGGAAGAGGATAGACAAATTTATAGAACTTTTAGAAATGACACAAAGAAATTAGTAATAGGGAAAAAAAGAACATCCTGGGATAAAAAATGCAGAGAAATTGAGACATATATAGGAGGAAGACGATGTACAGAGGCATGGAAATTTTTAAGGAATATTAGAAAAGAAGGTAATAATTCATGGCAAGGAATATCGGTTGAGAAATGGGAAGAATATTATAAGACTTTGCTTACAGAAACTAGAAATGAATTTCAAGTAAAAAATACACATATTGATACCATACAACAACCTATACTATTGGAACTTGAGAGAGTTAAAACAGCAATTAAAAAATTAAAGAATCAAAGAGCAAGTGGTCCCGGTGGAATATCAGCAGAACTAATCAAAAATGGAACAGATAAATTGCTAAGATTAATTACACAATTATTCGAAAGATGTTTAAACGGAGAAGAAACACCAGAAGAGTGGAGAATTGGATATTTAACATCAATTTATAAGAAAGGAGACAGACAAAAATGTGAAAATTACCGTGGCATTACTGTAACAGCAACGTTTAGTAGACTGTATGGACGAATTTTAAAAGATTTTCTTGAAGAAGAAATAAGAATGAAAGAAAGTGAAGAACAAAGTGGATTTAGAGCAGGAAGATCATGTATGGATAATATATTTTGTCTTAAACAAATTATTGAAAAGGAAATGGCGGTGGGAAATCAAATTCATCTTCTGTTTATTGATCTAACGAAGGCATATGATAATGTTCCAATCGCAAAATTATGGAATGTATTAAAGGAAATAAACATAAATTTTAATATTATTAGAGCAATTCAAGAACTTTACAGACAATCAAAAACAAAGATTAAAGTAGGTCAAAGATTATCAAAAGGCTTTATAACAGATAAAGGACTCAGACAGGGATGTTGTATCTCCCCAACACTTTTTAAAATTTATGTTGAAGCAGCATTAAAAGTTTGGAAAGAAAACTGCAGAGGATTGGGACTTAATGTGAAAGGAACGTCAATGTTTACTCTGCAGTTCGCAGATGACCAAGTCATAATTGCAAAGAGTAAAAATGATTTAGAGAGAATGACGATAACAATTAAGGAAGAATATGAGAAATGGGGACTATACATGAACGTTAGCAAGACCAAATATCTATGTATAGGAGGAAATGAGACGGACCTAAATCTAAATAATAACATGAAAATAGAAAGCTGTGAGCATTATAGGTATCTCGGAGTAGACATTAATAGAGAAGGCAGAGACTCACAAGAAATTAAAAACAGAATTTGTCAAGGAAGGAAGGCTATAAAACTATTAAATTCTATTTGGTGGAGTGAAGAGATCTCTAGGAAAAGAAAGTATAATATATACAATTCTATTGTAAAGAGCATCTTGTTATATGGGGCAGAGGGATGGAGAATTACGGAGACAGAAAAAAAGAAATTAGCGGCAGTGGAAATGGATGCCCTAAGAAGATCATGCAGGGTATCAAGAATAGAAAGAACAAGAAATGAAAGAATCAAAGAAATGATGAAAATAAAAGGAAACATTTTGGACGATCTTCAAAGAAAACAATTAATTTGGTTTGGTCATGTTAAAAGAATGAATGACGAAAGACTGCCCAAAATCGCTTTTGATTACAAAACTAATCAAAAAAGGAAACGAGGAAGACCACGAAAGGCTTGGATGGACGATATTAAAAAAGCAATGAGGATTAGAAGTCTAGAAGAGGAATGGACCCTTGACCGGAAGACCTGGAATGGAGTTCTTGCAGATTCTTTCGGAAGGCGGCACCTGACGCCATGAACCGAGTTTATATATATATAGAACAAATTTACATAATTTATAGATACTAACATACAAAGTTCTACGACTCCAGTAGAGGAACGGTCAACCAACCTATCTCTACATCTGCAGTGAAGTTCGGGATTTGAATAACATTGCATCGTGAATGTTGCATTTTTTCCTAGATAAGTGAGCTATTAGTAGTGTGTGCGTTCTGGTAACATACCCCACCTCCAAAGTCACATTTGAACGTCGGAATGGATCTTCTTGAAACATGGCGTACTTATTTAAAATTTTCAATTAGAATTTTCTTAAGTGGGTCCTTATCGAAAAACTGACGCGAGAAGGTAAATCCATTGCTAAGGAAACAAAAATATACATCAATGCATGTTAAATTCTTAACCTGCTTAAGTAAGTAATGCGGATTTTTTTTATTATTATTATTTATATTCGACAGAGTTTTTACTTTAGAAATCACCTAGTTTTGTTTGAGTCATTTGAACGACTTTAAAAAAAAATACAAAAATTTCAAGAACAATATTTTAAAGAAAGTTGGCCCTAAGTTTCTATTAAAAACTTCTTATTTTTAAATCGCTGTTTCAAGTTGAAAAATATTGAACTTGACATGAATTTTTTTTTACTAATTTAGCTATAGAACAATAACAGGTTAGATGCCTTTTCTCCTGTCCTCCAACGCTGAGGTGATCTTCTAAAAAGGCAAATGGTTCTCTAGAGCCAAAAACGATTAATCTGATGTTCTTCCCCCTCATTAACTTTTCGCATGCAAACAACAAAATTTTGCTAATTTTATGACGATGGTGATGGCGGAATTTTTCAAGCACAAAAGTTTTCTATTTTTCTCTGCTATTTAAATGCCAGGGGAAAATTAACTTTTTGAGAAATAAGCGTGGTTAAAGTACAGTAAGATTTCAGCACAAAGGGATGTCATACTTTGACCAATTTTGTTTCGACAAAATAGGAAGCAAGTCGCCCTACAGTAGCTGATTAGTTATAAACTAGCTCTCTTCAATCAATGGACTCTTCTCAAAAAGATTTGCACATACCTTTTCTCTATATTCATAGTATGCAAGCTAGCAGCTTTCCTAGTTATAAAAATAATTATTTATCTTTATTTTATAACGATAAGAATGCTCTCTAATAATAAAAAAATAATGCATAAGCAAATTACATGTACAATTCAAAGAAATGAAGTAATAACTGATTTATTACAAGGATTATTTCCCATCAAACTTCCGCAATGTTACAAACAATACAAACAAATCTTAATTTTTTAGGATTTCCTTTCTTGTTTAGCTACTTTCGTACGAAAAAAAGATCTTCTTGGCTTTTATTTTTTTTTAGTCTGGATCATTTCAGAGTAATTTGTAAGTGAAGGTAACAAAAATTTTCAGATTAAAAAAAAGCATCACTAGAGGAACAATGAATTTCTGATGTAAATTAATCTGTCCTTGTTGTAGGATGAAAGAAATAATAGGATTTTTAGCTAAATAAGTAAGTAAGCTGGTAATTTTGTTTCCCAGAAAATAGAAAATTTGTAATCTTTATATTCCCCCGCAGACATTGTAATTTAACATGAAGTTCTTGAAAGAACTCAAAGCCTGCTTTTCTTCTGCTGTTCTTAATTTGTTTTACTTATTTTTAAGTACTGAAATTATAAAAGAACAAGTCTTTGATTAGTTTTCAATTACAACATCTGCTGAATGCAAACAATAGAAAACTTCCATTTTCGAATAAAAAATTAATTAATTCAGCATTACTTCTTTATGTTATTTAAATTCGATTTAATTTAAATCATATCGAAGCGCTAAAAGGATTAATAGCATTGTTAAATCTTATTCTTTCGATTTTATTGCTTTTCTTTTGGACTTTTTAGTCAATTCCATAATCTGAGTTCTCAACAAGGATCTGCAAAGAAAAAATTCAAATATAAAGACGACATTTAAGACGACAACATCTTAAGAAAAGAAAGTTCTTCCAGATAGTTCTTGTTTTCCTTTTGATTTAATATTCAACTGTTAAATGCAAAATCTCATTAAATAAAAATAATTCTAAAATAACAGTTCACATTTATTTCATGTAAGGATTATTTGTATGAGCGGAGACCATTACTACAGCTCTCGGAGGGAATGGAGGACAAGAGCTTATCTTAGCTGCTTTGGCATTTGGTATTGGCAAGCGTGCAGTGGGGAACTGCAAATCCCCGTTACTTTCTCACGCCCGAAACTTAAAGGAATTACCGGAGGTGATAGTTCCTATTAATCAGGTGAGGCGCTGATGGTATGAAACCTTTGAACGCAGTGCGTGACTCTAATACTTATTGCAGAAGCCGTCGCCACCAAAGCGTTTCATTCTTTGGCGTTTTACGACCTATTAGCTTTGTAACACTGCCCATTTTGCTTGGTAAATAATTTTTCAAAATTACACCGTTCCGAAGGTTGACATGGTGATTTATAGATTTTGAACCTTATTTTCCGCTAGCGCTCTCTTTTATTCGCAAATTCCAAATGTATCCGTTTGTGCCATGCAATCGCTATTTCCAGCAATAATAACAACCTGAAATAATTTTCGGGTAAATGTAATTTAGTTCCGGCAAATTTATTTGTTTTTGCATCTGGTGTGCATTTATCCATTTCGTAGCTTTTGCGTGTTTTTTTACTATTTAAAATAAATCCAATTAAATGGAATTAAAAGACTGGTTATGTGAATTTCGCATTTAGACCTTGACTCCTCTTTATTGGATTCGTGGGCCTAATAAGATTCTGGCTGAGTTTTATCATCATGTTTGTTTATACTGTTGTATCAACAAGCGTCTTTCATTACTTGGATTTCTTAATAAGTGCCTGTGGATTTTAAGATGGGAAAAGATTGAAAAGTTTGATTTGGATCCTGGATTATGTATTTGGATGTAAATAGAAAGAGCTTTCACCAAAGAAATCTTAGTCTTAACAAAATAAACAAGTTTTCTTAAGTTAAGAGATTAAGTTACTAGCGCATTTCAAGATTTTCATGAAAAGAAAGATGATACTTCAAATGCAGTGAAGTATCATAAGGATCAGGCATTGCCTAGTTCAAAGTAGACTAACAAAAACAATGAACTTGTTATCCGTTTATGCATTACGTCATGCATTGTCAAAAGGAAATAAAGTTAGATATTCGTTGGTCGGATTCAATAATTTATGATTAATTTTTAATGAATCGATTTTTGACATAGGTCCGGTGAACATTATCAAATTGGAAAAAAACTTGAATATAAATCTTTCCAGAATCTAATTAATGATCCTGCCATTTTTAATTATGGCATCTCTTTCATAAACAAACAAACAAATGGGACGAAGAATTTATATAGGGAGAAATCTGAGATAAGCAGTTACAGGTCAGTTCGTCATTATTGCACTGCATATAACTCAAAACTTTTGATCCATCCAAGTTGAAACTTTTTTAGTGCGTTGAAAGTTAGGAGATGCAAGATCTCTTCTGACTTTGATGAAAATCTGTCTGGAAGCAGCCTGAGGACAAGAACTGGCCCTTACGTGTTCCAGCTTCATTATTATCCACTTTGAATAAAACTTTAATATTTAATATTGTTGGTTTTAATATTGAACTGTCAAAACATAGGGATCAAAACAAAGCACACACAAACTATATTTTTTTTTTCAAAATGGTCAGGTGACCAATAATCATTTTTTGGACCACTTGATATATTATTAGGAATATGAAACTTTAAAATGAAATAGATTTAAATCCAAAACTGTTGATTAGACTTGCTATTGATTGCGCTTTTATATGAAGAGTTTAAACCCAAAACAAAATCTCTATGACTGCGAATCGTCCATAAATCGCTAGTTATGCGTGCAAACCTACTAAATCTGGCAATTCATTATTTTACTGAGAATACTACTCTATTGAAGAGTTTCTATCTATAAAAATTATAGTAATTCACAATACTTCAGTGAAAACCTGAAACTCTTCTAAACAAAGCTATAGAGTTAAACTCTTCTGGTATGAGTGAACCATCCAACTAATAATGACAGAAAATATATCAGAAATTGGGATATAGAACGCTTTTACAACCCTTTTCTCATTTTCAACAAATTAGATTCTTTTTAAGAAATGAGGAAAATAATTTCTATCAATAATAAAATAGATTTCATTTTAAAGGAACTTTTGAAAAAGCGCCAAACTTGGCATAAGCAGAATAATCAATATTCCAGAAGAAGCAATTCCAAAAACACTATTAAAAACTCATTTAGGGATTCATCATATGGAGAAAAAAAGGTTTTACACTTGCTTTTTTTATGGGATTGTTAATGATCTTTTAATTGGCGAGAAACATGCTGAAGCTTTAACGTTGGTCTTTTATAGAGTGACTTGATATGCTGATTAGAAAGGGAAGTTGCTTCACAAGAGAAATAGATCCTTCAAAATCAATTTATTTTTTTACTTTTATAGGGTTTTTTCGTGTTTGTATTCTTCTCAAAGAAGAGGCGCTACTATTACTCTCATTTTTATATATAAGTCTAGTACTCTTTATTATTTTCTAGAACCATTTTGTGTAAGAAGATGGGTTTATTCTTCTTTGAATTTAAATGAAAGTTATGTAACAATCATTTGATTGATGGAAATAAAAAATTAAAGACAAAGTGTATTTACTACTAAAAATGGAACTGCAATTTAAATACCAGTTGTAAAGATGTTGGTTAATGGTCAAGGAATGGTGCATTAGAGACCAAAGTAATATCCAGTCATACAAGCACAGTCATTTCTAAGCTGGACGGTTGTTCTTTCTTACACTTCATAAACTGTCTCTATTAAGATGAAATCATGAATGACGGGACTTGATCCAAGAAAGGAAAGAAATACTGTTTATAGTATTTCTAAAGATAATTAAAATTTTTGTGACACTAACAAAAACAAAAAAAAAAAGTTACTTAAATCCTTATTGAAATTATGTATAATGAGTAAGGAGGAATATCTTGAAGATTACTATCTGCCTTTGTTACTTTAATATGGCTTCAAATAACTTTTACAATATCGTTAAAATCATTGTTTCGTGTAAGAGCATATTAATTGTAAGTCTAAAAGAAAAGACATACAATTTTTATATGGATTATATTTATCGAAGTAAAACATCAGAAACATAAGATATGGATATGTTTTTCCTTATACTTTTCTTACTTGGCTGCTGCTTGTAAAAAGTATTTTTTAACTTTTTAATATCCGATCTGCAGTCATAAAAAATTAAACAAACATCTCCATACTGTAAAAGGCAGAAAGTTATTAACATGATCTATTTCTTCATCATCGACATGTTAAATGAATGTATTTCCCATTAACAGGCAGTCTTTGTACAGATTGGACAAATTCACCGAATCTTCATCAAAATGTTTGGTTTTAAAAAATTCTTGATTTGACATAGTAAAGAATGTTTCTTAAAGAATTACTAACCCATAAATTTGGCTAAACAGACCAGTTCTGTATCAAAATCATGTTTCCTTTTTGCAAATTGCTTTCTTGTCGGGGAAATTAGTAACGACGTCATAATTTTTGAAAGATGGGCTTTAAAAAAAATTGCAACCTTTTTTTTACTGATGAAACATACGCAATTGTTCTCCTACGTGGAAAAAAGCGATCTATGCCATATATATCTATACTGTATATATTGATATATTGATGTATTGCTGATATATTGCACTATACTGCAATATATAGTTTATATATTGCTAATATATAGGTGATATATTACAATCCCTACTTTGTCACGAAGATTCTTGATGTTGTAGCTTCATCTTTTGATATAATTTAAAATCTCTATCATTAGCTAAATGGCAGCTAGGCTGTGAGACAAAACGTAATGCCGGGAAGTCACAAACAATTCGCTTGAATATTCACATGAAAAACCTTGATAAAAGGTTTTTCCCGTTCTTAATAACTGTGAACTTCATCTCAAACAAAAATTCCCTAACAATTTGTATCTCTTTAGTAAATATTGCGTCTCTTTTCTTTTATTTGTAAAAGTGCCTGAAAACTGATCGTCTATATTTTTCGAATATTTTAGGTTCTCATATTTTCCAAATATAAGTAACATATTTCCAAATTTTCCATTTGCTCAAACTCGAGTGAATTGCAAATTTTAACGGTGACTGATCAAAATTGTAATGAGCGTATGGGGCACTGTTTATCAATCCTTTCTCTGACGTCAACAGTGACTTGAGTGTTTGCTATCAATGAGCGTTAGTAGTTTCTCTTTTCATGCGCAGATTTTTCCATTGAGAACACAGGTGACAATTGAAATAAAAGAGCAGTTCATTGATTATAATTTTTTGCCCAGAATATCTATAATGAGTTGAAAGAAAAATCGCTAATTGGTTCAATAGTTAGTAATTAATGTAAATATAGTTACACACAACAATCTTATCATCTAAACTCAATAAAGAACTCCACCAAACTAATAATTAAAATTTCAAAACTTTTTGGATAAAATACTCTTTCTGTTTTAATTTGTTCTTTATCTATTTTTATTTGGTATCTTAACTTATGTTTATGTGTGGTAATGTGGGTGGCAAGGGAAGCAAAGCACCGCGACCTGTAGTTCTACTGTGCTACCCCACTGTAAGGAGGACAGACGGAGAGAAAGAATGGTGGGGGAAATGGAAGAACCCCGAGAGAACCTGCCCAGCGCGGATCGTTCACCATCACGAAACCCTCTTGAGAACCGATCCCTGTACTCACAGGTGAGAGGCGACTGTATTACAACACCAACCTCGCAGCCTGTATCTTGACTTGCTCAACTTTTTTTATGTGCAGAGTAGAACAGAAAAACTACAGAGTGATTAAGTTGACATAGGCATCTAGAAATAAGCCTATGGTGAAGATAAACCCAAAATATTTTTTCGTACAGAGCGAAACTTTAATAGGCAGCTCTCTCTTTTAAGGAAGATCTTAATGATTTTTGTACACATTGAATCAGTAGGAAGGATCAGGCTGCTAAATATCAATTACAGTAAAACCCCGTTATTACGCTCGTCAAGGAACCATGGCTTACAAGCGTAATAAGCGGGATAGCGCTATATACGGGAAATGATTTATGAGATGGAAAAAGGTTTTGGACACCATTTTACAGGAAACATACATGATTTTACAATAGATATACTGCAAATATGAGCTTATTTCCTACTAAAAAGATCTTTGATTGTGGTTTGCCAGGTGTATGTGCTACTGTTATGAATTATAACATTTTCAATGCGGTTCAGGTAACTATTAACGTCAATTGATACACCACTAGGAGCAATACTAATATATTTTCGGAGCAGATTTAGTGCACACTTTACTTTTTTACGTTTGCATCAACCCTTCACTGCATCGGTAATTGCATCCCTGTTTTTCATTATTGTTCGCAGACTGGACGAGGGAATTCCTAGAGATTCTGCGAAATCCTTCTGACTTCTGTAGAATTCTCGCCGTACTTACGGAGAATTTGCAATGTTTCACTTATAGAAAGGGATTTCCGCTTCGACATTTTGCACAACTGTATCACAGACTCGCATTTCACAGAGTTCAGAGATTCTCTCCTACCAGGGAAAAAAAAAAGAATTTTTACAGTGTTACATTTCTTTTCGATACAAAATTTCCGATATAAAAAAGCGCTACAAGCGGGATTTGAAGCGTTATAAGAGATATATAGAAAATTCCAGGGATCGTATAAAAGGAGCGTAAAGAACGGGATAGTGCTATAAGCGGGAGTGTTATATCGAGGTTTTACTATAATTCTAATACAACAATATTAAAGAAAATTAAAATTCACACTTTTTATAATACTTTCTTATCTCACACAAAATGTTTGTACTGCTTACTGTTCTTAATTTTCAAAATCCAAGCAATCTGTTCTTATATCTCACGTCCGCAATAACCTTTTTGTCAATGCACAAATATTTTTTTTTTTAATTAGTTTTTAATATAATTGTTATTGCAATTGTTACTCTTAATATAATTGTTATTTTTATGGTATCAGTTTGAATTTTCGTTTATTAATACCAAATTTATTTATATTAGCTTTTGTTTTTTATTAATTAATAGTAAGATTTTTCTAATTTCATATATTTTATTACGATGTAAATATAAAAAAGTATTTATTAAGTAGTATGTAATGAAAAAGAGGAGTTTCAGTTTTTCCTAGGAAAGAATTGTGTTTCATATTTTTCAGCTTTAATTTTAAAAAATTAATGAAGTTCCTGTTCTTATACTTGCTGCAATTTTTGTTCTTTCCAAATCTAAACCCCAAATTCTTTATGCTTTTGATTGCACAAGAAAACTGGAGATCTTTCTTGATAGATGACTAGGAACTCACTTCAGCAGATGCTGTGATGTTTGAGTTGGTGTTCTTCAAATTTCGTAATATTCATCTCAAAAAGTTACCCCGACGTCTGTGTAATATCGGTTAGCAGGAAAAGGGAAAAACTTAATTTTTTGCTAAAATATTGAAAATCTAAGTGAAGTTGACGGAATGGTCTTAAAGTTTAGGGTTTCTTCTTTTAAAATAGAGCAATCCAAATCTTATTTTCTCTGGAACATTCTTCTATAAAGTAGCTGCTCAGCTGATGGTATATCTTAGGAAAAGGTTTCTGCTATTGATTTAAAGAAGGATAAAATTAAAGGAACCTGGAAATATTGGGAAAAAAAAGTTTCATATCATGAAAAAGCATGTCTGAAACTTTGCAAGAAAAAATTTTTCCGTTAAAAGAATAAGATTTGAGTTTTTAATTTCTAATGAATGTCTCTTTTCTTCCTCGTAGCGTAAACTCTAAATAAGAATAAAAGAGTAAAAACTTTTTAATTTTCAATTTTTTTTGTAAATCTCTAAAAGACGTCATATAATGCAAAAGAAAAAAAAATATTTAGAAATTTAGAAATTATTTAGTTATTATTTTCTTTTTCTAAATATCACAATAGATAAACAGAAATATTTACCCAAACTTTTACCAAGAAGTAATTAAATAAATTACAAAGTGTTTAGTAATGGAGGTGATCATGAAGACTTCATGACTTCTATGTACACATTTTGTCTGATCTGTTGTCTGTTAACAACAGTATAAGGAATAGTTATATTTGCCATCATCATTTTTGTGTGCTTTCTTCTGTTAGGCTCTCTTTTATACGAACTAAGTGATATAGCCATCTAATATAAAACAAAAGATATATCAATTGAAATTAACATATCCTCACACCAATCAAATATATTATAAAATATATGTAATGCAAGCGAATTTTCAGAAAGGATTTTGCATCTTTCCTTTTTCAAGCCATATTCGTAAATAAAATAGGAAAATGAGAACATGAAATTTGGTTAACAATACAAAAAAAATCAAGCTTTGCATTCATTACAAAATCATCAATTTCATATTGTCAATATTAACAAATACAATTACTAAAACCTCAAACCTAATAATTAATACCTGTGAAGATATGTTAATTTCAATAATATGACTATTAAATGGGAGAAATTGAAAAGTAAGTATGGAACTTACTAAAGATATATCAATTTAATTGTTAGATAAGACGCCCTCTCTCTATCTCAAGACACTCTTCGTCTATAAATATGGTTTCAGTTCTGAAATTCTTTCGGCGACTGTACTATAATATTTCATATTTGTAGCCTTTTCAACTCTTGAATTGAAAATGGCACGCTATTAACAAACAAAGAGAGAAAATTCAGCTTCTCGATTTTTCATAAAAGCCTAATAATTTGTAGCGTTTTGATAAACTGAATTGATAAAACTTTTGGAAACATTTAAACCAGAGATTTCATATCATCTTAAGAGATACAAAGTTTCTGAAAATAAAGAATGAAAATGCATATATTCACAAACATACTGCAAATGTAATTGTATATATCGTAAATAGTTAGTGATGTTTTTCAAAAATCTGATGTTGTCCTGCAGATGGTTTCTTTGTAGAGAAATTGCTCAATTTTATCCAAATCTATAGGTAAATAATTATATATTTTAAAAATCTGTTTATATGTTTTTTAGAAATTAATGATGTGATCAGAATTAGAAATAATATCATATCTTTATGGAGAACTTTATCTGAAGTTCTATAAAGAATCCTGTGGAATATAATTATAATATTTTTTGTGCTTATAACATCACTAGTTAAGCTTTATAGTTCCTGGCTAATGAGATAGTTCTATTCATGTATAGAAAAAGTGTAGGTATAGCATTCTTTAATACAATAATTTATTACATAAAAATCCTATTATAGATACTATATTTGTCTATATTTGTATACTATATTTATCCATTCAATCAATTGTATATAGATCCTTATTAATTCTTATTTAAATTTGTTAATCTCGTTCACAAGCTATCATTATTAATAAAAAGTACAGTGTTTCCAATCATATCTTACAAATCTAGGACTGTCTTTAGGACACGTTAGCCAGATTTCTCCAAAGACTGATTCAAAAGGCATGGAAGCCTATGAATCTCGCTGCTGCTACTGGAAGTGGGATCTCCTCAAAACAAACATAAAATCCGTGCAACCTTAGCCAGCTAACTGCTTGATAAGAAAGACATTAAATAGAAAATAAAAATAGGAAATAGATCATCTTGATCTTCAATAAAAAAGCTTAATATGTATAAAGGGAACATTAAAAAACATTCCAATCACGTCTACTGAATAAGTCATCAATGGGCAAATCTGGCTGATGACGAACAAGGAATAACAGCTGTCCTAGATTCCTATTCATAACAACTTAAGACGTAATGTTAATATTTGTATTTACCTGAGTATTTATCTTTTTTAATATTTCATTATACTTAATTATCATTACTGTTAAATATTTCAATCCACTGTGAGCCTTTCTTTCGACCAAAATCTGCCTTCTTTCAGCCAAGTCAAACAAAATTTTGAAGTTCATCTTAAACCATGTTTTTTGGCTTCCTCTTTTTTTTTCTTTTTGACACAGACATTACAATTTTGTCGATCCACGATGGTAGATCTACGTAGCACACCAAAGTTAATTTTAGTTTCTTTATGGTAAATATAATGGGAAAACTTTGAGTCTATAGATTTAGTTTGCACTCTGATCTTGTAATTTCCGTTTCCATTAATTTCTGTACATTAAGGGACAGTTCACAATTGTTAAATTTCTTCTTTCATGGTGCTCATGTTCCACTTCATACGAACAGGCCAATTGTTAAAAACTGAAAAGGTGCAGTAACCTTCTTTAGATGTAATTTGCATTTTGGTTGCAGTGGTAAGTTTAAAAATAAAATATGTCTCAATGTATTCATTAATGAATATTGAAGATTTTATGCTGATTGCCCTGAGTTTGCTTAATTCAAATGTGAACTTATACATGACATGTCTCTATAAGCTATATGATAGGCATAGAAAACTGAACTGAAAATCATCTGTTATCCTTCTTTCAGGTCCTCCTGCGATAAGGAAAATGCCTCGTGTGACTGCAGTAGCTGGAGAAGACATCAGACTGAACTGCTTATTCTATGGATATCCAATCGAGTCCATTGTCTGGGAAAAAGGTGACAAAAATCCATATGCCTCAACTTACTGTTATCAATACTTTCAATACAAATTTCCATTACTAATTATAATTTTCCTACTATCTGAAACACTTTATTTATTTGCTACTTTACATGGATCTAGTCTGATGAGTTTTCGAGAAGGGATAGAATACTAATTTTTTTTTTCATGTTTAGGGATTTATGAGTAATATGCTAATTAAGAAATATATAGGATAAACATTTGTTAATCCAAATTCAATATTAATGAATACTCAAAACTGACAAATAAACAATTCATTTTACTTATAATACATATAGCCGTAAAAATAAATGAAAACATTAAAGAAAAACTTTGTCATATAAATTTTTCTTGCAATTTCCGTATTTTTTTAAAAAAAAATTTTGTTTTAGCAACACTAAAACTGTTTTAAATATACGCACCTTTGTCTGTTTTTTTTTTCATTAATATTATCAACTGTAATTCAGTTAATAGAATAGAATTTCAGATTAATAATATGATGTGGCGGCTTTATATTCCAAATCGTTAGTTACAAGAACGTGTTATGTATTCGTTACACAATTTTTTTCTTTTTCTTTTCTGATTGCAGTAGTGATTGGATCATAATCCCAAAACGTTTTAAATGATTAATCAATTGAATTTCAAACAATGTTTTGGTTGGACTTACAACGGCCTGTGAGGGTAATGAATATTGTTTAATTAAAGAAACAGTCAAAGAGTTAATATTTAACAAAGTTTAGCTTAAGCAACGAAAGTATGGCAGCAAGTACATGATTGCCATGAATAACTGACAAAATTTAAAAAAATTTTAATTGCCAATATTGTAAAATATCATTACTTCATTATATTCATTTTGCTTTAATCTTTGTTAAGAATTACATTTAATTTTTCAGTAATTAAAAGAATTTTATAATAATATAATACTATAATTTAGTATAATACTAATTATATATATTTTTACTTATAAGAAATACAAAACTTTATCGCAAAATAATTATAGATTTTCAGATTAATTATAATGTGTCATAACGTTCCTTGTATTTTTAATTGATGCGATGAGATTTTTATTTGGAACAATTGAAAACATACGTGTAAATATTAACTGGATATTTCAAGATTAATATATTTGATATTAATCTTGAAGATTCCTGTATTTGAAATTTCTTTTTTGAAAATTGAAAGTTAATTTCCGAAACATGTAATTTTGTACTTTGTTTAATTTTGTATTTAGCTTGAATTTATAGTCTTGATAAATGAATAAATCCACTTCATATATTATATTAAACTTTAAATACGAGTTTCTTTGCATATTTGAAATATCAATTGGATTCTCAGCATTATATATATTTTCAATAATATAAGAAGTCATAGAAATATTAAACGAATCAATTGAATCAATTGAAGAAAAACTGAAATATGTTATCCTTTTCTTTTAGGAGAGTCAGGGTATTAAAAGTTTTTACGTGAAGCTCCCAACCCTAGGAAAAAAACGCTTAAAATTCATAAAATGTTTCTCTCAAGAGAGAGAATCAATCAATTTAGCCAATCATATAGGATTTGAAAAAGCAAAACTTTTCCTTTCACTCTTGGTGATTTAAAAAATGAAAGCAATAAAATGCATTTGTGGTAATGCTAAGAAAATTTATTATAAAAAAAAGGAAAGAATTTAAGATAGTTTCAAAATGAGAGGGTGTAGAATAATTACTTTGATAGTGTCAAAGCTCTTCTGGTATTCTACTGGATTTGTGTGAAAGTAGGTAAATTCCGATCCACCTTCGCGGTACTTCTATTACATTCGCAAGGACAAAACCGCAATTGAATGTACAGCTTTGTCCTTCCGGATATTAGAGCTTTATGAAATCACGAATGGAAACTTAACTCCTTTGGCGAAAATGTCATCGTTGGTCTGTGCAGGTTAGCATTTCGCTGACGTTATTTTAGGTTTCCTAGTTCGTGCTTTGATTGTATTACTGAAATATTTGAAATGATTCACTCTGATTTATTTTCTGAATAATCAATCAAGATTGGTGTTTTCTAAATTAGATAAATTCTTAATACTTGAGATTTCTGTAATGTTGTCGATTTTTAAGAATTTTCTTTTAATTACAATATGAAAATAGACAAACGTCGAAATAAAATAAAGAATTTCATAGTTCTATTGAACTTGAAACTACTAGAATTTGAAAGTTTTGGAAAGGAAGGAACTTGAGTTACATATTTATAAATATATGTAAATCCTTGTAGTGATTGAAACATTACACACATTAAAAGATATTTAAAAAGGGTAAGTGCAACATGTTGCATTTTAACCTTTTTAATTATATCTTCATGTGTGTAATCTTTTTAATCACTATAAATTCAGCAAAACATGTTAAATATTTTATCATAAATCTTGTTTTCCTGATATGTGTAACATATAACTGATATTCATATCATGGATGGATTAGTTGCAGTTCGTCTTGAAAAAGAGGAGAATATTTATAGCATTATATTCGAAGAGTCTAATCTGAAAGGTAGTCTCATGGTTTGAGTTTGTGTAGGCAGCCTTGCCATTAATGCAAATATTTACGAATTTTAGATGGGACTGCTAATGCCTGGTTTGTCAATTCCTCAGCTTGACATCCAAAATCAATAATTGATATCCAACAGAGCAAAATCAAAATGTACCCTCCAGAGTTATTGGTCCAATGTCTGCTAACTGAAACACACGTGATTTGTTGTACATCTGCTCTGAAAGACAGATCAAAGCCTGATTCAATGGTAGATGGATGAATTGTGAAGTTTCCTGTTGATCCTAATCCACATGCTTCTGTTTATTCAGCTTTAGTATGATTTTGGAAGCTGTAAATACAGAGCTTACATTGTGTTTTCTGTTCAGTTTTAAAAAGAATACGAAGCTTATTTCTGTAGAGTATAAAGATTGTTTTATAACCTGAATGTTCTTGTATCATCATTACAATTATTTTTCATCTCCATTCGTAGTGGATGATCCTTCCTGGACCGGTTTCCCAATTTCCTTTCACTTCTTCCACCATTCTTTCTTCATAATTCTCTCCGTCTGTCTTTCTTTCCATGAGGATAACACAATACATATAAGGTCGTTCAGCTTTTCTGCAACCATTTACCATACTTAAATACATACATATACTTATCATCAACTCACTGGTAAAACTTTTAAGTTGCTGGCATTTTAACTTTTTCTTTCATAAATCTAAATTTATTATAAATTTATAAATGGAATTTTACATCATTGTTGAGAATCCAATTGACATTTTCTTTACATTGCTAAGTAAAAAAAAAAAAAAAAACTTAGTAAAATCCCTTCTTTGTTGCTCGAAAAAGCATCGTCATGTCTTTATTTTCAAGTAAATAAAAAAGTAAATTTGATAATGTATGCCCTCTTATAGATTTAATGTGAACCATTGATAGATGATTAATAATGAAACTGAAGAATCGTTTCTATTAGATCAATAACGGTGAATAATGATATCAAAATGTATTGCTAGTTGAAAAAAATAAATCATATACCAAATCATTGGATCTACCAGAGATCTAAAGCAAATTGAGTATAGTAATTCAGAATTTATACAAAAAAATATTTTTTTATAACTTTAATTGTAATGATAGGTGATATAATCTAGTTTTAATTTGTGAAGTTCTGCTCATATTTGAATCATTCGTTATTAAATAACGTTAAAGCAAAGAAGCTACACAATAGCAATCATATGTGTGGATTTAGTTATATCGACAAAGTGAATAACTGAATTCCTGTAAGTTAAAGCCCTAAGTGTATTGGAAAGAGAGTCCTATATTTCAAAATAAAAATACCCATTTCACGTCATCATGCATTATTATTCGGTCATTATTACAGCTGTTTTGCTAATTAAACGATAAGATTTTGGGAAAAGGGTTTTGGAAATATTAATAAAAGGCATTACTTTGTTAATGCGTAAAAAACAGTTAATCTGTATTAAATATCTAGAATACAGTTTACAGATTAATTAAGAATTTAATTTTTTTCATTTATTTTTTCCACAATAACGAGCAGATGTTTGGTAGAATATTGTAAACTTACTGTTTACCTGCTGTGAAGAATTTTACGATGACACCGTATGCCTACGTAAACCATCAAGAAATATAATCATCCAGCACGAAATTAATGTCCAAGCAATAATGAATTCAATTAGTTATGCAAGTTAGTTTTGGATTTAGTTGTTGAAACCGGATATTAAACGCGAAATCCATAAACCTGGGCGAAGGCAAATACCATTCCACTAAATTAAATTGCCAAGTGCGGTTTTACGATGACTTTTTTGGCACCAGCGTGTTTAAGTACCGGAACTCGAAGATTCTGTGGGTCGGGCACTTTCTGTTTGATTCTTGGGGCTCTCTGGGGATGCATTGGCGTGACCTGTTCGATTGCTTTCAGATGGAAGAGCTCTACCGTTCAATCTACGGCAAGTGGCTTTCCCCAACGGCACAGTGGTCATCCGGAAGGTGCAGAGGGCTTCGGACACCGGCAAGTATTCATGCACCATCAGCAACGGCAAAGGTCAAACAGCCAAAGAAGAAGTGGAGCTAGCTGTCATGGGTCAGTAGACATCTTTGATTACGTCCTTGCAATCGATAGATCATGCTTTGTGATACCTTAGCCTCTGTCACAGTAGATCATCACAGAAGAGAAAAAAAAATATCTTTGTGATACTGAGGCGAAAAGGGAAAGTCAGTCAAAATGGTAATTGAGTAAAACGTCTTATATTGGTCTATTAACTGGTAAAATAAAATAATCAATGCAATTAAATCTTACTTGATGTAATTTCTAAAAAGAAAGAAAACAAAATTATTTCTTTAATTTTTACTGACTTTCATATCCTTTTTTTTTTACATGATTATTAAATTTTAACGTAATAAATTTGTATAACAAAATAAAACTATGACTTCTTCAAAAATGTTTGGAGGCATTTTGCAAGCACTTAATAAAAAGCACTTTAAAATTACATTTATCATTTTTCAAATTTTAATCTTATGTTTTTATTATTTTGTTCAGTTATTTTCTAATTGATATGATTATTCTAAGTTTTTATTAAGTACCATTAAGATTATTTAAATTATTTTATTTATTCTTTCATTGACTTCTAATATTGGGCCTGATGTTGACTTATTGGACACAGTGAAGTATTGTTATCACTTAAGGAGATATTTAAGTTTAGTTTAATATATATTGAAATTCAAACGTATTTTAAGTTTCTAATAAAATAAATCCACATGCACTGATTTAAAGATAAGTATTTTTTTCCAAAGATATTTGATAAGTCTTTTGAGTTTTAAAACTATCCAATGTTGAGACTGAAGTGGAAAATGAAATATTACAAAACTAATAGTAAAATTTACAATAGATCAAAAATGGATTCTTTACTAAGTAATCAATATCAAAAATTATTCCCAGTTACGTTTACCATTACTTACTAGTTTTTATGTATGAAGGACAAAAAAATCCTATATAAAACTAAATAAGTTTAGAAAATTTTCATAATAGTTAATTCAGTATAATTTAATATTAAGATTAAATGTGATTAAGTTATTATTAAAATCGAGATCATGTCTTTTAGCCAAAAAACGTTGATAGAATGCTAATTTTTCTGCATCTTAGAAAGTATAAACCTAGGTTTCAAGTATAAACCTTGGAACTTCATTTTATGGAAGTTTACATTATGTGTATTATTGCGTATAGATTTTATAAGTCAAAGGACCAGAAATTTAGCATTATATCCTATATAGATTGGGTTGTTGGGTCGTTGGGTTGACCACATACATGATCTTAAAAATAAAAATTAGTAAGAGGCTGATAAGAGACTGATAGTATTTACAGCAGTAGCTTGGTAAATATATATATACCAGCTGAATTTCACCTTAAATTGCTTATACCTTTGTCTTTAAAAGCATTGAAGATTAAGATATAAGTCTTTTTATAATTACTTATTTATGTCTTCTCCAAAACAAAACAAAAAAACAACAACAGAATTTATCGACGAAGAAAGCAATATAGACGTCAGTTTGTCACATCGGAAATGGTGGCATTCGATTTTTCGTTGAAATGGAGCCACAAAGGAAAGTGTAGCCATTAAGTAAAGCTGATTCATGTATCTTTTAATGTCATAATTCCGACGTACATTCGAAAAGGCGTGGATGTGCTTTGTTCTACGCCATTTGCCATGATTTCTTGATTGCACCCCATTCCTTACAGTTTCACTGCCTGATTTATGGCTGACGGCAAACGCAAATATCCAGTGCAGGAGACGAAGTTGGTAATCGATGACGGACACACCTTATAGCGTGTCTCTAAAACCTGCCACGGAAAACAAATAGATTACATGTGACAGCTCGGACTTTGTGGTTTGGACAAAGACCTAGTCTAGCTTTACAGGTGACAGATCGCCTCAATTTCTGATTTACTTTCGGAGGAAATAAAAACGGGAGAATAACAATAATATATCAAATATTTCAAAGAAAAAAATACTATATCCAAACGATTGATCATTTTGTATGTGAAATTTTCAAATGTTAATAGATTTAAGTCAATTTATTATTATTATTATTATTATTATTATTATTATTATTATTATTATTATTATTATCATCAACTTATTTGCTTTATGATTTCTACTTATTTAATTTAATTTCTTATAATTTTTATTATTTTTATTCATATATATTTTTTAAATATTATTATTTATCGGTTGTATCTATTATTTAAGATTTTCCATTTTTAATTTAAATTTTTATATTTATAATTTTAAGTCACTTAATATGAAAAGGTATTGCAATTGTTGAACTTTATTTGTATTATTGATCGATTTTTTTTACATTAAAAATTGTTGAAATATTTGAAATAAATATTTATTTCACCTATAGTTTATTTATTAATTTGTGACTTTCATTCTAAGATGTTTGTTATTGAATTCAGTTATTTGCGATTTTCTTGTTGTTCAATTAATAACGATTTCCTCCCAGACGTCTCTTGTAGGTCCAGGAAGATGATTAGAATGACCAGTTAAGCCTCGCCATTATGATCAAATCCTTTTTTTATCCCCTTCTCTTTTAGCACTTATGCTCTGTTTGCGCCTGCGGCTACCGAATACGAATGTACACTTGTTTCATGTCCTCAAATCAAATCACGATCTTAATCAGAGGATCTCGTGTCTCTGCCGTGCTTGCCATACCTATGCTCGCAGGCTCCTTAGTTGCAGCCCGTTCTCACTTAATGCTACTTACCACCTGATTGAAAAAGCTTTCATTTGAGTAAATGCTCAGTGCCTTTTCCCAAAGATTTGTTTCTTTTGTTTGTTTTTTTGTTTTGTTTTTATTTTCTCTTTTTTATTATTTACTTAGTTATTTTGTCCATTATTACTCTGTCCATTGAAAATTAAGAACATAATAGCGATTTAACAATAGGATGCAGGAAAGGCTTTTCACATACAAAAATAAAATTAATTTGAGACAGCAATATACATTGCTAGCGCTGATCCTAGTAGTATGCCTCTGATAATGACATTTATTATATCATTATGATAATGTGTTTAAACTATTACTACACTTATTCTCGCTGGGCTGCGGGTTGGAGGTGACGGGATCGATTCCCGGCCTCGGCGGAGGGCGGGATTTTTCCACTCTCCTTTCTCCTCCAAACGGGTCCTAGGGTCTACCCAACTCTCTCTCGAATGGGTACCGGGTTTCTTTCCCGGGAGTTAAAGGCGGGCGGGCGTCGGGCTGACCACCCGACCCCAACTTTGTCCCGTGGTTTGCATCGCCGGAGCCTGACCTCCCGCGCCCCAATAGGCCGGTATAGGCCAGCAGAGAGGGGTAATTTAACTTTAGCTAACACTTATTCTGCTGATGTAATATAAGCCGTAAAAGAAAAAAATATGTAATACTGATAGAGTATAAATACTACTACGTATAAAGATTGAATTACTCAAATTAAATAATTAAATAATTTAGTTAAATATTTCCATTCAATACAATTCTCTACATTCATTAAAACTGTATTTCTTTACTTTTTTTAATTCGGTACTCTTAAAACCTCTACTTGTTTCACCAGTCCTTTATTAGAAAAGCCATAAATTTTCTGGAAAAGTAGGTTGAATGAAAATAAACCTATGTTGAATGGAAATAAACCTATGTTGAAAGGTAAAAAATTCAAATCCAGCATATAGTGTCCTTAAATAGTCTACAGATAAAGGATCAGCAGCCTAATAAGCAGTAGAGGTCACTTTCATAGGACATAGAATACTTTATCAATTGAGTTAACCTTGTACTTGATCAGAAATAACAACGAGAAAATTCTCGACCATTACTGTGTATTGAACGCAGATCAAAGACAAGCTTCTTAGAGTTTCAACAATTTAAAAAGTAAATAAGAGAATTTAAAATTAAGAATTTTAAATAAATTATATATATATATATATGTTAATTTCCTTTGTTAATTGCCTACTCAAGACGCCCACTTGTCTTCTCGACGGGATCCCCCTTAAGACGACTGGGTTGTCAAAATGTCATGTAAACTCTTATCATGTAATATTTTATTGGCAATAAATTGAATTGAATTGAATTGAATATATAACGTATGTAAGTACGACTCTGGCGAATGTTGAGGTAAACAAATCAAGCAAGGGCCGTTAACTTTGGTTTTAATAAAGTAATGTAAAATAAGAATTTTCTAATAGATAAATGACTCACACACAGCATTGAGTATTTAAACATGTTTATTTAAATAATATTTGCGAATTTTCGCGAACAAATATTATTGTTATTCCCTTCCTCAAGCATATTTGGAATTAATACAACAAACAATAACAGAAAACAGAAAGAACATTAAAAATTAAATCGAGACACATCTATTGAATAATATAATTGTTGGAACAATGGTTTGTTCATTTAACATTCTCATATTATTAAAATCATATAGGACAATAATATCCATCAATGCAATAAAATGACAATGTCAATAATCTAACTCATTAATGGGTAACAATATTGTTTGTTGTATTAATTCCAAATATGCTTGAGGAAGGGAGTAATGATAATATTTGTTCCGAAAATTCGCAAATGGTATGTAAATAAATATGTTTAAATACTCAATGATGTGTGTGGAGACATTTATCTATTACAAAATATGAGAAGTAGAGAATTAATAGAGAAATATGGAAAATAAGAATTTGTTATAATTTTTTGCATTGCTTATGGCAAATGATGTTGCAAATTAACTGAATGATGTAACAGTACCAGCCTCTCCTTTATCTTATTGTTAGAAAACTTATAACTATTTCATTTATTTGGAATATATAAATGTATAAATCTATTTAATTTTTACTATATTTCCATTTTTATGTTACTTTTATTCATGTCATCACTTTGGCATAACTTTAAACATTAGCTTTAGTCTTTTTTTTCATAAAACAGGAAGATATATCGATAGTAAAAGATCAGATATTAAAGCTAAAACCGGAATATAAAGGATTAAATCATAGAATCTTTTATTGCAAGAATACTAATTAACAGCATAATATTAATCGAGTTGTTTAAAAGGCGATATGAGTTATTTGCTTCTAGTTAAGTACTAAATGTTAAAATTAATTGATCGTAATTGATAGTTAAGTAATTAAAATGTTATTTAATATGTAAATTCTAATTATAGCTTAGCTCTAAGCTTCAATTATAGCTTCAAATTATGGGAATTGCCACCATACCAAGTTAACTTATAAGTTTACTCTAGATGCATAGCTTTATTAACTTATTTCCTAATATTTAATGTTACAAAAAAAAATTATTGACATTAGTAACAATATATTATCTTATAATCTCGTACAATTTTATTGTATATACAATGTTGCCACAAAATCTTGGGATATCAATATATTAATATCATGATATATTAATATCACGCAAAGCTACTCCCAGCGTCGTATCTTTCTGAGTGTGTTTGTTGTTGTTTTTTTAATCTGTAGCCAATAATAAACCCTTTAAAACTGTACACTGAATTCAAATTTTATGTCATTTTTATTTGAGCCAACTTATTTCTCGGCATGAGAGACATTTGTCGTAAGATTTATTTTTAAAATAAAGTCCTTTATCTATTAATAATAACAAATACAGTTCGTATTCATTTCCTGGAGCGAACTTTGAGTTTTACAGAGACGCCCAAAAGCATTGCATTGTTAGCGACGTGGCGAGAGCCTTTATTGATATCATATTAATATTGAATATTGACTTAAATAAAACTAAACAAATTTTTTTTATATAAGGAAGAATGACCAAAATCAGTAATTTACTGATTTTATAGGAGACGAGGGGTGACACCTCAAAACAGTATTATTCCAGTATCCAATCCGCTTCCATAAATATTTCCTCTTTCCAGTATTTTATTATCCAGATTGTTATAATTATAAATGGTGGCAGTTTTCATTTTCAGAAAAGTACTTTATTTTTTTAAATAACCGATTAAATTGAAAAGAATTAAATTAGAATTGAATACGTAAAAGTCGTCTATTATTTATATAAAGCTAAGGATAACTGTTTATTAAAACAATCAGTCCGCATGGCCAAAGATGATAGGCCTCTTGTGGATAGTAAATTTTCCTTCTTTTTTTTTTTTTTTTTAAAGCTTATAATATGAGATTTAAAAATTAAAATCAATAGAACGACTTCTAGAGATTATTTTTATAATACTAGGACCGAAAGTATAATCGAAATAATTTACTTCTGCAATAAGTTTTTAAGTAATTATATAGTTCGTGTTTAGTTAATATGATATGATTGAGGCAGATTTGTTAGTGCGCCTCAGAAAATAGTTCTGCAGTATATTTTTAATTTAAATAAAATAAATTTAAGTCAAATAAAAACTTCACATTGTGAATAGGTAAAGAAACTTTCATTTATAAATGTACCTTACATTAAATAACATTGTTAAAAAAAGTTGTTTGATATTCTTACCTAATGTCAATTCTTATATAAGACGATATAATAAATGTTACTATAATATCAAAATGTAAAGTTATTATTTATATGGTAGTATTTATTTAAAATAAAAGTTGAGATAAGGACTATTTTCTGAGGCACAGTGACGAGTCCAAAAATGCTCCTATAGATCCTCAGCTGTATTATAATAAATGAACAAGAATTATAAATATATACATTCTTTAGAATTTCTAAGATATTATTTTTTTTTACTTACGTATTTCATTAAAAGATAGTCGTTAATTAGAGCTGGTAATATTTCTCCGTAAGTTAAGAAACAAATCTTTCCATCTACTTCTTCATCTTTTTTGTTTCGATTCCTTTTGGAAAAGGCACACAACCTATCTTGCGTATTGCGTATTAGCCATGGCGTGGGTGTGTTTAGGTGTGCGTCGGCTGTTCGCTTATTAAATAAGGAATTCAATAAATCGTAGACGGCATCAGAGCTTTAAAGACAGTGCAATTTCCTTGGGACCCTGGTTTAGTGTTCTCCGCCCCCAACCTATCACCACCACCCCCTGACGATCTCGTGGCAATCTGGGACCGACGTCGAGCGAATGATTCTGGGGAGAGGTCGCGAGACAGATGGCTGCGAGGGGAAGCGTCCTCCCACCCTCCCTCTCTCCTCCCTTCCTCTTCGCGCCTTTTACGAAGAATCTAGTAGGACGCTTTAAAGTAGGAATAGTGCAATCAAAGAAACTATTGTTAGGTGTTTTGGGTTTGCAATTGAGGGTTAGGATTATTTCTAAATATTCAGATTTATTAACATGAGATAAACGATTAATATTAATTTATAACTAGATATAAATAGCTAAAAAGCAATAGTAAATAATACTAAAACCCACAGAGTTTCTAATTTTTTGTATTCCACAAATATAAACTTAGCTACTTAATCATGAATTGAATTGTTATATTTATTAGTTAGAATAATGCACCATCATTTTCGAATGGTTTTATAAAAATGGGGGCTTTTATGTTACTTTATTGAAGCTGAAAACTTTTTTTTCCAGAACGACAGTTGACATTGAAACGTATCGCGATGCCTGCATTTTTTTCCCCAATTCTACTCTTTTTTTTTTTTCTTCTTTTAAAGTTTCCTGACAATTCTCCTTTTTCGTTTACAAATATCAGAAATAAAAAAGCTGAATCTTTTTCTTGGCTTAGCTTCTAAGAGAAACCTGTAGGCAGGATGCGTTCTCTTTACCCCAATGATATCTACTGCCGTTCAGCTGTTTGCTCTTTTTTTCTTATATTTTTAGTTTCATTTCTGCACATGCGCAAAATAAACATGAATAGTTTTTTTTTTCTTTTACTTCCTGAATAAAAACGAGTTGCAGTGACTGATTTCATTGTAGACCCCTCCTCCTTGTCCACCTTCCTTTCAGATTTTATTCCCCTTCTTCCCATCACGGCTTTGTTAATGCACAAGGGGGTAAGGAATAAGGGTTGGTGCGGCGGCTCTGACAGCAGCGCTAACGTTAGGGACCCCTTTTATTTGCAGCGGAAATCTCGTCTTGAAATAAGCTATTGGTCAATAAAGATTGGTTTTATTTGGCTATTTCTTCCTCTATTTTTATTAAAATTAAAAATCGAAAGGATTTTTTTTTATATCTACATAATTATTTTTTTAATATTTTCAAAAATCGTTATTTAGGTAATTAGAGCGCTCCATAAAAGCTTAATTAGGATTTTTTTTATTTCGAAGTAACTGATTTTTTTTAAATAAGAAAAGTAAGAGTTCTTCTTCAAACACTCTCAGCTTATTTTAATTTCAACGGTTATTTACAATTTTTCTTTTTAGTCTTTAATAGCTCATTTTATGCGTAATAATATTTTTCGATAGTTTAATAATGATAATAATAACGAATCGGTGCAATGCACTAGATGGAGATCTGAGGTATTTTAGAAAATGGCTGAATCTGTACCTTATTGTAATAACTTGAATGTTGCAAAATGGAAATGTATATTTCAAAGATACATTGAAGTCCAGTTTCCTTGGAAAGTGGACACAGAACATTAGAATTCTTGAACGATCTAAAAAGCATCTGAAATTTGTTGTCCATTTCAATGGATGCAGTGCAACATGATAAACTTATTCACTGTAGTTTAATCTGTGATAAATTTTTGTTCTGGTTCCTTAAGGTTTTCTTCAACCTTAAGATTTCGGTCAACTGCAAAGCAAAATCTAAAGACAGTAAACTTGGATGAGTGTCTACAGCTTTACATTAAAATAGAATTAATGTCTGCAAATGTTTACGTTCATTCTACTAAAACATTATTAAGAACAAATTGACGTTGCATTATTTTATCACAAGATTAAAGGCAATGTTCAGACAGATTAAGAAATGTATAAAGCTAATACGAACATCCAAAGAGTTTTTGGAACATGAAAACTTAAAAATCTGCCAAATATTATTCTGACAATTATATCTTCCTGCAAAAACAATCAATTATCAAATAGTCACGTTTCAGAAATGCTGAAGTTTTTTTGAAATTGTTACAATAATACAAACTCTTATAGTTTGTAATATATTGTTTTTATTCTATTATAAATAGTTTGGAGAATTTTTTTAGAATTACCAAATCTCTAGGCTGACGTATTTTTGAATTTTTTTTAGTTAATTTCTGCATGACAAATGATTTTCTACAACATGCTTGCACATTATTTTATAATTTTTTAAATGACATAGGTTTCCTGTTAATTTTGATTTTATTTCTTTTAAATATCTTTTTTTGCATGCTTTTATTCCAAAATAAATTGTATGAAATAATTGAGATTAGGCATCTATTTCCCTATCATAAACTAAGATTTACTTCATCTATTTAAACTTAGGATTAATTTAATGAAACATGTTCGAACCAATGAAAACATTATTGTATCGCATTTAGAATTAAAAACACATAATCATTTTCAGTCTCTCTGTGTTATAGGCTTTCAAATTTTGCCAATTTTTTCAAAGTTTAAGTTAAAGTGGATGAACGGAAAGAAATTGAGATTTACAATTTCGTTTAACTTCTTAAAGAAATTCTAACTATGAACGACTTGGAGTTATTATTAATTTTATTAGGGGAAGACTAAAGTTCAGGGATCGATTTATTAATAAAGTATTCCATTAGCATGATTATTTTTAAAAGAACTATCTAGAATAATAAAGATTATAGGCAAGTCAAATTTAGAATCTAAATTTCAGGCAGTTCGAAACTGTCTTTCACGTCCCCACGCATGTTTGTCTCAAAAATTATAATATTTTGATTTGGTGAAATGGCAAGTCTGTACAAATATGTCTGTAATCAGTTCCTGCTGTGACTCTTAAAAAAATAAGTAATCTTCCATTTTCTTTGTAGCTAGATATGTAACCTTAACGTATATCTATATATTTTACAGTATATATATTTTAATCACCTACAACTCAAATTGACTTTGCTTCAATTGATGCAGAGTCAAAACTTAAGTAAGTATAAAGGATTTAATGTCAATTTTTATTTCATGCGAAAAAGAAATGCCTGAAATGTTTGGAATTAATCTCGCTTTAATTCCAAGAAATTTTGAAAATTTGCTGAATTAATTGTGCATTATTGCTTTATCATGCTTGAATTATCAAACTCACATTTAATTGATTCTTATTTAAGTTTTCTGATATCTTATGGAAGATTACTTTATATTAAGAAAGGAATATAGTAACTAACAGTATGTAGTCCTTTTTATTTTTAATTTTACTTTTTATTTTTACTTTACATCACTTTTTTTTGTCCTCAAATTTAGAAGCAAGCTTATTTCATATTTCGAAGGAAAATATTACTTTTGATATACATGTATTTGTAATAGTTCCCTTCCTGTAAGTTATGCTTTTAGTTTTTGTTTGTTTCTTTTCTTTTTAAATAATCCTCCTTTGATTTCGTGTCTTGATTGGTGTGTGCTGTATTTACCTTAATTCCAGTTCCGCCCAAAATTACGCCCTTCTCATTTCAAGACGAGCTTGTGCGCGAAGGCATGCGAGCGAGGCTGCAGTGCGTAGTTAGCGAGGGAGACGCGCCGCTCACTTTGCGCTGGATCAAGGACGGCCAAGCGATCCCGGCGTCCCTGGGCGTCACCGTGCGCGACCTAGACGAGTACTCCAGCATACTGAGCATAAGTCATGTGACGCCGCGCTACAACGGGAACTACACGTGCATTGCGACCAATGAGGCGGCGGCAGCCCGTCATACTGCCGAGCTTTTCGTAAACGGTAATGATGGGATTTTTCTGTTTTCCTCTGTGTTTCTTTCTTTTCCGTTACAGTCCCGCCCAAAATCATTCCGTTCGCGTTCTTAGACGACCAGTTCTACATGGGGATGCGCGCGCACATCACGTGCGCCGTGTCCCAGGGAGACCTGCCCATTAGCTTCAAATGGCTCAAAGACGGGCAAGAGATACCACCCAATTTGGGAGTGATTACCCGCAATTATGATCAGCACGCCAACTCTCTACACATTGAAAGTGTCACATCAAAACACACGGGTAACTACACATGCATCACCAGTAACGTGGCCGCCTCTGTCAACTATTCTGCACCACTGCTGGTCCATGGTAATTTCCCTATCTATTATCTATATCTGAATCCATGTGATCGTGATATGTATCTATTATATCAGTGGCGTGATCGCTGTGTGTTCATGGGATCTGTTTCCCCTTTTAAATATATTCCCAAAATATTTTATCCTGTTTACATTTATATTTAAGGAGTATAACAATAAACAATCAAAAACAACAACAATAAAATTACTACAAAATATCAAAGAAACACATAAAATACAAAATAGACTTACAAAACAAGATTAACAAAGAAATTTTTAGTTCATTTTACGTCAGTCGGTGGGAATTGCTATGTTTTTTCTTTGCTCAAATTTGTCTATTATACGTGTCAAATCGTTTCAGTGATTTGGTCTTAATATAAATCTGGCTCTATTAAAATTACCTCTTTATTGACACTATTGCACAAAAAAAAAATACAAAAAAATAAATGCAGCCAATCACTGAACCGATTCTTCATCTACAGTTCCTTGCTTTCTACTGCATAGATGGAAGAAGAAGCATTCCTCCAGTTCTACGCTGAGAGGCAAGGAATTACTGATGAACCGCCGTCTCGTTTAAGTTTCCTAATGTGTTCGCGTCTTTCTTTATGTTTTGTTCGTATTGATGTTGTGCTGGTTTACGTCTTCGTCCAACTTTTCTGCACGGCAGGCACAGCAGATGCAGAGGAAAAAGTCTCTAAGACCAACGTTACTGCTGGACACAGAATTGTCCAAAGTGGATCTTGGTAACCAAGATTTTGCGTGTTTCGTACACCTGTAGAGACTATAGCGTGCATGACAACATGTATTTGAATAATGTATTTGAGATTGTTTAACTGACAAAGCATAAAAAGATAACAGTTATAGCTTTCTGCTTAAGAAAAAAAAGTGCTTAATTTACCACGCTTGACAAGACTGCTGCTAAAGGGGAAAAAAACTTGAAATTACACCTACATTTTATAACAAGAATGCAATAAAAGAATCATTTATCAATGTCATCAAAATTTCTTGTCTTCTTCTTAAAGCATATCTATTGGATGCATGAGAAATTCTGATGAAGAAATCTTACATCTGTAAAACTTTCTCTTTGAACTGCCCGTAGAAAAGTTTCCTCTCCATTGTGGTTATTCCTCCCCCTACTTAACAGAACCATTTCTGGACTCTCTCTAAGTGCATGGCACAAACTAGAGCATGTTCCCAAACTTGCCAATCTCTTGTCTGTCTTTGTTGCATTGCAATATAAACAAACATTTTTTTAAGCCAACCAAAGATGTTCGAAGATACCATTTTACTGATGAACTGTGGAGGTTCTTTGGTAAGGTAGGATTATAATATAAGAACCAAATTCAGTGTCTATTCTATAACACTATATTATTTTTCTCATTATTTATCTCTATCTATATATATATTTATATATTAAAAAACTTTATTCGCTTTATTATATATAAATAATAAAACTCCTGCTTGCAGAAAAGTGATAATGGTGATGTTAAAATTTGTAACTGTTTTATTTTTTCCCATCTTTTTGGTTGCTTTTAAATGTACTTTATGTATTTAAGTAATACATGTATATAAGTTCTAAGTTACCGCCTAAATTTTGCACGGGTGTTCCTGTTTGTTTGTATTGCTTTCATGTGTGTAATTTTTTATACGTATTCATGTCTATGAATGTAATTTTTTACATATAGGTGTATTGAAATCTTCAGCATGTGGCGGCTTGCCTCGCCCAGCTATGAAGAAACAATAATTTGAATCTGCAATGGGAATGTAGTACAATTATTTTTCCCTTAATAATTCATCTGGGAATGTGAAAACTAAAAGAGGGACAGTAAGAAAGATAAAGAGACGGCAATAGACAAAATTAAAATCAATTGGAAATTAAAAGTTAACTTAAAAGCATAAGTAAGAGGAAAAAAAATTAAAATTCTAAAATAAAAAAAATAAAAAAAACTTTAAAAAAACCGAGGAATTCGGGGCTAAATTGTCTTCTTACAACATTCCCGTTTCTTTTCCAGTTGCTCCAAAGATCGTCCCTTTCTCTTTTCAAAGCGATCATTTATTTGAGGGCGTCCTGGCCCGTATTTCATGCGTGGTGTACCAGGGCGACCTCCCTTTAATGATCCAATGGTTGAAGGATGGACATCCCATGCCACCTAGTCTCGGCATTTCTGTACGGAAAATTGACGAGTTTTCCAGTATTCTCACTATTGATTCGGTTGAACGCAGGCATAGCGGCAACTATACGTGTATCGCCCAGAACACGGCGGCCATCGTAAACTACACGGCCGAGCTCATAGTGAATGGTAAAATCTCCATGTTGCCTTTCATCACCACCAATAATTTCTCCCTCCAAGCCCACCTCTTCTGTGTCCATACATAGGCCCGCAGTAGTGTTGTTTGTTAT
This sequence comes from Thereuonema tuberculata, assembly GCA_023159025.1. Lineage (NCBI taxonomy): Eukaryota > Metazoa > Arthropoda > Chilopoda > Scutigeromorpha > Scutigeridae > Thereuonema > Thereuonema tuberculata. The sequence goes on from JAFIDM010014012.1 coordinate 66,128,057, forward strand.
TTTATTTTATTTTAGTTTCTGGAAAAAAAGAGATCCGTGGTTGTTTTTTTTTTGTTCTTTTCAGTTTCATTTTTTGCTTTCTTTTTTGTTTTGATCAATCCCTTTTGTTGTCCCACCCCCACTGATGGACGTAAACAATACTTTTGCAGTCCCCCCAAAGATCGTGCCCTTCGCATTTCAAGATGAGCACCTGCTTGATGGCATGCTCGTGCGTGTCTCCTGCGTAGTAAGCCGAGGAGACCTGCCCTTAAGAATAAGATGGGAAAAGGACAGTTATCCCATCCCCCCAGATTTGGGCGTAACCATACGGGAGTTTGACGAATATTCCAGTGTCCTTTCAATAGATCCCCTTTCTCCTGCTCACAGCGGAAATTACACTTGTATCGCAAGTAACCACGCGGCTACGGCTACCTACACGGCCCCTTTAGTCGTCTACGGTAAATACAATATAGCAAGAATATTGTTTTTCCATTCCATAATATTTCATTCGCACGATTATTACACTCCCCTCTTTCTCAAATACTTTATTCTAATATTTGCATGAGATTTTCTAATATATTTCCAGTCTATACATACACTTTTTCCACTTCTTATTTTATACCACTATTTTTTACTATTTTTATATCTCTATTGCCTATACATTTATACACCTCACAATTTTTTACTCTTTTTTTATATTTACTTTTACCTCAATACATTTTTATATTTTAGGCTTAAGCTTTTACAAATACCCACTCCCCATTGATATACTCCTTTTCCATTACGAAATGAAAATATATTACATTGTACCACTTATATATCTTATTAAATATACATTTCTATATGTATGTTTAAAATGCTCTGTCATGAAAACAAAATAATATCTTTATATAATATCAGAGTCTAACTTAACTTGGTTAGTATATTTTTATTATATTTCTATTCAAAACGTGTAACTTTTAAAATATCTGCATATTTAATGTAAAATATTGAATGTTAGATGTCATTGTAGAGTTAATATTCTCAAATTTTTTATAAAAATATTTCAGTGTAATGATAGCAATTGTAGATAGTTCTGTTAAACAATTAATTTAACATTGAATCCCACAACCGTTTAACACACACCTCGTACAAAAAAAAAAAATAGTAATCCCCATTCCCTTATAACGTCATCGGGACTCCCAACAGGTAAGAGAAAAACTATTAATTCTTTTTTTCTCTCTGTCCTCTCCCTGTCTTTTTATCTTTCCTTCGCTTTATCGCCCTGCTGTGTTGCTATCACTCGTGGATTGTAAACCGGATTTAAGCAGGTGGTGATTAATTAGCAGGGGTGAAATGACTTTCGATTTGATAGAGTAGAGAAGGAGGAGAGCTAAGTCAAAGGTTAACTAAGTTTGAGTATAAATATTTCTTCACTTTCTTGTTTTCTTTCTTGTTTGACATCATTAGTACTTTTTCACTGTCAAATTCGTGAAGAAATACTTTGTTCTTAGTTAGTAATATCTTGACTTAAATTTTCTCTTTGGTAAGTTTGTAAACAAAAATAATGAAATGCAGTTTGGTTTTCTAAACAAGGTCTGCATGATATGCTTAAAACGAGGGCGCGCAGCTATTTTCACTGTAGTCAGTTTCAAATCACATTATATAAATATCAAATTAATTTTGCAATCAAGTATCGTATGCTACAATTTAGCCAAAAAAAAAACCACAATACAATCCGATACAAGAATATTTGAAATAATAAACATATCACAATAGTTATAATAACTATGAGGGAAAGGAAGGGGCTTTAAGAGGAATAAATCACTTGCTCACAGAATTCGACCATGGTTTTGTATTCTAAATTTGGAAATAGTCGCTCCAAACGGTTAATTTCAATTTTGAAGATCTGTAAGTGATAACATACATTCGGTAACATATTCACTAATAAAATAATTGGAATAGCATTTATTGATGTACATTTCAAACTTCCATCGGAAGAAATTTTGACACTTCTCTTTGCTGTAAAGGGAAAAAAAAACTTTATTAACTTCTATAGTAGGTTTCCTTCCTTGATCAATTTTGGTCAACTAGGGACCACGGAAGTAGCTCAACCTGACAACTTCAGGGCGAAGCCAGTGATATTCAAGAAGGCGGGACGAGATTCACATCCCGTACAGGAGAACCCTGAGATAGTAAGTCCCAGGGAGAAACGGACGTATTTATTAAAGTATTTATTTATATTATGCTTAAAAATTAATTTTGAGATTTAACAGGGGCTGTTTTCAAAAAGGCAATTCGTAATATTGTCTAAATTTCCTAATCTGTTGTTTAAAGGTTACCAATGCTTTTCCCTGCATTAAACACCTAAAGAGTTTTCTGAGTCGGATTTTAATTTGTGAGCTTTAATTCAAGAAGGAATTGAGAAAATCTTCCTGAAAAGGCCTCATCCCTTCCCATGAGATTTCACCGTATCGTTAAGCTGGATGACTCACGGAGTTAGCCTTATACATTTTGAATAATCCTCTAATCGGGAATCGATTCAGCTTTCTTTAAATCGATTATCGATGTAAGTATTACCTAAGTACTTACAAAATGTAGGGTTTAACTTATTGAAGTGAATCATGAATAAAAATACTTACATTCACAAACAAAACTTTAGTTACAGGATTCTGGGACAGTTGCATTCATCAGCCACAGTTATCCAATTAGCACTTTACCTGCCAATTAGGAGTTATCTCGCGGTTATCTCGCACTACTTACATCGCATCTGGCATCTTTAAAAACTTTGTTTTACACCCGAACTATGAGAAAACTCTTAATTTTTGTCTTGAAAAAACATTAAATTTGTTAAAAAAATAAGTAAATTAAATAAATAAAAATAAATAATTTAGAAAAATTTTAAGGAATGTGGCTAAATGAAAATGACGTAGGGAAACTAATTTTATTTTTTGAGAATAACGTGACAGTCAAAGTGTTAACAATTGTTGCTGCTGAGGAATCTGTTGAAAAGGTGACTCAAGTTCTTTGTAGGCTTATTCTCTAATCTTTCATTAACTGAAGTTCTAGCTTATAATTCAAATGAAACAACTGTCTCCGAGTCCTGTTGACAGCAACTCAAATAATTCATACGAAGAAATGCTTGTTTTATTTTTTACTTACAAGTTTATGAATGCAAGATTAGGTAAAATGGGAATTTCTCTGCATAATTACTCAGTGCGGTAGCATTTTATGAAAATTTGATATTATGTAAAAAAAAGTACAAGGTCAATTTGCCTCACTTCATTCGCAAATAAATTTAAAATGTTAATCCTAAGAAATTCAAACTGTTCGCAAAGAATCTCTTGAGTTTATATTGCCCAAAAATTGCAACCATAATATAATTTTTATCATATTGCGGTGCAAATATCAGCCGATAATTTTTAAATATGACGTGAACCACGATATTGTTTATGTGTATCGGAACTTTTGTGAGCTGCTTTGATAACTCACATTCAATGCTGTTATGCATTATTTTATACGGCGTAACACAGTATCTAAACATTCATTTACTTGATGGTGCAAATGCAGAAAAAAAGAGCTCTGTAGAGCAATAACGTTAACTTAACATTAATTATAGATTTGTTTGCTTCTCAAACGAATCTCGACATTTTTAACTTCTACAGTAGGTTTATTGATATAAAAAAAAACTAATTTACGATAATGCCTTGACTTGTCAAACATAAAATGCAATCACACTGTATTAAGCTTTATAAAGCTGCATTAAGGGTAGATTATTATCAGTTTATCAAAATTACATCTAAATTAAATTTCTGATACAATTTTTTGAAAAAATTATTAATAGTTTTTTTTGTACGCCATGAACTAGATACAAAGCAATTATTGAGGGTAACGGTCGTCGCGCTGTACATCCATTTTAAGAATGTTTACTGAACATAATTAGGGTTAGTCAGATCTCGAAAAACCGCGTCTGCTTAATCCGGCTTTCCTCGAAGCGAAAGGAAGCAATGCGCAGGTACAGTGAATTGTATCTAATCTTTTTGTTCATGTACTGCAGTCCCTCCACGTTGGATAATAGAACCCCGAGATAATTCCGTGCTTCTGGGAAATTCCCTCAACGTGGATTGCCAGGCAGATGGCTTTCCACTGCCTCGTATCACTTGGATGAAAGGACAAGGTAAGGAGTTTTAAAATAATACGTAAGAAAAGGTTTGTTAATTAAGGTATAAATAAGAAAATCAGGATATAGGTTCTGCCACACATAATAAGTAATATACGAACGAATTAAGAATTTGTTTTTTGTCATAAAAATAATTCGTTCAGTGTTGGTTCCAAGCCTTCTTCGTGCTGGTTTCAGAGTAACATTAAACATTTGCTGCTAAAGTTGAAGGTTTATCCTTTCTAATTAATCTTCTCTTTGAAAGGAAGTTAGTCATTTTTAAATCCCTTCAAAATACTTATTGGTTATAATGAGCTGATTTTTTTATTTTATATTCATGTCGAATTTTAATTTCTTAACAAGTATTTACGTTAACTTATCACTGTTTTACAATATAAGCATTTTGGTAATTATTACTTTGGTTTACGACGGATTTTTTTAACACTGAACTGCATATTTACCATTCTTTGTAATTAAGTCTCTTCATAAATGCAACCTACATGAATTTTCGTATTTGGGTAAATATCTCTATAGTTTCATACTACATTATCAAAAAATTATAAGAGGACTTTGTAATTTATAGCCAGGAAGAATATTAATTGTATGCATTTAAAATCAACATTTAGTTAATTAGTTAACCTGAAATTCTTGATATGCAGATTTTTGATATGTACTTAGTGGTGTAATGTAACAATGGTAATGATAGTGAAAGTGTTTTTGGCAGTCTCATTCTTCAATGTACATTTAGTGTTGTGTAATTAAATGTTCACTTACTTTCTTTCAGCTCTGATTTATTAGAAGACAACAAGTGACATGAGAAATAATATATTTTAATCTTTTCTAATCTCTCCTTTCTAAAAGAGATAGAAATGCTTACTTACTTTTCAGCAGTTTATCCATGCACTGTTCGGATAAGCTCCGAGATCATTTTCGATTTGGACTAATTTTTACGGTCGAATGTCCTTCTTGGCGCCAACCACATATACAAGGTTTAGTTTATCCTAACTATATAAATAAAATATAAATTCACTGTGAACCCATAGAAGTTACTTTTTCATGAACAAACATTCCACTTACCTAGAAATTTGTTGAAAGAAACAGTGGAAATCTAATCGCAATGTATTTTGTTCTTCAATGTTGGTGATGAACCGTCACTATCCAATCCATGCCTGAGGGTATGAATATTAATACTTCAGTATTGTTCATTATAAATGTCGAAAATGTATTGACGGAATTGCTAGTCTTGAATGAAAATAGACGGGTTTTCAAGTCTAAATAATACCTTTATATGCTTAGTATAATAAAATTGCACTAGATGCTCTACTGAGTAAACGACCAACATTGTTTTTGCAATAATTCTTACAACAAAACATTAATACTTCAATTTCATTTCAGTAACATAAAAAGAAATATTAATATTTTAGATATAGTAATTTAAGAATTTGCTTTATATTGGTTAAAGGAAACCAGTGTTCTTCTATTTTGATACTATAAATCCTAAAGTTTCTAAACATGGTGCTTTGTAATAGAAAAATCTAATCAGCAGATTCGAAAAGTCTACGTATTGAATCTGTGGAATCAGCAACTTTGAAGGGATTTTGTTCATTCATGTAAGTTCCAGCAACAACGATGCAGAGCTGCAGAATGAAAAAAGTCCGTCGACATAAAAGAAAAGCCTCAACAATGAATAGGATTCAGATTGAGAAAACTGGTGACTGGTAAAAGTGGATGGCAGAGTTCCAGCAACTGGAAGCGATATGGAGCAAATTAACCGCCTACTTCAATTTGCGCTGGTGAGAAGGTGTATTATACTGTGGCAACTCCGTCATTTCATAACACTGACGCTTTACGGCTATAAAGTATTGGAACGCTCGGTGTAAGAAGGAAAGAAAAATACAGGAAAGTGAAATAACTATACCAAGGTTTTATTCAGTTTCGTAGCGAAAAACATGGTTATTGAAATACCTAGTCGAAATAGAAAGAAAAGAGGGACAGTCTTCTAGAGAGACTTTTATATTCTGGAAAAAAACGCAATTTGAAATCAATCAGAATTTCGTGATACAGCCCCAGCTGTCAAATACAGCTACGCCATAATGCAGCTTAATATAGAAAAAGCATTTGATCTTTATAGTAAAATAAAATTTTGTTTGACCTTAAACAAGATGAAGAATTCAAAGCCTTCTCTACATGAAATCCTGAAATTTATTTATTTTTATTAACTTTTCAAATTAATAATAATCTGCCAACTATTAATAGCGCTTATAAATTTTCCATTTGTAGAAAATTAATTAAATCTACAAATAGTTCCTAAAGTTGCCTAATCTCATTAGTATTAGATTCGTCAGTTCTGAGCGTATTATTTTTAAATATGAAAGTTAATTAATTGAGTTCATTATTGTATTGTTGACTTAGAAAAAAGCTCAGTGTATGTTACAAGAGAAGTTTTTCAGAAATCCAGAAATCTTTTTTACCTGAGTTTATTCTTTCTTCTTTAGGGATCAAATAAGAAGTATCCCTATAAATTTATTAAAACTTTTACTTTAAATAAAATGCAAAATTGGATTATATTACTTCCATGACCACTTGATTTCGATAAAAGAAATCCAGTGATAGATAGGAAGTACAGTATTGAATTTTTGTCCGAGTACATCTTTGGTTGGTGCATTTCCAACGCCCAAATCTTCTGACTTTCCGTCATTCTCCTTCACAAAGAGACAGAAAGGGTAGGCTATTCTGCAGAATATCTTGTTGCCCAGCATATTCCAGAAGAGGTATTTTCGATAATCTCACTCTTTTAAATTTCTCATCAAAACCAAAAATAAAGAGGATACAGGAATTGCTTGTGTTGTCTACTGTCTCCCTAACAATCTGTCTTGGATTAAATCCAATCATGGAATGTAAATAAACTCTGAATAATAAAAAATTAAGTAAAAAAAAATCAGGTTCTACAAATTTTCCTGAATATACAACAACAATAATAATAATATCTTTAAAAGACAATCTTAGGAGTGCACAATTGGATTTTGGAAAACCAAAGTGAGGATGGAGATTGGTGCAATAAAACATAAAAAAAAAAATACTATAAAGATACAAAATGTAAATAGCATTTAAAAAGACGTTAGGTTAACATTTCTAAACTATTCCCTACTTTTATATGTTTTCTATTATCTCTCCAGTGTCATAGCATTCAATCCTAATGGGTTGGACTTTTATCAAAACCTAATTCTTAAAAAATTGGTTGCAGTAAGAGTAAATCATATTTATTAATATACGCAATATAGGTGAATGATGAATGTATTTAATACTCAAAATTTCTTTCGACTCGTCAATTTGAATCATCTTCAGGAAGAGGCAGTGTTTCAATCTGCTTCTATTTCATTCTTTTGAAACGGTTTCGTTTCCAACTCCTCTTCTTCAAAAATTCAATGTCAGCAACAAAGCCAGAATATCGGGAATTATAACCAGGAGTAGGAATCCCTCAACCATTCTACTATATTCTACGTTGAGAAGTACTTCATTATACACAACATTTTAATAGAAAAATATTATTACTTGTGTATTTTAATGAAGTGTGTATTATCATATGATTTCGCTCCTATTCGGAACTTAAGGAAGTACTAATCAGTTAATAAGTTTCAAGATTCTCACATTATCAAGAATTAATTTATTTGTATAATTTTTCTAATAGTCTTATTAGAAAAATTATATTTCGTTGTATTAATTTTTAGTTTCTTTTATAATATTACTTTTTCCAGCTAGCTTCGTACTCATTCACAAAAAAGTTATTAATTTTATTTGAGATGTCAAAAAAATTGTAGAATTTTCAATAAAGTTTAATTTTGTGAAGTTATTTTTGCATTTAAAAAGGCTTCATATATTATATTTTACAATCGTATAAATCGCCCGTTCCACCTTGGTAATGGTTTCCCTGAAGCTGTAGCCATTGATTCCCCGTGGAAATCAAGACGAATCCAAGATAATGCCGAGAGGGTTTGACGGAGAGAGATCGGTGCACATTCCGAGCGCCCATCAGCGTTTGCACTTGCTCTGGCCATCGCGTGTGTCTTAGTGACCCTGTTTTATGGTTATTGCCCTTTTTTCTTCACCGTTTATGCACTTCCGAGACACCCGTGCCACGTCTCCGGGGTCAGTCATTTCCTGAGCTCTCGGCTGTCATTCCAACACCTCTTGGCTGTGGAGCCGCTACGAATTAGTGCGAGCAAGTGTCTAGTAGCCAGCGGTGCCAATCCGAAAGGAAAGGTCGAGCGTGGCTTTTCTGGTCGGACGCTTCGTTTGGCGTTATGTCTGTGCAGAGTAACCAGTCGCGAATACGTTTCGCCAGACATAGCTAATGACGCGACCAAAGCCTCCGATACGCAACTCTAAACCCTGTAGAGGTCGAACGATGACATACACATTAATCCCATCACAAATAACCGGCTTCATCCCCTGAGAATAGGTGAAACCTTAACAGAAATGGATTTCTGAGATTTTTAGCAATGGACGCTTGGCTAAATAGGGGATGATGAAACAGCGGCTATTATCCCTTTAAATTCTTATCAGGAAATTTCCAGAATTTCCAATGACATTTTGAAATGTTCTCTATCTCTGTTCTATGGAGCAATCAAATCTTGCCATTGAAATTAAATTGAGCAATAAAATTCTCAATTGCTGACATTATGGAAATAGTTGACATAGTTCACGAATACTCCTAATTTTAAATTTTCAAATTTGATAGGAATTTAAAGTTTTTCCAAATTGACATAAACATTAAAGACAACTATGTCCAAAGAATTTCAAGCTGATCAAAGTGAATTTTTGCTTAAAGTTGTTTTCTCCTACTTTTTTTTCAAATATTATTACTTGAAATTTTAAAGTTTATTGATAATGATAGTACGTAATACAAAAGCATTGATTCTGTGATTACATCTGAATATCGACAACTGAGTGTAAATTTTGTGGGTGGTAATTACCTGAAAGGTAGGATGGCGATTAAAGCTTCAGTATTATTAAATGTAAGAATGTTCTTTCTTTCAAAATGGTAACTACGGAAGGCACCTCGAGCTGTCACCTGGGAGTGTCTTGGACGGCCGCTTCGTCCTCTTTAGAACTCATCAGATAGACAAACTTCACCAATGACAGGCTCAGAAGGTGTGAATTCTTATATTCTTCATATAAGAATCCACTCAACTGGTTATTTTAAAAGCTTTGTTTTATGATGTAGACGAATTCCTTTTGAGCCTAGCGGAACTAAGGCCAAAGAATTGATATTTTTTTCTATTATTGTGTATTGTTGATTGTGTTTCGCTTTTGTGTGGTCTCGGCTTTCGGGAGCGAGATTAAGGCTCTTATATTTTGTACCTTCTCAGCCTGTCATCGGTGGCGTTTGTTTGTCTGATGAGTCCTAAAAAGTCCTAAATGGGTCCTAAAGGTGACAGATCGAAATGTGAAATGCTTTAGGTTCCATTGCACTTTCCGTAGTTATCGTTTTGTTGAATTATTTGGCTCGTAAAATTTATTATGTTCTTTCTTTCCTTCTTTCTTTCTTGACTAAGTAATACTATCAAATTAATTTATTTTATTACTTATTTATTTATTTGCTTATTTAATTACTTATCTACGTCACTTTTCTCTTTGAAAAAAACGCAAAATCAAAATAAATTTGCCTAATATAAATGAGTGAAAAATTCTATTAGTAATTCTCCTTCTGCCGATGGGTTGCAGTTCTGTAAATCATTAATTAAAGGGAAATTTTCCATCTAGTGATTTAGTAATCATTATTTTCCGTATATATCTTTAATATCACTTATCACAGATTTCTTTACATTGTTTTTTTTTTATTTTTTGTTAGTTTTGAATTGAATTACGAAGTCAAACTGAGTAGTTACATTTAATTAAGTTAGCAAAATGATTTGCTGCTACGAGCAACAAATGTAGAAAACAACAACGCCACTGTAAGGCAATCTTCAGGTCTATACGTTCTTGCCTTTACAAAGAATAAATCAAGTTTCAAAGTAATTTCCAGACTATTCCACTCCACAGAAGAATACTTCTAATAGAACTACATCATCGTTCAAATCAATTGGAATTTCAGGAGATTTTGCAATTCGAGTGAGTCAGAAAGAAGATCGGCGAAACCATCATCAGTTTTAGTGATTAGAAGATCGTGACAGCAGCAGTCAACAAAGTATTGAGAATTCGCCATTCTCTTCTGAAGGGGGCTAGAGAAGTGCCTAGTTGTACTGAAAAGCAAGGACATATTTTCGTTCTTAACATAGTTGATATTTAAATCATAGTGTTGGTACATAAACACATATTTGATGATGTGGTGCCTTAAAGGTTAAAAAAAATACCAATGAAATAATTGAAACCATAGAGTAATTACAATTTAATGATTTGTTTTCGATTCAGTTATGAAACAAACAATCTGTAGATATATAATAAAATCAGCTTGTTGTTGATTTCTTTTTAGATTGAAATCCATTATTCTGATGGAAAGGTTTACTTTAATGTTTGTTAACGATGACGTTGTATTCTTTTTCTTGGTTTTCTTCTGGTTCACTGCATTTCATAACTCTTTTGTTTGAAGAGTTATGGTCAAGGAATTCAGAAGAACAAAAAAAAATGCACAAAAGTCTCTTTTGAAGAGAGATTAAAGACGAATAAATTTGTCTTTTCTTCAGTGTCTCGTTAAATTTTACGGGGGGATAAGTTATAGATGCTCAGTGAAATTAAATTTGAAGTGAGTGGCTGGTGGAGGAGGACAGACTGTTAGATGAGCCATCCTTTTCATCGCCTGAAATCAATGAGACTGACGGAATAATCCACGTTTGAAATCATTCTTTTGATCGCACCATTACTCTAGAAACTAATGTTGAATGAAAGACTGTGAGGTTCTCAGAAGGTCGAAGAGAAATGGGGAAATTCATCGCTCAGACTCAGCGGAATACATATAAAAAAGAGGGGAAAAGAGAAATCCCCCTCCTTTTATTGTCCCTCTTCTTTTCCAAGTCGTCTATTGGAGAATTCTTGGAAAACAAACAAAAGCTAAGAACTTTATCTTCTGTCATTATAAAAAAAACACCCTTGGATTTATCTTTTATTAAAAGATCGTTTTTATTGTTAATGTACTCTGGCAGACTATTGTTAGATGGTTAATAATATGATAGAAAAAGCTTTATTTTATTAGATATCCACAATAACAGATAACTACATGGAAAAATTCAATGGCGCATGATTTTCATCTACTGACTTCTACAATTATCTGATGAAATTCCTCACTGAATATACAGTCCGCATCAGATTTCTGTGAATAATTTTTGAATAATTAATAATGACGTTGCTGCACGTTTTCTTTGTGTGAAATATCATGAATTTTAATCATTACTTTCTAGAGAGCTGCCCCTCACTTCGCTCAGGAAGGTTAGCATTTGTAACAGAAAGCAATATTTCATTCAGTGAAAAAAAAAAGTATATCAAGTAAAAGTAAAACTGAACCTAAACTTAAATTAAGGCTTAAAATCTAAAGAATACGTGCAATGCAATTAATTGAAATCTATTTGTAACGATCGGAAATTTCTGATTTCAACACGCTTGCGACATTGCAGTGTTTCGGACAGTTGACACAACACTATTTCTATTGTTTGGCAAAGCGCGTGCGAACTTCAATTGTTACGTAATTCAATTGTTGCGGAGTTCGCGCGCACCCTCTTTTTTTTTAATATTGATTCAATTTTGCTGTGATACTAATAAAAAAAATTTACTTCAATGTCATTATTAAGCAATTACATTGGTCTGTAGAAATGCTGCTAAACATGCTTGAATTACTTCAAAAAAAGAAGAAAGAAATGAACATATAGCTACGAAAGTTGTAGGTAGAAGAGTCCAATCAAAATAACAATAACAGAAATAAAAACTTTAATCGAAATTAACAAAAAAAAATTTCGTGATAGACAAAATCGGAGATTTAGCAAAAATAAACCACGCAATTTAAAAATTGGTCTAAACTAGAAAAAAAAGGTAAAATCGGAAACGGAAGGAACTTATTGAAAAGATGAGAAACACTATCAGTAAAATAGATGGAGAATGGCGTTCGAAAGGGTAATGGAAACAGGAAGATCACATTTAAGAGGATAGACTCTTGAAAGTACGAAATGAATGAACTGCAGCCAGCGGAAGGTTTAATCAACGAAGATGAACTAAAAGAAAAGGTTTTTCTTTCGCTTGGTGCCTTACACAAATTTCCTTTCTTAGGATTAGAAGGAAACAACTTTTACAACTGATTCAAAAGAAAAATATATTGAGAAGAAAAAAAAAACGAATTCTGCGAATGGATTGATTACATCAAGACCAATAACATAATAAACCTAAAAATTAAATAACAGCTGCATATAAAGCGTGAAGCAATTTAAAAGCGAAATTACGTTTCCAGAATTCTCCATTCTTATGAGAATTGTTGTCAAATATTTTTCCATGAATTTTTTAAGATCAGAGGCGTTCATCAAATGATTAGTTCTAAGAAACGATCTTAAATAAATGTTGTACTTGGATTTTATTTTTGATCATACAAATACTCTCAAATATCTTTCATCAACATTTTCTTGTTGTTGTCATTGTTAAAATAATGTCTTTTCCTAATGCATTTTCATGTGATTTTAAAATGCTTATTACAGACTACGATTTTTTCCTGACGATGTAACGATATTTGCTTTCATAATTAAAAAGAAAAGAAAACAAAATACTTCTATGTAAACATCTGTCTCCTATGAAAACTTAATCTACTTGCCTATTCTATAAAACGAATTTGCGGCGTAGAATTTATATTGCTTTATTATCATTATCCATCAAATGAAATATTTAAGAGAGATTGAAATTAAACTTTATCAGAAACAAAATACTATACAGGGTGTATCAAAACACACTGAAAAAAATTTTAATGAGAGATAGGAAACACCAAGACACACTTTTTGCGTCTACGGTGACGGCATCATTCGATTCTAGAGTGCGACGCTGTCATGCATAAATTAATGATGTCGGCCGCAATTTTGAGCACCTTCTTTGAATAAACATGTGCACATTTGTTTCCATTCATTTAGGTTTGTATTGGTCCATGTTTCCCTCTAACTGATTCCAGCGTCACTAAATAGCGCCCTATAGCACCGAAGGTTGACGGCAGCGAACATACATTCATAGACGAAAAACATTTTTCTTGATGCTCCTCTCTCCCATTAAAATATGTGCAGATAGTTTTGATAAACCTTGTGTAACCAAGATAATCTACATTGCAAGTCGATAAATATTTTTTTTAGAAATAATATATTACTCTATTTTATTACAGCTTATAAGTTTAATGGAAGGATTCCGTTTTAGAGGCCATGGGGCGTTGCCTTTATAAGCCTCAACGATTCGCTATCATTGGGTTGAAGCTAAAGATCGGAGGTTGATCAAGAAACTCGGTTCCCATTTTGCATAAGGCTGGGTAAACCCTACGATTCATCTTGAGGAGAAATATCTAGAAAAATTTCTCTGTACTCCGCCGGAAATTGAACCTTGCTCTTTATAAAGTATTATCCTGAATGGTTTTTACTGGAACAGACAATTGAAAAATACCTCTGCAAGATCGAGAAGCAAAGAAGAAATTCTATAGTATAGGAAAATATCTGTAGTTTAAAAATAAGTCTTACAAAACACATAAGAATGTTTTTTAAAAATTGTAATAAAACTTTAAAAATACCTCGTACCTTGAATGGCTTCCTTGTCAATCATAAAATATCTCTAAGGAAAATATTTGAAGAAACTGAATGAATTATTGGTTCATTAATATCTTAAAAAACTCTGTTTGACGAAGAACCCAGATTTGAGGTACTATCCTGTATAATCCTACCTCAACATGTTACTTCTAATTTTTTCGTGACTGGAGATGGTGACGACTAAAACTATAATACCCTTTGTAGAACTTCTAGTCTTCCATATTTACTTGTCATGATTTCCCAAACAAAATTAAAAAAGAAACTCACTTTTTAATAGTCTTTCAAGTCCACTAATGTGAATCAAACAATTCGAATTAAATTCTAAATCCTAATTAGACGGTAATCTCCTGAGAGACTTTCCCAGTGCAAAAAAATTGCATTAATTACTCTGATTGGGGACAAATTAGAAACAAAAATTCATCATTTTTACCAATAATTTATGAGTTCCAATTACAGACAGTAATTTCGAATCCTCTTAATCGAAAAGGAAATAAAAATTGCGAAAACAAAATATTTTTGTTTATGTCTTTTGCCATAAATTAAAAATTCCAGTTCCCATTCACCCACCAACCTCTCACTTTAATATTGTGTGTTCTTCACCATAAGGCATTATTTACTTTTCCCGTAAAGAAAGCAATTATCCATAATCTTCGCCGTATTTTTCGTAATGATTAATTACGTTAATAAATAATCACGAGCATTTTTCGTTCGTTAATGTAATCTACTGGGAGTTTAATTAGCATCCTACGCAATCTAAAGTATCGCTAATGAAGGAAATGGGCGAAACCTTACTATCTTTTGGTGGAAATGCTCTCTCTCTCTTCAAAGGCTTCTTCAGTGCAAAAGAAAAACAATTGAACCACTTCAATATTACATTGCAGTTGCTTTTCAGGAATTTGTCCAAATGTATTATTCGTCACTGTGATGAGTTCTAAAAAATAATTGTTCAAAAGTGTGGAAGATATCGTTATAATTTTAATATACCGATACAAGGTGGCCGTAATTAAACTGACACTATTCAAAACCATGTGTAGCTCGATCGAACAACAGGAATGGCACCAAATTTGGTGGGATAACTAATGAAGACATGGTAAGAAGGATTCCACGAAATGAAAAAGTAGCTCTAAAAGTCACCGATAGAGGAAATGTGGCGCTGTTATAGTCTACGTAGCCGAGAATTTGCATGCATTTATTTGAATGGGACTGTCAACAACAAAAACAACAAAAACTGTCGAATGTCAGCATCCGAACCATTCCATGCGTTTCAGAAATCCCATTACATTCATTCTTTGTTTGAGAATACTACTCCGACAGGACCAGTAATCTGTTCCATTACAGTACAGAAATATCGCGATATGCTGAACAGTTTCGTTCAGCAACTTCAGCAAAGACAATGTCTGTACGAGATAATTCTTGTGCAAGATGGAGCACCACCATCATTGTTCGATCGGTACAGCAGCTTCAGAATGTAAAACCACTTTAGAATGTTTCCACGTAAGCACGAGGTATAGCATGATTTAGCTTTTTAGCTTGAGTTATTTTTTTTATCTATTTGCATCTACGTTTCAACCAAAATACGCTGATTGAACTGTAAGTCAATCCACTCTTAAATCTGGACTGTCAGTGATCGTTCTGTTCGAGTGAATCGACTGAAGGAAATTTATAAATAAAACACTAAGAACGGATAATAAGATTATGCTACATAACAATTACAATGTATTGTAGTATAGCGAAAATAAAAATAGAGAATATAACAGTCGCCGACCAATAATCATTTGTTTTGGTATTTCTTAATTTCCCTATCTGTTTTTACGCATTTCTCCTTGTACATCATGAAACATACCTTCTTTATGAAACATAGGTATCTGGCAGTGAACCATCATTTACACCATATATTATCATTAATCATGGAGACTTGTAGAATTAGAAGTGAATAATTAACATTTTTAGAAAAATAAATAAATAAAACGAATAACAGTAAATTTAGGTTGGAGACATTATCAAATTTTGATTAACTAAAATGTCCACCCCTTCATAAGTTGAATCAGCGAATGACTTTTCTTGAAACCAGGAATGCAGATTTAAAGATTCATCTTTTAAATTGAAAATTTCTCCCTGTGAAGCAATGTCGAGTAATTTACACCTGAAGGCTAGAAACATTTTCCATTCCAAAGCAATGAATAATAATCATTTCTGTAATCGTCCTGAATATCACAGTTATGATTAAAATTAATTGGAATTAGACAACTTAAGTATTTGGAGATTTAATTATTTTGCAGAAAATGAAAAATTTGAAGATATTTTGTCATGTATCAAATTTACAAACATAAGAAAAATTTATTCAAATTTACAAACTTAAATGTCACGTTTTGAATTGTTAGAAATTCATGATTGATATTTATTTTTATTTTTTGTAAAAAGAAGGCAGATTAAGCCTTCGATCTATCTTATTTATTTATTTTTAGTTGTGGAGCTTGAAAGTCGATTTGGCATTCGAAATATCGCAATACGGAAAAGTTAAATATAATAAAAGAAGTTTTATATGTTAATGGTATTATTTATGATGATTTCGAAACATAAGAACAGTTATCCTATATATTGCTTTTACTCCATTTAAAAATAATAAAATTAAATACCTTCAGGAGAGTAACATTAAGTTTTTTTGAAGAATTTCTTATTTTCTTTGATTTCTTAATGAGACATTTCAGTGGTACTTCACTAGCGAAGTAGTAAATCAGGGTCTACCTTAAATGCTTGCAGAAAATCAATAATGCTAATTTGAATCGAAGACATTTTCTCCAATATTTTAAAATTTTCCTCTCTAGCTGAAGACATTTAGATTAAACAGAGATACCAGGTAATTATGACTCCTGGGGACTATTTGGTTGCTTGGGAGAGGTGAGGAGAAATTATCGATTCTTCGCGTCTCTGGGAAAAACCACGCCGTCATACAGTTCTCCGATTACTTACCTCTAAATAAATTAGAGAATTCAAAGAAGCAGAGGAACTTTTGAATGAAGGAATACAAATAAATCATTTCGAGGAGTATTTTTTACTATAACAGAAACACTATATTTAGTAATCTTTTTAATTAAAATGAGCTGAAGAATAAGATTTTTAGAAAGGAGTTGTAAGTTTCCATTGCTTGCGAAACATTGCTAAAATCTTTAAATAATACTTTTTTTTGGCTCCCGGAAATTTGTTCGAAAGAAATTTGTTCGACGGTAATTTGTTCGAGGTAATTTGTTCGAACGGTAACTTCTTCGAACGGTAATTTGTTCGAAAGGTAACTTGTTCGAACGGTAATTTGTTCGAACGGAAAAATATTCGATAGGCAATTTGTTCGAACGGAAATTTTTTCGAATCGAACATTTCCTAGTGGGTGTTCGAAGAATATTCTCTTTAACAATTTTGAATATTTATCTAAAGAAAATACATTTTATCATCGCGTAATGAATTCTGAAGTTAATTCATTAAATTAAGTTAATTCATGAAAATCGTTTGTAAGCGAAATCTACTGTAAAAATAGATTATAAATAGAAATAATTTTTAACAGAATAAAAATTCATTATTATTGTATTATAAATAAATTTTTCTTTGATCAATAAAATTTATATTTTTCCCTAATATGTTGTTTTTTCAAATTAGATTTATTTTTAAAATGAACATATACATACAGTAATTAAAGATTTTTAAAACAATCTTATTAATATTATTTAACTGTTTATTATTAATAGGAATCCAATAGTCCAATCCATAATTAAGAATTGAATCCACAAAAGATTTATACATAATTAATTTTTGTTTAAAAAGGAAACATTTCTTTTATATGATAAAAGAAATATGTTAAAGAATTAAGCTTATTAATTATGAAATTGTAATGGATATTCCAATTGAATTTATTATCTACAATAATTTTGACTTACTACATTATGAATTCGATCGCAATTACATATTATAAAATCATATTCAACTTGAGAATTCAAATTACAGTAGTACTTTTTGGGTAAAAAGAAACATAGTTCTGTTTTAACTTTTTTATTTTTATTTCTGATTAACATTGTTTTTGTCTTATTACAGTTAATATTCATTTTATTATTAAAAGACCATTTCATAATATTATTTAAATCATGCTTTTGTAAAGCATAGTAAGCATTATTTTGGTTGCTGTTGATCTTCTCTTTCGAATATTTTTCCTTTATAAAACATTTTTCCATTCAAACAAATTACCGTTCGAACAAACTTAAGAGTTGATACTCTAATATTCAAACATAATATGCAAGTAACTACTAAAAATGATACAACATACATCCTCTTCTTATCAACGCTATATTTCGCCGTTTTATTTCTTTTACTGCTTCACCAGGCCTTCTTATATACATCGAAAAAACTCTTCGTAAAATATAATAAAGAATCTGGTAACAATATAGGAAAACTCTTGGGAATATATACAACTTATATACTGTTAATAACATTATTTATACTTTTTTTACAATTGATTTGCTTAGAAAACTTCCATATTATTGAAAATATTTTTACAATAGATTTCGCTTACAAACGATTTTCATGAATTAACTTAATTCAATGAATTAACTTCAGAATTCATTACGCGATGATAAATGTATTTTCTTCAGATAAATATTCAAAATTGTTAAAGAGAATATTCTTCGAACACCCACTAGAAAATGTTCGATTCGAAAAAATTTCCGTTCGAACAAATTGCCTATCGAATATTTTTCCGTTCGAACAAATTACCGTTCGAACAAGTGACCTTTCGAACAAATTACCGTTCGAACAAGTTACCGTTCGAACAAATTACCTCGAACAAATTACCGTCGAACAAATTTCTTTCGAACAAATTTCCGGACACCCTTTTTTTTAATGTTAGATTAAAGGAATACTTAGAAATTAAAAGCCGGAGAATCAAAGAAGCAAAAAGAAAAACAAAATTGCTACAATTAATAATCTATTGTACATTTTATTACCATATCCCATTCTCGTAATTTTGCATTAGCAATGCAGAAGATTTATCTGTCTCCTTTTGATTGTAAATTCCAACAAATTACTTCGCCAGGATAAGAATTACTACCTGGATAATCCCAAACCGCCTTAATAATTATATAACTAGGTTTTTCCCTATGATTACAGACTTACAAGAGACACTGTTCATTAAGTCTGGTGTTACGATTGAGCAGCCATTACTATTAGTCTTATGATAAAATATAGTTAAAACAAAACTGCTAACTGAAGTCATCTCAGAACACAGAGTGGGAACTGCTGGAAAAGTCATCTAGTTCTAGTAGAAATTGCCTAAACAGTTTTCAAAAAGTCGAGAGGGAATGTATGTTGGCGGAACGATAACATATGTTTATACATAGTTTGCATATGCTCTAGAACATCCAAGTTTTTCTTTATAAAAAATATTCAGGGTTTCTTTTGCTTTAATGTTTATATTTTTTGTAATTTTGAAAATTTTGGTAGTAAGCGCAAATGTTCCTATGTTAGTTGGTCGTAAGTTACAGTAAAAATTAATTATTGCCGTCATCTGGTATGAAGAAAGCATCAATATCATTGTTAGTCTTCAAGAATAAGCAAAAGAAATCTCATATTGATTTTTTTCGGGTCATGGAATCAACAAACAATAAAACAGAAATTATGGAAATTTATTATTGGAAATTTAGCAATCTTTCTGTTTATCTGAATGACACTGCCACTTATATGACTGTAAGTTTCAATTTTAGTATGTTGTTTATGGTTTCAGTTGATTGTAATTTAATTATAACGAATGAGATACTGCTTACACTTTAATAATGGATAGATCTTCTGTAATAAATTGTGAAAATTAATTTTATATATTTTAAAATTAATATTAAATTTAATATTTTAAAATTAAGTTAAAACTATGTTTATATCTTTCTGTATTTGTATGATTTTTTCCTAGGTAATACTGTAGGTGAGCACGTTGAACCAGTGGAAAACACATCGGATGTGCGTGTGTTGGCCAACGGCACTTTAAGCATTGCTCAAGTGAAGGAGCACCATCGAGGCCATTACTTCTGTAAAGCCTCTAACGGGATTGGCGATGGCCTCAGCACAGCCTTGTTCATTAACGTCTTAAGTAAGTAGCCCCAAGATCATAACTCTAGAGCTCTAACCTAAGATTGCTTTAATACTCTGGATTATTAAAGTCTTGAATCTCAGAAAATAATTTTTTTTTCAAGAATTTTTGAAACTTTATTACATGGATGTTCCGGTAAAAGGGTTACTTAAAAGGATTATGCCGGAAATCCGGCGTTTTCAGGAAGATCAATTAAAGCTTCAAACATTTGATACAAATCGAGAGCTGTTCCTATTAACCTTATCTTTTTCCTTCATATTTCTAGCTTCATTCAAGAGGTAATTTTGTAGAATCTTATTTATAAAGTTTTGAATAAAAAAATATTTTTTAATACTAGCTTTTGAAAATAAAGAATAATATTTAAAGAATCTTGACTGCAATAAAATTATTCGGTGCTATTTTGAGCTGTTATAGATGCATAAGTATGCAAATAATAAAGAAAAATTGCAAAACTGTAAAACAAATTTCTTTAAATGAAAAAGAGAGGAAAGAAAGGGATGTTTAGTAGAAGGAGTTGAAATTTTTGTTTCTATACCTTCAATGTCCTTATGTATATTTTCTCTTCGACTCTCCGATTTCTGAAATGTACGATATGTATATCCCATGTGGATTGCTGAAAGTTGAATTCTAGGCAGATAGAAACATTGAGGCATTTATTAGTGAGAGCGATCTACTTGCATACGAACTGTGTTACTGTAGTTCAAGGTGATTCCGCTCAGAGGCGTGTTTGTGTTGAGAAATTGCAAATAGTGGCATCAAAGATTGTTCAACACTTTGTTCTATTTTGTAAAATGCCTTAGAAAACATAATTTTTCTACGAAGTTCATCCACAATGAATAATACTTTGAATACTTCTTTAATAGTTCCAGATAAAAATTCGAATCCAAATAAAAATTCGAAAAATGTCATCCAGATGACACTTCTATATCAGAGTAGCAAAACTTTGATTCATGCAAGAGCAATACGCAAAAAACTTTAGATGTTTGAGAACCACAAAATGATCAACTATTACACTCTCGTCTTTATTTTTGTAGGCACATTTTTTTTACAAAACTTTTGTATAACATAAAACATTATATTAAGAAATACATGTAATTAATAATGTTTATTCATGTATATATTTTTAACTGTTAATCTGTATGTTTCAATACCATCAACTACACATTATAAACCAAATGCTTTCAAAATCCTGACTGATTATTGTTTTAACTACATTGATGGTACATCTACAAAAAAATATTCAAATTTTCATTTTATTAACATTAAATAATACTGCATGAACATTAGATTTACGTTTTAATTCAATGGACCCTTAATTTATATTCAGTAAATAATTATAAATGCTTAAAAAAATTGCATTTATCTTCTATATTAATTGTATATTAAATTCTATATTAATTTTTATATTAATTGTGTATTAAAAGAAGCTCTTTATATATCAAAGAATCGCATGTGACTCGTGAGCAGCGGTTTGACCACCGCTGAATCTATATGAAATACGACTAAAGTACTTCCAATTTTTAGTATCGTTATTGAATAACAGTGCAGCCACATTACCTTCTTTTTTTGTACTTTTCACTATCAAAAATTGGTAGCTTCAGGTCTAGGTTTTGTTTACCATTTGAACTGCTTTGTATTGTAATAGTTGTTATT
This sequence comes from Thereuonema tuberculata, assembly GCA_023159025.1. NCBI lineage: Eukaryota > Metazoa > Arthropoda > Chilopoda > Scutigeromorpha > Scutigeridae > Thereuonema > Thereuonema tuberculata. Next base: position 66,149,694 of record JAFIDM010014012.1, read on the forward strand.
TTTAATTTAATATAATAATAATTCTATTTTTCGAACTACAATATATGCGTTTGAAATGCTAAATAATAGTTAAAAAACTTCTGTCATAAAATTAATATTATCGGTACCTTGAAAAACTCATAGCTTCCTCGAGAAGAGAGAAAATGTGTAAAACAACTTCAATTGATTAATGGAGAGCTACTTGTTAAAAAAAGAAAGAAAATAGTTTTTAAAATTTAAGCTACAATTTAATATTCTTACATTCCCCAAGTAGTTTTTATTGTAAACGAAAATCAATATTTTCATTCAAAGATTAAAAAATTTTACCCTTATCTTTTCTTTTTCTTTTTTTTTTTTTTTTTACAAAAAAAAGTTTTAAGTAGTGTAATGAGGTCTTAACAATTAGTTTTAAATTAGGATTTCAATCACAAGACCTTCAAAGTTATTTTAAAGATTTAAATTTTTAAAAATTAATAAAGGTGTTAATGTCAATAAATGAACTGAATTATGTAAATTTACAATATTTCTCCAAAAAAAATTGGATTGCAGTGAATGGTTAAACTGGCAGTCATTCTTTATATTTAGTTAATAGCTAAAACAAGGATAAATCCTGCAAAAACCGTTCCATATTCGTGCAAACTCATCATTATGAGTTTCATTATCCATTTCACAATCTCTGATAAAAGGTAATATAACGAAATTATACTTTTAGCAAGTGATACTTTTTAAGCATTTTTTTTTATAATTGAGCAAAAGATTCTTCTATACTTCGTTTTAGTTGATTGTGATTGAATAAGAAAGATCAGCTCTAAAAATCCCGAAACGGCAGTCCAGGGTACCATCACTATTGATTAAGGGTTGATTACAAAATTAGTTACAAAATTTTTACAGAAGCATTAAAGCAGGCGTAAAAATATAGTAGAAATTTAAAATTAAAGAAAATTCTTATTGATCAGATAATGATCCGTAAAATTAATAAAAACATTGATTAAAATTATCAGTATTCGTAGTAAATCTAAATGTAGATTGAGATAAACGATTCAACACTTTGAGTCCTGAATTCCTGCATTTCTGATGTGTCGGAGTTACTTCCTATGTCTTTTTAGTACTTACGTCTTTTGCAGATTTCTGCAGTGATTTATGGAATGTAAAACAGTTTTAGTATTAACCACAACGGATAAAAGTGTCTGAAAATTAAATAATTCTTTAAAAACTTTTACATTGGGCAATGAGGAACTTGATTTTAAGTTTTAGTGACTCAAAAAATTTCCAATTTATCTAGAGAAATTTTGCCATCATCTACTTCTTATAATTAAGATAAGGGAACGTTTTAAAATGTTTTTTATGTATTTTCAATTTTTCTAAACATAGTTCCTCCTCGATTTGACGTTAAATTCCGAAACCAGACCTTCCGAGGAGGTGAAGGCTTCCGGTTGGACTGTATGCCTGACGGTGATCAACCCTTCACCTTTACCTGGAAGAAAGATGAAGTTCTTCTTGATCCGGCTTTGGACGTCAGGTAGGATTATCTTATTGGATCTGTGAAAAATTCTAGAGGAACATATTTTAATCTTCATATCGATTTTTAGATAAAAAGAAAAAATACAGCTTATTTTTGGTAATGGAATTAGAAACTAGTACAGCTGTTTCGAGATTATCGCTATCTTTAATCAGAATTAGCCATTGCTTGTTGTTTTAGGATTATGAAAGATCAAGGTACAAGTGAACCACAGAATAGCTGCTCAAAATATAAATCACTCAATTGAAAATAAAAGTTTTTTTACTAATTCACTAATTTTATTATTGTGTCTTGTGCCATTTGTTGTTCATCTTTGCTTATATTTATATATTTTGCATTTGAGATAGATTTCTGAGTCATTCAAGACGAACAGTTTATCTTTAACTCTCTATATTATGCAGCCGTCTAGTGTCTGGTCTCGGCAGTAACGGCGCACGGAAGGACAGAGTATATTACTATAAAATGTATTAATATGTTAATACGAGTATATCAGTGTATTATTGTATATTATTGTTTTATCATCAGACATAAGCAAGTGTGCAAAATTTCTAGATGATTGACCGATGGGAAGCAACTTAAAAATTGATACAAGATTTGACCCAGAAATCAGACAGTTTGAGTTAATAAAAGTATTGTAAAAACTTATCATTGTGATATAGAATACAAGATCTTCATACTAGAAGCCGAATTTTCAATATTCTGAAAGCTGATATATTAGCAAATCGGTAAGTAATTTACGACAACATACGGGATGGTTTGAAAGTACCGCATTAAATTAACATTTAAAGCTACTCACAAACTAGATTTATAGATTAAAAAAATCAAGGACGAAAGAGTTTCCAAGGCAAAGATTTTTTATTGTATCTGAAAATGCATCTGAAAACAGAGCTAGCTGAGTATGGAAAGTAACAATAGCTTTACCATTATAATTAGATGAAGGATTCACTTGAGTAATTTTCGAGCTCAGGATTCTTCTTATCAATAATTTGAAATATTTCAGAACTATAAAAATCAATTTGCTACAGAATCTGTTATCTTCCAGTGCTCGATGAAATGTTATAGGTTACATTTGGGATACGAAACGATTTCAAAAATATCAACAAGAGAATTAACGGAAATATTTATTATAAACGAAATGTAGTATAAATAAATAAATAAATAAATAAATAAATAAATAAGCAAATAAACACTTCCTAATGATATATGAACCACTTTAGCGAATCCTGAAGTATTAAAGGCATGATTTTCTTCTCCATTTAATTTATGTACTATTATGAATCATGCTGCTGTACTTTTTTAAAATTACAAAAGTTGATAAGAAATTTGAATTTTTGAGATAAGGAAGTGTAAATCAAAATACTATTAAATGAAGACTTCAGCTAGGAGAAAACAAAAACAAATGTTTTTTTTTCTTTTTTTTTCGTTTTTTTTTTAAATAAAAAATAAGTATATATCGAAGAAAAATAAGAAACCAAGGTTAAACAGACTTGTAGATGAATGAGGAGTGTTTTTTTCCCTTTCTTATTCTTGCTTTTAAAGATAAATCCCATTACAAAGTTAAATATTAATAAACGACCTTTCAAATGCCACAAATGCTTTATGCAGAAATGAGAAAAACCTCATCATAAACCTCAAGTACCAAATTTATCAACACTAATAATTTATTACCAACCATTAATTTCCGGCCCATGATGAATGCAGTGGTGGCGAATGGCTTCTGCGCCCTCAGTTAATTTAAGTTTCCCAACATTAATTTGTTAATTATCTCATAGTTAAATCCTTCCAAAGTTTTCCATAAATTTTTAAAATTCATCTTGAAAAACTGCTGGTCTCCGAAGAAATATAGTGTCAGCTATATTTTATTTTATTTTTATTTTTTAATAAAGCGAAAGTGATATGGAGTTAAAGAGAACTGTTCAAAATATACTAAATTATAACTTTTAATTTTTTACAATAAATAAAACAGTGATTACTTTTTTAATAAAAAAAGAGATGTCAAGTAAAAAAACAAACGGAATCCATTCTTATCCAAAATCTTTCAAAAATGATAACATTATAATCTATTCTAATAGCACTTTCTCATCTTATACAATATTTCAATCCAATACAATTTTGGATCTTCCTCAAGTTAATCGAGAATTGATTTTAATCAAATCCAAACCTTCATATTTCAGAAAACAGCAAGTTGACGTATGATGCATCATGAGAATATGTTTTTGTTGTGGATCATTTTATTTAAACAAACTTATAGTGTAATTGTTTACTTTCTTTGTCTTGGTTAATGCATGGGAAACCATTGTGACTAATGCTTCAACTAATGCTTCAACTAAAAATCTGATTTTATCATCGCTTATTATGTAAAAAAGTTTGACTAATGGTCCGGATTATGATTCTGTTTAATACAATGTTCCGCCCATTCAGAGAGGTTTTCTTTACCATTTTTGAATGATACATCATACGTAAACTTGCTACTTTCTGTTATATATTGTTCATATTCTGTATTGTTATTTACGCCATCGTTTAATATGAAGATTTGTATTAGAATAAAATATTCATTTTCAATTAACCTCAAGAAGATCCAAAATTGTTGAAATAATTGGGTTGAAATATTATATAAAAAAAGAAAATATTATTAGAAAAGATTGTAAATGGAATCCACGTTCGTATTGGTTCGTTATCATTTACAATAATTGGTTTGATTATAATTATAGACCTTTAAATATATTTTGCACCAACTGATTAGACTAGCTTACATTATTTCATTGGTAGCTAACATTTAAAATAAATTAGTTAAGAATTTAATTTATAAAATAATAAATTATTAATTTTATTTGATAAATACTTATTAATAAAATCTTAAATTGATATCTTAAATTTAATGCATGTATTTTAAAGAAAGCATCTATTGATCTGGGATTAATCTCTTTTAACAATTAGATTTTGAGATTTTTAATCACACTTCAGCTAATCATTGAAAAACATTCGAGGTGTGAATGTGTTAAAAAGTGCTTATCTTGGATCTATTTCAACCCACCCCTCTTTTTTTTTTTCACCGTTATATCCCGTTTTTTAATTATCCGCCCTCATTTATCACTAAGTTTAATTAATGTGTAAGATCCCCGTCTTCCCACTCCCTTAATGGAAACTGTCATTCGCGCGCTTTGCAGCCCCTAAAAATTCCCTCCTCCCACTCAGTACCCCTATATTGTCCTCCTCGATAATGTGTGATTTTTTTTTTCTCTTATTGTATTTGCATTGCTTTCAGGTACAAGATCCAGAGTCCGCCCCATTCTTCTATTTCTGACCTATCTATAATGGAGGCCACGCGCGTGGACACGGGAGTCTACACATGCATTGCGCAAAATAATTACGGTGTTGATGAGACCAGTCTGCGGATCATAGTGTTTGGTGAGTATCTGTCAGCGCCAGACTTTGCCATCTTCTTTGTTCGTCGTTTTTTTCTGTCATCTTGTTGAAAAATTACGGGACTTCAACCCAGCTTAATTAAAAGGGCTTGTTTATATTTTTTTCTCCAACATGGGGCTCGTTTAAACTAATTCATGAAAATTGCCAATAAAAATGATTTATTCAAAATTTCTCCACTTAAGATTTAAAAAAAAACTTACAAACAATGGCAGTTAATTTTTGGAATAAATGACAGTTTAACGTCCCCTCTTTTTTATAAAAACTTTTCTGTTATTGCTAAGTTATTCAAGATACATCTGGAATTACCAATGGGCAGGCTGCTATTACTATGAAGATATATACCATGAACAAAAATACTTATTGGAAATTGGCTCCTCATTCTTTTATTAAAAATTCTAAATTAAATTTCTTTTTTAATTGTATCTGAATTACCCTTGAAAGTAATATCCTCTACAATTTTCAATATTGAATATAATTTTATTATTATTACTAATATCAAGAAAGAACAAATTCTCAAAATGTCTTATTTATAAAATTAGTTATTACACGCTAATATTCTAAGATAAAATCACCATGTCATATATTGTAATTTGTGGTTATTTTCAGTTGCAATTAGTATGTTATAATTTGTTCAGTTTCTTGTTGAATTATGAAATTTTGTTTTTTTTATAAAATGGAAGAGATTTTGAATGGAACCCCAAAATGCATTGTTGTACTCCTTTTTTATTATATTTTTTGATATTTATAGATTTAGCAAATCAATAATGTATGTGGCTTTATTCTAATTTACTGATCATATTGTTCATATTAAATTACATTACATCTGATATTTACATAATTATGAACGAATGTACATAAATTTATATATTCTATATATAGAAATGTTTTATATTAATATTTGTTATAATCAGTATTTTTTATTTTATCAGTATATTTTATTTTATATCTACATTTATATACAAATACGTAAATTTATTAAAAATTAAACAGAAGGAAAACACACATGACTAGCTTCAAAAAACTTATTTATACATTAAAAATACATTTTTATTTATTTTACATTTTTATGTATTCAAACAAGTTTTTTAAATATAGTCATGTGTGTTTTCCGTCTGCTAAATTTTTAACAAATATATTCACACGTTAAATATTTTATTCAACGTAAATTTATATATAACTTATATATTTAAATACAATTCTAGATATATAAAGTTTATTTTTCAAACAAAATTATATTGAAAACTTCAAATTTATATTTATTTATATTCTTATGTTATTTATACGTAATTTAGAGCTTCCACTTGAAGGACAGAATATATCAATATATTATCTGGAATGAATTTATACAAAAAAAGGGTCTGGAAATGGTGTTACTGCTATTGCTTGCGTGCGAAAAAAAATATAAGATAAAGTAAAAGAATTTATAATGCAATCAAAATATTATTTATCTTCTTGGATTTTTTTTCTATTTTGTTCTAGAACATTCAATATAATTAACTGATTCAAAAACCTCAAAACATTCATAAACACCGTAGGGACAATTTACGAAATGGCACAGGGCCCTTAGAAGGAATTCCCGCCATAAATCAGCGTCTGACGATCCCTAATGCAATTGTTATGGAAACCTTACTGAATTCTGGGTATCAAGAAAGAGGAATTGATTTTTTTTTTCCAAAGGGCGATTCTTACTTATTCTGCCGCCTAAAGAGCCCATATATTGCTGTGTCAGGTTTCAGCACTCAGGAAAAGGAAATACCCCATTCCATAAACGATTTCCTCCTCCTATAAATACAGCAAGAAAACCAAATGTATACTTAAGCCTCTAAATATTCGTCCACAAGCCTTGCAATTGCAGGAATTCAATCTCGTAAATAAAAATAAATGAGTTTACGCTACTTAGAGAATATAAATTCAGGATTTTGAATAGATTAACATATTTTTTTTTTTATTTTTTTTGCATTTTTATGAAATTGAAAGTTACCCTAATGTGTTTGAAATCTCCAACTTCCACATCCAGTGCAGTTAAAGCATTATTTTTTATTTAAGAAACATTTAATTATAGAATTATCTTGCTTCCAAAATTTATTAGTTATACTGTTAAATTATTTTGTTGGCAATTTATTTACTTTTTTGAAAAATGATGAAGTTACTAAAATTTTACTGAAATTATTGGACATCGAGCTAATATTGCATTGTTCGATTTTTAAAGTTGATGGAATGAAATATTTTGTAATAACTAATAAATAAGAAAGAATTATTGCTAACTTATTTAGTTTAAGTATTTAGTATGGCAACAGTTCCGTCAGCACTCCAGACATGACTCTTGCAAGGCTCTCAAAAGGGGGCCATCTTCTTTTCCTTGTTAAAGGCGAGCATTGACCTACTCTCCTCATTTCCATGACTGTGTATTTCTGGAAGTCTATATTTCTATATATGTCTCCTGAGTCTTACAGAAAAATATATTTATTCAGCATCCAATCAAATTCTAAAAAACCGGTAATTTTTGGGTCATGAACTTATTTGGCTTAAGTACGCATGCGTTATTTTCCCCTGTCTGCAATGTCTGGGTGTTCGTGAATGAAGTCTTTGTAATAGATCTGAGAAACCAATAACGATGGTGATTTTTTGCTTCAGAATACGTTGAAAACTGAGGGCAATTGGGAATGAACCTCTGAAGGGCTGCCATATTTACGAGAAATTATTTCGGCAAACCTAGAAGTAAGAAACAATTATCAACCATTCATCACTTGCCACTGAATCCTGATACTTAGCCTTTCTACAGCCGCATGGTAGCTAACAGAGTGCTTAAATGTTTCATCTGTCATTTGTAACAATCCTTATGCAAAACAGAGGAAAAGTGGCGAAACAAAAAAGCTTTAAAATATAGTTTAAAACAAGTATGCATGTCCCTATAACATAATTAAGATATCACAGAACTAATTGCCCTACAAAGCTTAAATTTGAGTAAAAGTTCGTATATTTGGATATACCGGGTGATTCATAAAGTACTGGGAGGTGTTGGTGGTTTTCACCGCTCCATAGATTTTAAACTATTGCTCATAAAAATCTGAAACTTTTTATATAAAATCGTTAATCATATAAGAGTTATATTTTCATGTTATTATCTATTCATTATTCTTGAAATTCATTTTATTTGAGTTCAAACACCTCAATATATTGTATATTTAAATAACTGTTGTGATGTTGTTTAAACTCTAAAAGTCTGGATCCAATATTCAAATGATACAGAAACCTAATTAGGAAAATTTAATCTAAACACTTTTATCATTAATTCTTTTGATTAATTTAAAAAAAAAAATATTTTTGTTGAAAATGAATTCTGACAAATGACTTTTTTGGGAGACAGTCGAATAATTGTTTTGGATAATAATTTCGATATATTGGGGGTGTTTGAACGCAAATAAAATGAGTTTCAATAAAAAGTTAAAGTATTCCTCTACAGGCCTGGACAGGCCTTTGGGGCGCGGGAGGTCAGGCTCCCAGCGTTTCGTGACCAACGGGACGAAGTTGAGGTCGGATGTTCAGCCCGACGCCCGCCCGCCCGCCCGCCTTTAACTTCCGTGAAAGAAACCCGGTACCAACTCCACAGAGGGCTGGGTAGACCCTAGGACCCGCAATTTCTTATTCGTCACAACTTTTAATTATTGATCATGATGTTATCACGACGTTATTCAAAACGTTTTTTATGCCCTTAGTTGTTGATTGATTTGATGTCGAGCCCAAAATAGGCAATTGAATTATTTATTACATTTTCATAGTCAAATTGTTTTTTTCTTTTACTACATTGATGGTCATGAATATAAAATATCATTACTACATTGAATTGCTGTGAATGATTCGACACAGGAGCAAATGATTGCTATATACTTTAATGAATAATTTACGCTAAACCACAACGATTAAATTAATGATATATTTAGACACAATCAATGATGGCAAATGAGTGAAATTCACCCTGCGGTACTTCTAATAATGGATCTACTTTTTATGAGAAGTCAGCCTCTAGGCAGAGAAGTGGTGATATGGCCAATGGCAATTCCAATTGTTTTTATGAACTCAGACTGAAGTATACAGAAAAGATCAACCTTATTTCAAGTTTATGTTACTGATTAAAGTTTTTAATAATATCAATATACTTACTTAATTTTAATACTAAAATATCTTATTCCAAACCGTTTTCTCTTTCAAATCAAGTAATTAATTTAAAATTGTATCCAAAGTTTCCCTGTCTTGTATCCAATATCTCATCATTTCATTATTTGCATTTATGGTCTTTAATATAGACTATTTCGTTTCATTGATAAAGTTATGTAATGATAATCTATTAGGAAATAGATTTAATAAAGAAATGCATAGCTATTCTGGGTAAATGTGACCGGAACTTGCTACTTGCATTTTTGGAGATGCTTTCTGATATCGGCATCTCAACTTTCAGACAGATGGTTGCGAATCAGTTCCCTGCATCAGTAGCTAAATGATGTTGATGTTCGTTTTACAATTCATTCGTATTCATTTATTCTATTGATTTATTCTTTCTTTCGGATGACTTATTCTTTCTTTATACGGAACAAATGCACATCACAATGGTATTATGTTCGAACGGAATCACATGGACCTCTAAATGGCCTTTTACATAATATCTTTTTTTTCCTTTCAAAACATTTCAATTTACAGCATCAACATATAATAACTCTTACACATATCACCAACAGTTAATGCTTTCTATTGCAATAAATATCAGAGCATTCTGCTATGTAATAATCGAATATCGCAGAAATTGATGGTATCGCTGAGGTTATCCAGAAAAGCTCTGATTTTGCATTAAATTACCTTTAATTGGAAGATCGATGAGCATTTAATCAAGAAATTTGGATCAAACAATGGCATCTCATTCTGCTTTTCATTCTCCCTTCAACAAGAAAAGAAGATTTCCGAAAAGAACTCATGCTTCTCAAAACAGATATAAAAGATTTTCCAAAAAATGGAAGATAATGAATTTATTATTATCAATTTTCTTTAGAAAAAAAATTGACCTATTTTTAATTGTTTATTTTGTTCGGAAGTCACTTCCGTACATGTTCAGATCTTTCTAGGTTTGTCATCGGGGAGGATGAATCGGGCTGATAATTTCCCAAACATGACGAAACGGCCCTTCCCGATTCTCTCTGATAATAAACTCAAAGGTTTATTCAAAGGTGCAGCCTTGGTTTTTGATTCTTCATAAAGTTTCCTTAAAATATTAAAAATGCGTCCATTTTCACTATTTATAACTTTATCTATGAAACTAGAATTAAGTCGGATAGATTTGCTTTAAAGATAAAATTCGTTTATTGTTAATGAAGTTTACATATTCATAGTCTTCAACTTATTCCAGACAGGAGGAAATCAATATAAGTTTACATCTTTTCATAATAAAATGTTTTTTTCCATGAATCTCAGTTAGCAGTTGCTGTGCTGTAAAACACCTGAGCTGTGCAGAGAAAACGCTCTTCGGGGTCAATTCGGAAAGACAAGGAACATGCATGAGGAACAATATCCTCGTTTTTCGTGGATACTGAAAAGAGTTCAGAAAATGCGTATGATATTTTAGATATTTTAGATTACTGATATTCTGTATAGTAAGATAACGATTTGATTTTAACATTCTCCATGCACAATACTGATAGAAAGATATTGTATTTGAAAAACAGGATTTTGATGGAGCTGTTTCATGAGAAATACATGATAGGGCCTACAGCATTTCTCCAATTTTGCAAATTGCTCTATTAACATATCACTCGGGATCACCATGAACCACGACGTTTCCTCAAGTGTTCCGCTATTATAATGAGAAGGATTTAGATAAATATTGCGCGGAGATCCGATTTCCGGCAGGAATCACTAAAAAGGTGAGTTTTGTCGTACAGATCATCTATCCTAAAGTGACTACCGTGTATATGTTTTTCCTTTATGAAAGGTTTTTCTTTTATGCTGATTAGTTCCGAAGCCTACATCTTACGTCACTCCTCCTAATAAAATGTAGATTATTTTGCCGAATTGTGTGAGTTGTTTCGAGTGAAGTAATGAACATCACTACACCTGTCATGTAATGAACACAAAATAAAACAAGTATCCAAGCCAACTCTGAATTCGAAATTATTAGAATTATTCGTACGTTTTCATTTAACATTTTCCTTTTAGCCATTCGGCTACTCATGAACGGCTAGAACAAAAGTATTACTCTTCAAAGAAAAATAAAGGTCTAATTTGTAGCCTTTGGTTTAGGACATCATTCATTTTTGATGACTTTTGCAGTTTTCTTTATTTTAATTAATGTTATTTCTAAGTCTTTAATTATAAATATCTTCCTCTTAAATAATCGTCATCTTCTCATTTTGTAAAGTTTACTCATTGGTGTTTAACAATCCTTTGCTGATTCGTGGTCTTTTTTTTTTTCATATCAACTGAGCAGCTTCACTAATCTGTTTTCCATCTTCTCAATAAATTCCTTTTGAGTTTCTATTTTTAATCCAATTGCTGACGGTTGTATTTCTGAATTCTTCTCCACAAAACTTTATAATTTATATCTTAGAGGCTATTATTTTAAATTTTCAATTAAAGTATTCATTTGTGTTGTTTCATCTATCTGTCTTGATTTTGATGTTTCATCTCGACTTTCAAAACGAAGATAAGTCTTACTATTGATTTATAAAGTTTCGTTTTCTTTTCTTTTCTTAAAATTCTGATAGCTAACAAAGAATAGATTGCCATTTTGCGAATTATTTTCAACTGATCAAAATATCCAATCCTTAGAGAAAAGATGTGGTTTACTTCTGTGTTGAACTCTGATGCCGTACGATTCCTTCTCCAATATCTGTCTAAATAAGACGAATTCCCGATGGATCATTTTTCTCTCTTCGCTTTGGTGTTTATCTTAACCTTTCCGCTCTTCCTTCATTCTGCGTTTTTTCTTCGTTCTCTCAACAGCCTCTCTTTTTCTTCTCTTTCTTTCCGTTTTGTCTTTCATCAGACGACCACAGCATTCAATCCTCTTGACCGCAAAACAATTCCGTTTCTTCTTGTAGCTTTTTTTTATATAGAAGGATAATAAATATCAAAGAGAAGAGCGAAAAAAAGAAACGAACCGCAATCAGTGCTCGGTATTGAATGAGCTCAGGAATTCGGTCAAAGATAGAGATTAAATGTTACCCGAGACCTCCATCAAAGAACATTACATTCCACACAATCGTCAAATAAGCCTTTGTGACATCCGAATGGTAAGAGGAAAGAATACGAGAACATTATCAATCGAAAAAAGCAGAGAGTTTTACTAATGATTAGAATGAAGAGGTTTTCATTTGAGTTTCATTCTGAAATAACTTCCAGAATGAACTTGATTGTAGTAACCTATCTGTAATAGAAAGAGAAATATTTAAGGTATAGAGAATATTTCGTTTTTTTTTTTCGTGAATCCTGAAGTATCTGGTTCTAACTGCATAGATTTTAGATTACTTTGAATAGTTTTCTATCATTTAAGTCATTTACTCACCTAAAGAGATATTTTTTGTAGAGATATCTTCCTGCAAAAAAGAAATTTTAGGGTTTTCTAAAGAGAACTGTCTTAGTTTTAAATACTACGAATAATTAGTATAGTCTTAAAAGGTCACCATCAGATTAATTTGATAGATTTTAGAATCTCTTCATTGTATTTTAGTTTATTTTGGGTGTGTATAGGTCTGCGTTAAGGATTCCAATCCTCCTCTGTTGACCTTGTTAACATAGCTAAATATCCAATTTCTGAATCAACTTTAAGATTCAAGAAGCCGGTGAACAATGGGCCTAATTTATACCAAAAGAAGTTGGCCACTTAGCTGATATTAGCATTCTTCCACAATTACAATTTCAGCATTTACAGATATATAGTTTGAAGGTATCTTGTATCTCAAATGACAAACACTTGTCTGCAAGCTGCACTAAGCAGGGTTCAATCCCTATCGGATGAGGAGGTTTTTTTCTGATTATTTCTCCTCCAGAAGAAACTAGCACCGAATTTCTTTCCTAAGGATAAGACAAGTTTGACTGACTGTTATCGTTTAGCTGGAGCCTTAACTTTCTGCGCTGCATATCCTCAAGATAGGAGACGTATTTTAAGGGTTAAAAATTTGAATGTTTAATCCTAACTCAGAGTATGGAGAGGACACTGTTTTTAAATCATTTTCAAAGTAAAAAAAAAAACAAGCTAGAAAAGGATGTTCAGATCAGAAACGAATGAAAAATCTTTATTTTCTCTTATTATATTCTGAGGATAACAATAATAATATTTCGTTTTAAATTTTCAGTCAGAAGTGGTATTATAAGAATTGAAGGAGGCATTCACTTTAAGATCTATTAGTGATGAAGGGTTATATGATATCATTTGGTATGACTGGTTGCACTCTCTCGTTGAGTCACGGCTTAGGTCTTGGATTTACCAGTTCCGGAGCCAATTTCTATTACCGGTCACGTACGCCTGTTCGCCAAAGCGTTTGCCCAACCGAAGACGCCGTTGTTCTGTATTACAGGGGAAAAAAGTGAACGTTTGGGAAAGAATGTTGTCATCACGTCGTCACATTCGAAATACCTACGCGAGATGATTCTCCAACAGGGTGGTTAATGTTTCAATTGCTAAGAAATATAAAGATGATCTTATCACTAATGGTGATTGTTTCGGGATCATGAGCAGAATTTTTAGTAAATTTATTTTTCATCTGTTTTCTCTTTCTCTTATTTGACTATAAATGTTAAAGTTGGCGTTAAAAAAAATGTTGAGAAGCAAGAAAATGGTTTTTCTCGAATAAAAAAATATATTAGTTTATTATCGAAGCTATAAACATTTTGGCGGCTATATTATCTAAATGCTGAAACTGTGATAGCTGAGCGTCGTGTAACAATTGTAATTTTTTTGTACATTTTAAACTTTAAAGTAGGATGATTTTAAAACCAAACTGATTTAGTCTACCATTACTTTATTAACAGGTTATAGTGTTTCTGCAACCCTACATTGAATATAAATATTCAACCTTTCTTATATTCTTTCGTAAGTAATTTTATTTCATTTTAGAACCCATGCTTCCATTCACAGTAATAATTGTTTTCTTCTACTACTGTTAGCTTTGTCACATTCTTCTGGTGAAGTGAGTCACCCTCCCTAAGCGCAAGAATTACTAATATTTTTCTTCCAAAACTCATGACTCATTCTTTCCCATGAACTGTGTGTTCCTGCATAACTTTATCAACACGTAAATGTTGATTTAGAATTAAACTGATCAGCAAAAAATGTATGATTTGTAATGAGATAAATAATTATAATTAGTAGTAAGTTACTTTACAATAAAAACTTGTCATATGCATATTAATTAAATAAAATTATGTCACTTAACAACGTAATATTATAAAGGCAGAATTTCCAAGTCTTTACGGCGACTTCTTTATCAAGCCAAAAACTTAAAATAAAAATGTCAAAAACAGAAACGAAAACTTAAGAATACATAAAAAAATAGGACATAGTATTAACAACCACAATACTTGTAAAGTAAAATAAAATAACAATGATTGCAGTAGATTTGAATTCGTGGAACATTATTTATGATTTTGTCATAATCTGAAAACGAAGTTTAAATTCTTTATTTTGAATCTGATGACAAAAAGAGCAAAATTATAGAAGCTTTGTGATTTCGCATATTAGACTGCATCAATAGAAATCAAGGTTTACTATTGACAATATCTTTATATCTTTGGCAAAAAAGTCAATCCTTCATTTAAATAATACATAACGGTTGTATTAATTTTTAAAATGAACTTACAGTAGTGGAATAATTTCAATTGTTATTTTATTTTCCTTTATTTTAATGACTAAAACATAATTCCTCTTCTTAACCAAATTACTTATTTAAACGGAAATAAATAATTTCTTTAAGATGAGGAATTATGTTTTACTCATTAAATGAAGAAGACTGAAATAAGAAGAATGAATGGAATTATTTTCCTTTAACTTGTTGTCGTTTCTCGTTAATTCTATGTCCTATTTGTAATGTATTCTTATGTTTTCTTTTCTGTTTTTGGAATTTTTATTTTAAATTTTTGGCTTGATAAAGAAGTCGCTGTAACGACTTTGAAAATTGACTTTTGTAATATTATGTTATTTGGTTACTTGGTTACTTTAGTAACTTTACTCATTGTTTTTATTTTCGATATCGCATTTGAAAGTAAAAGTTTTAACCTACTGTTTTCTTAATTTTCGTGAGAAGTCCCTAAGCCTGAATTGTAAACATATTTTACATCTGTATGCCTGTCTATAATTTGTCCTTACAGACACAATAGCTCTCAAACATTGTATACAATAAAAGTGGTCTCTACTTTAGAGGTACTGTGCTGAAAATGGCACTAAGGAACGCTTGGTGCAATACTCCATCAATAATATGATCGCAAAGACTCAAAATGAAAAACTTAAAAACGAAAATAATGCAAATAATGAGTGTTGAAATTGCAAAAGTCATTTTCATAATTCTAGAAAGATTACCTGGAATGTCTCAGTTGCTTTTAGTATTTTCTAAGAATGAAATGTGACGCCGTGGAGAACTTTTATGATTTATTTTCATTTTTGAATTCCAAAACGTTTTCAAGGATGAATCTGCTTCTGGAAGTGGCTCAGTTGCAGTAATCAATGTTGCTATTCACGGTTCCGCTTGAAAATTAATATTTTGATGTGTTTTAGATTGCAGTGGAATTTAAAAGTATCTTGAGTCTAATCGAGGCTTGTAAAAACGTTCAATTTCCGACCGGCATCAACTTAATCAGGGCACAACACAGAGCTCGTGTTCTGCATATGAATTAAGCGGCTTTTGGTAAACACACCCCGAAATCGAAGGTTGAGTTTTTGCTTTGGCGTTGCCGATAAACAAGAAGCAGGGCAATTGTAATTATCATTTCTGGTTGGAAACGTAATTACTACCTCTTGCAATAAAGCAGGTCGTCAACCATTCCATATGTCACATGATCGCCTCGCTTTCACAGCTGTTCCAATGTCATAGAGCAAAACAGGAAATCAATGGCTTCGGAGAAGAATGGCATCCCATCATTCCCTCAGGCTGATGGAAGTTGTAAACAACCTACGCCTGGTCTGGTTAACTTATAAATGATCAGACCTGCAAGTTGAACCATGGATAATGGTATTTGATAGAGACACGCAGAAGGTGTGGCCTGAGACACCTTCTTAAACATGTGGCATTAGTTTTTAGTGATTCATTAGTTTTGCAATATTTATATATTGTTTGGCCATCAGGAAACCAGTAAAAGAAATTGACTGAAAAGTTTCCAACTGATATTATTACAATCCAGTAACAATAGAAATAATGTTAGAGGAATCTAACATTTTGAGAGGCACAATGTCTTTTTTTGATAATATTTCTATTATTATGTGATAAAAGCATTTTTTTAACTATCATTGAAAGAATTTTTCAAATTTATAAATAGTATTAACAAAAAATACCCATCACTTGATTTGAGATGTCTTCCAGTGTTCACTGCTTACAAAATAATTCCCGCTATTGTGAACATTTTGATTGAGAAAGAAATCACTGGATTGAAAAATCTTTTATTTTAATTCTTTACTAACCGTAGTATCTGGTTTTGTTCCCAAAACTTCAAGTTTTTTATCCCATGTATTCTTCCTCTATACCTTATTCGAATTACTGAGAATAGTAAAGCCTTGTGGTGAAACTCCGTAATATAGTCCTGGACTGAGAGACGAAAGGGTTCCGTTGGTTCGTAAGTAATTACCGTACTTGATAGCTTAAACAATATGGCAATTCATACATGTATACACACAAACAAACATACCTACACTTTTGTATATACTGTATATTTAGATTGTGCCGACCTTATATCCTATAAAAGTGAAATTTTATAAGTTGTATTCATGTCAGTCGTATGTTTTACTGATTTGATATTTTTTGTACATTTTAATTCACATAGAACTTTTCGTACAGTTAACTTTTATGTTTACATTTTTAAATGTGTATTATATCACAGTGACAGTAAAATGATGCTACTAAGCTTTTTGTTATATGTACGTAGGATTTTGGAGGCCTAATTAAATCACAATACAAATGAATACTAGAAAAAAGAAAAATTAAAACAAATAAATTAATTTGATTTATTATTTTAAATATTTTTAATATGTTATTTTTAATTTATGTTTAAAAAGAAAATAAATCATACAAACTTACTTAAAAAACTTTCTTAAAGTTCGGGAGCCGTTTTAATCACGGGAAAGAAGATGGTTTCCAATTGGTAGAGGGCTGGGTAAATCTTCGGATTGGAGCAGAATCAGATCAACGAAAAAAATCCCTATCTAACGGTTATCAAACTCGACTACATCCATAATAAATCATCTACGCATTACACCTATCAATCTCCAATACAATTTAGATAATGTTACTCAAATTTGATTGATTTTCATTATTTACACGAGTACCATATTCCCTGATGATATTTTATGTATACAAATATAATTCAAAATAATGAGCTAAATCTAATTGTATATTAAACGCCAAATATCAATCAAAATGTAATTAAAGTTTATAATTAGATATTTTTAGTCATTTAGGAGTTCCACTATTCGTCGGCAACTAATCTCATTTTCGTGGCGAGTGGCCGCATAGCAGTGCGCTCTCTAATGGAGTTTTTGATTTTTTTTTTTCATTAGGTACCGTACGTTCTCTGAACCTTGTTGAATTCACGTTGATACCTAGCACATTTGGAGAGTTCTTCAATGGAGTCATTCAAAGAGTAAAAATGATTTTTCTGTATTATTGGGCCACTCAGATTTGCCTAAAGACCTGAAAAAGATGGAAAATGATGTAGTGTAATAGAAATGAAAAGATTCTTAAAATAGTAATTCGGTGACTTTTAATAGCCTTGGAGCAATGCTTCTTTTCCTTTGTCTGTATCCGCATTTTAACTAGCTAGAACTGGACATTACAGCTTTGGTCTAAGTTTGTAATTTCTCTTTAATATACAGTCGGACCTCTATTTAAGGAAACTCTATTTTGGGAATTTCTCTATTTTGCGAACTTTTCTTTGGAACCAAGAACATTTTGCTAATTTCTTCGTAAAAATAATCTACAAATAGCGAAGTGCATTTTCTATTTAACGAACTTTTTCGTGGTATCCATTGAAGTTGAGACCTCAGAAACACTAACTGAATCGGATATTTTGGACAGTGTGAAAAATAAAAACAATACAACTATGAATTGCGATGAAGATGAAGATGATCAAAATGGAAATGATCATGATGCAGAAATCAAAAAACCTTCTTGTGATGAAATGCTAAAATCATTTGAAACAATCCGACGCGGATTACAATTTGAAGAAAATACGCCTGAAGGGGTTTTTGGTGCATTGCAAAGATGCGAGACGTACTATGAGCGAAAACACTTTTTCAAAAAAAAAAAAAAAACCTCAGACAAAATTAACAGACTTTAGGAAAATTTAAGTACGCATGTGGTAATGTATGCTTTTATGTAATTAAAATTATTGCTTTTTTTAATAATATTGAATAATAAAAGGTGAATCTCTATTTAACGAATTTTCCATATAAAGAACTATTTTTCGGGATTTAGCGACTTCGTTAAATAGAGGTCCGACTGTATAATACATTGGAGAGAAAATGGATTTGAACAAAAATGGTTTTAAAATGCAATTTTAAGTCGAAGTACCCGTCTATGATCATGATAGGTCAATATTTACATATGCTAGAAAATCGAGATTTTAGAAAATGATGTAGATTGTTACAAGGAGGATCTTTATTAATGTTTGAACAAAACAAATCAATAGGCAAAGAGTTACTGACACAAAGTTTTAAACATCAATGAATGAACAAAATTTATGAACTAGAAAAGAATACAGAAATGACACAGAATATAAAAATATCTGAGCTTTCCTCGGTGAGAGTCTTGGACGGCCGTTTGTGGACTTAATTTGTTTTAACAAATTTTTATGAGCTCTTTACAAACGGATATTCCAAAGTTTGCACGTCAACTCTGTCTTGTTCCTTGTTTAAATTAAAGTTGTTTTACTGAATATCTTTCTCTGCCGGGAGAAAGGGTTCTCATTTTTCAGTTAGGAGTATGTCCTTAATTCCACGGTGACCAAAAGATACAGGTACACAGGCAAGAGTAAAGGAATAAATGACAAAAGAATTAAAAACTTTCAAGGGATAAAGACAGAAAGAACGGAGAACATTCACTCGACATCGACTCCAACCAGAGATCAAGAAATGCAACGATGGTGTTTTATTTTTATTGGATACTTGAAATCCCTGTTTGACTTTTTGTACCTTGGTACGCGGTGAAGAAATATTCTTTAGCTTTATACAAGAAAAAAGTAGTAAAGAAAACCTTTTTAGTTTCCCTGGTTGAATTCTTTTCAATTGAGGTCCAATGCTCACACAGACAGGATCACATTTTTTGTGATTATTTTACTTATTTAATGCTATTTCAGAGATCAGAAAAGGTATCTCTTTTGCAAATTGTTATATTCGATGTCTCTTTGCTCACGTACACTTCCTAAAATACGAAATTATATAGTTCATTAGTATTTGAAGATTCAGTATTAAGAATACACACATTTTTAAAAAATACTGAAAAAATAAATTAGGATATACCTTTCTAAACTTTTCGACCTAAGAAAGATTCCCTTAAAGTAAGTAAAAAATATCCGTTAGTCAGCCATTTATATATATATATATGAAATTTTATAATTACTTCCATTATAGTGAAGTTAAAAACAATACATTACTTTAATTTTTCATAACCACATGTTATCCTTTAAAATTCTTTTTAATCTTATTATTTAATCTTATTATTTTTGAAGTCATAATAATGATATACTACCTTTCCCTTGTTCTTTAAGCAAGATTGTTATGTTCCCATTATATTGTATTTTGAATATAATGTAGCATTATTTATGTATTACCCTTGTTTTTTACAAATACTATACCATTGTAAATTATATCATTGTTATGAATTCTGTATCTTAGGGAATGAATTTTTGAAACTTATACCTAACGTCCGACGAAGCAATCTTGATAAAAGATTGCGAAATTTCACGTTTAAAAAGAGTTTTAAAGGATAACATGTGGTTATGAAGAATTATTATAATATTCAGTGAAATCCAGTTTTTTAATACATTACTTTATTTTTATAAATTGAGTAATTTTGAAATTCTGTCTTCAGAATTTTGACTGAAGACTGAATTATAGTTGATTTCTTAACATCTGAATTTCCACATTTATAAAATTTGAATCTGCTACACATGTAGAATTTTTATGGTACTTGGGTTGTTTTTTTTTTTCACCTAACGATTCAATTCAAATCCAAAGAGTTAAAAGGATTTCTATTAAAGATTAAAGCCAGTTTTCTCATTGAGAATGAGATTATGGGAGGTAACCAGTTTGACGAGGCACAGTTGAGATAGAAACAGCTGTACTTTTACCTCAGGGAAGAAACACCAGTAGTCATTGAAATAGGGTTGGGGTAATCCAAAAGAAAAAAAAAACAGTCAAACGTCCACCGCTCTAGATCGAATCCGACTCTTCCACCAGCGCTTCACCATTTGAGCCATTAGACCCGTAATTTAAACTTCGTTTGATAATTGTTGAATTATAGACAAACAGACAAGTTTACTTCGTCCTAGTATTACATTTTAAGATGATTAGCAATGTTATTTTTTGATCAGCTATTCCTGTTAACGAATTTAGATAGAAAACTATCCTATGGAAAAACGTCATACAATATTTTAATTCAGTTTTAATAATTAAATAGCTTTAGGTAATTGCTTTCGTTTAGCTAATTTCACTAATTTTAGTTCAATACTTCAATAACTTTCGTATTTTCATCCAATTACTATTGACTCTTGGACCCGAATTATTTCCGATTAAATTAATTCTAATAGAACATTTTCATTATGTAAATGTTGACTTTATTCTCAATTAAGGAAAGGTAGATGAGTTGAAATATTAAGATCAGGTCCAATTGCTCCGATAATTCTCTGAGTTTCTAAATAAATAATGATATTATGCAAATTGGATGATTCGAAAGGCTGTGACTTTGTTTACATGTTAAGAATTGGATGATTCTCATGCTTAAATTAGTTACAGGTAATTGTTTCAGCGAATCTCAGATTCCAAATGATAATATTAACTGGTTTACAATATGGAACTCTTCTTTGTATCTTCATTGTTAAAAAGATTCTTCATGAAGTAAGTTTTCTTGTGATAGGCATCTCTGAACATATTCTTAACTTCAACTTATAGGCTTTGTAGATATAGTCTTAAGGGCTCATCTTATAGGCTTTATGGATGTCTTTACGATTTCTAACTCTTAATTGGCTTTGATGAATTACATTTCATTCTTTCAGTGGCATAACTACAGGGGCGGGGATGAGAGGGAATAATTAAAAAATAACTGCTTCGTAAATAAATGATTGACATCCACCATCACTTTTGTGCTGGCCAGGAAGTTTTTTTAATCAAATTCTTTCTGCAATTTCACTAATCAATTATTTATATTCTTATTTAATTATTGAGGAATTTCATCAGTAACCGAGGTCGAAAATCAACCTGTAATGAATTATTTCGATTGGAGTAATTTATCCTTCATTAATGATTCATTAAAAACCAATCGAACAAGTAATATAATGTTCACATTTGTCCGAATTGCTTCCATAATTATATTTGCCAAAATTTGAATTGTTCTCGGTCGTGTAGTTGCGACTGACTGAATTGGGTTTGCGCTGGATAGCAAGTCATTATATATTGGGGTCTGCAATAATGAGTTCCAGAGAGGATTTCCATTATTCACCACCCACTCATAGTTTATTCATTGATCTATTGCAACCGTCATTCTCTGACCATCTGTAATTCATGATTCCCACAACAAGGATTATCCTCTGTAATTTCTCGTCTTTCTTCATCCTAATGAAAGCTACGGCGAACGGATTAAAACCCCACTTTTGCGTTTTTCTCTGTCAAATGAAATCCTAGATCATTATTTAGAAAATTGGATGCCGTTCGTTTTGGAGGTGGAGAGGATTGAATTTCGGATAAATTTCAATTGCAGATTGCCAACCCCTCGAGAGGGAAGGAATTATCATCAGTGAAATTCTCATTTTCGGGGCGCGATCATTTCTAATATCAATTTTAAAACATATTCGCTGTAATTCTCTGAGGAGAAAAATTGAAAGAAAAACACGCGGAAATAATGAAAAAAATTTAAATGAATTCAAATGAATTGGAGCGAACAGGAAAAAAAGTTTTGATTTATTTTATTCTAAGATATTTACACGCGTTCGCAAAGCAATTGCAACTTAGTCTTGTCCGTCTGTCTGTCGTCTGTCTACTCTCGAATAAATCTCAGCTTATATGTTTTTGAAATATAAATATGTTATCAACAAAACAAAGACCGCTTTAAACTTATGACTTATATCAATGAAAGGAACTTTTCACTTGTATTAATAACTTTTATTAGAATGCGCTCATCCAGTGCCATTGTCTTTGATTGAGGGATGACTAAATCTTCACTAACTAAATTGGACGAATATTGTGAAGTAATAACTTATAAATAATTATTGTTTACAAGTTACTTTTCAGGTAACATCTATATTCGTCTGGAATTGATAAAGTATTGCTTTCATATTAGTTATATCCCCTTTATGGTATATTATCGCAGTTTCGTCGAAAACTGTACTTAATAATGCTGCATGGAATAAGAATTAAAAATGTAAACTATGGATTAAATTCCTGAAAAATAAGAAAAAGGGAGACGTGTTTTCATTGGTATCCTAAACATTGTTGGAGAGCGAGCGTATAGGATAAGCGATGAGAATGGAAAAATGACAATTGCAGAACATAAGGGATTGGTGATCGCTAAATTGAATGTTTTATTAAAGACCATATTATCAACACCATTGCTGACAACATCTGTGGTCAACTTTACAAAATGTAATATTTTACATTCTACGCAATCCCAAATATAATGGACATTTAACGATCTCATCTCTTTTTCCCTCTCCGGAAAAACAACAGCAACCAATATCCCAAAAGTTATATTCAGTTAGTTGTACATAATTTAGTTTTGGACTTTTGAGTGCTTCGTATCTTGTAGTTTCCATTAGAGTAGTTACAGGATTTTTAATTAAAAAAAAAAGCAAAAATAAATATTATAATTAATTATCTAAGAATTCTAAAATATTTATTTCAATTTCTTAGATTCTTTAGCTATTTAGTTCCCAATTTCTTACTTAGCTGAAAGCAAGAGTGGTTAAGACCTTTCACTTTAGTTTATAGTGATGGAGTGAGAAATTTTGTACTGCCCCACATATTCTGTAACATTTTCTAACAATGCGAAACTAATTATTTCAATAATGATGTTAAGTTTATATTTAATCGTTTGGTATTTTAATGCTGTTTGGAAAAAACCAAGTTTCACATATTAAATGTTGCATGTTTCTTCGTCCATATATATGTTATCTCCTCTGCAGTTGATTGGTATTTCTACAATTGTACAGTGAAAAATACTTTCAACAAGTTTACATTGCCTAATACCTGTTACATAAGGAGAGATAACAACTCAGTATACATTCATTCTTCATCCATTATCACTTCCAGAATAAGCTGGTATTTTAAAAAGCTTATATGCCTCAATAACTGATTTAAAAGTACCAATATTTCAATAACATAACATGCTTTAATGTTATTGATTTATGTTGAAATTATTGAGTCATCGAATAAAGTGTAAATATTAAATTAAGCAATATGAGAGACACTGATCTATCAATGATTTGGATTATGATTAGACATACAAATACTAATTTCATATTCTTAGTAAAACAAAATGTATTAAAAAAGTAGTTTAGTTGTTAATCGACTCTTTAAACTCTTGTTTAATTCGAGTTGACTTATTCGATTACAATTTTGCTACAGCTTACAATTAGAAGCCTCAGCCCAAATGCAAATTTGGCACACTGGGATGTTCAATTCTGTTAATATCTTAACTAATTTCTCTTCCGTAACGAATTTGTTACCCATTTAGCCGCGGGCGTTCTTATAATCAATGCAGAACAGCTGTTCTGGAACGTTAATCATTATAATCGATGTCACATTCATTAAATAAGGGAAATTACTACTTTTTTGTGGGAAGTTGACTATTACTTTTTGGCTTCTTTGATTTCTTAATTAATTCTAAGACTGTTCTGACTATTAACAACTCACCCAATTCAGAGCCGAATATTGCCCACAAGTCACAAGATAAGTGCTTCATTCTTGTCTGTCTAAAATTATCTTGAATCTATAAAAAGTGGCTAGAATTGCAGGAATCATTCCTATAATTTACCGAATAAGCTCAGCGGGAATTTAACGGCCTAATATATGATTACATATTCGTAATTTTCATGGAATCTGGTATATAGCATCAAAATGAAAGGAACATTTGGTATCAGTTTTTTTTTTCTTATTGTGAGAAAGACTCAATATGTCACAACCTGTTTCTGTTGAGAATGCATTTTCTAACTTCTGTCGAAAGAATATCGTTAATTTAAAGCAAAAACTGCATAGCAAATATTTTACTTACTAATTTAACAATGCATCTATGTAAAAAAATAAATAAATCATTATTTTGAAAGTTTCCACGGTAAATAACGATCCCAAATATTTATAATACATACACTGTCAGGTATCTCTAAACTTGATTCGATATACGCCTTTTATGAAACTTAAACATACCTTCAGGATAGTGATATGTAACAAAAAAATAACAAAATTTCCTTTATAAGTAAAAGCCAGAATTTTCATGAAATGTCTTATTTTATTTCCTCATTTGTATTTTCAGTTATAGTTATAAATTCATCTCTACTTTATACTAATAAGATATTTGATGTGCATATTGAAAGAATATTTTGGCATGTTTCCCATTTTAGAGCATATTTTAATCCTATTTAGGGATTATTTATTGTAGCATATTAGGAAAATCTGTATGGTTGGAAGGCGTAAAACTTTTCCTTTGGCTTGAAGATAGGAATCGCGGTAATGGTTTTGTTTATTTGATTGGATGGATAGTGATTCTTTTTGGTCATAGTTTACGCGATGCTTAAATTTTCGGGTCATATTTTAAATTCAGAAATATATGGTTATATTTAAGATTTTTCAAACACTAAATTCCGCGCCCTCCTAATAACATATTTCGGTAGTCTGATCGCTAGAGTTCCATTTCTTCAGAGTTTCCATGAATGATCTGTTTAATACCGCCTATTAATCAGAATTTTAGTAACTGGGTATAGCTTTCAAAATTTATAGGAGATAATCCCATCCTTACAAATTTTCGAGCCATTCTTTGAAAAGCAGTTTTAAAGCGTTTTAATTTACATAACTTAGAGGTTTCGAAATAGGCACCTTTCGAAGTATCTGGTTTTTCGTTTGCTGGCTTGGAAAGGAGTTTTCTCCATCGATAAAGGCTTAATTCTGTAATCGAAAAGGAGAGTAATTGCGTGCTGTCACTGTCAGTGGCAAACGTCTAGTAATGATATGGTCCGGTGTTTCCGGAGCAGCAGGTTACAGCTCGTCAAATGCTCGGTGGAAACACTTCATCAATTTTGACCGAAGACTAAGATTTCGCCGCTGTGCGTAATGTTTCTGTGCGGCGGCTCTAATTTAGCGTGAACCGCGGCAGCAAAGGGCAGGGCTATCGATTGGGGGTGGACGCATTTATATGGGCGTCGGGAGGGAAAGAGTAGAGGTATGGAAATGGCAGTTAATTGAAACTCTCTTTCCATTGCCGCCCCCTGCAAAACCACTATGTTGCACCACAGCCGACATTTCCGTCCTGCTGAGAGCAGGGTTTCAATTTCTGTAGAACTCATTTCACCTCTCTCTCTTTCTCTTACCCCTCCGACACAATGTTTGATCTCAACTCAAGGGGATTCTTAGTCATTGGAGGTCTTGAAGACGTCCTCTCGGATATCGCCTTGAATTAAACACAATTGCTGCTTGCACAAAGTAAACTTTGCTTCCAAGTTGGAAACTAACTTTAAAATTCCCTTCTTCAAACAATGCACGTAATTGCACGTGCACTTGAGAATGTCAGCATTTAATCATTAGACGAACGAACTCCTATAGTCCTTGTTTATTTTCGTTGTTCTGGCACTTTTTTTTTTGCTCGAGTTAATCAGTTCTAGGAAATGGGATTTAATATTTATTCTGTTTTTCAATTTATATTTCTCTCTGTCCCTCAGTTCCATTTTATGTTTCGTAAAGTCTATTGTCTCATACCAGATAACTGACCAATAAGTTTTTGACCAACAGTACCAAATTTGCCAATATTATAAATAAAATGGAAAAAAATGTTCATTTTTACAACTATATCTAAGTTATCCTCAATGGGAAAATGGGTTAGATGCTTCTTTTTTATTAGAAGTCATTGTCGGATTTAAGCAGTTGATGCACGGTTAAAAGAGCCAGCTAATACATCCCTAATTAAGCATTAAACAGCTGTCCCAGATTCCAACTTATTTCTACCTCAATGTATGATATTGAAATAGCAGGTTATTTTCCTGTTTATTGTTGTTCACAATATCGGTTGAATCGTCTTATTTAAGGTCAATAATAGTTCAGTAATATAGATATGAAACTTAACTGCAACAGCGGTTTCTAAAAATTTTGCTGTCATCTCAGAAAACTGAAACTTTTGCCTATTTTTAAACAATTTCTATGTTTTCTTTAAATAACAGAATACTGAGTAGGAATCGTGAATCAGCCTAATACGCCTTTTCCGTTTGTACCTTTAACACCTCAATATCTTCGGCTGCGTTTGCATTGGTGTCAGCAGAGAGCAGGGAGAAATGCCACGGACTGGTGACGTATCGTCTTTAGCGACGAATCCCGCTTTTGTTTGGAAACTGATGACCACCGTGTCAGGGTATGGAGGACCACAGATAAGAGCTATAATCCCAATCTACAGCGGCCTACAGCCTCCACTGCAGGTGTGATGGTTTGGGGTACCATCACATATGGTAGTCGTTCGTCAGTAGTTGTGGCATGAGATACATTGACAGCTCAGCAGTACATTCATGAGATCCTACGGCCTCATGTTCTGTCTTTCTAGCTGGGCTCCCAGGAGCAATTTTCCAACAAGAATTCGTCCACACACAGCCAGGGTTTCACAGGACTGTCATGTTGCTACGCTTCCTTGGCCTGCCCTCTCGCCTGATTTGTCTTCAATCGAGCATGTCTGGTACCAGATAGAACGCGAATAGTCACCATGTAGCAGTGTTCGTGATTCGGAAGGTTATTTGCAAGAACTGTAGGCAAATCTGCCGCAAGACAACATACGACGTCTGCTTGACTCTATGCCCAACAGTATGTGGGCATGTATCCAGGCAGGAGATGGTCCAACGAGATACTAAAGGTGATCTTATTGTGTATCGCAACTCTGCGTGACATCGTCCTGCTGCTGTGACATTGCAATTACTATCTCCTTTGTCTCTCACTATTAAAATAATAAAATTTCTTTTGAATCCAACGCTTCTTTCGTGGTGCGCAAATTTTTTTTTGTCAATGAGGGTATATTGTGTGTTTTTGTAGTGAAGAGGCCTCCCTCACGAAACAGACAGATGACAGAATCGCTGAAATATCAGAAGCAAGAAACTTTTGCTTTCATATTGACGGCAGAAGAGCTCTCTCACTAAATTGGCGTGCCCTTCAAATCAGTCGTTTAGATGAAATGAAAATAAAGATTGCAAATGCTCTATTGCATTAGATTTCACTACTATTAACGTCAATCTGTTTAGTTAACAAATTTACCATACATAATTGACGTTCTAAAAGTATCCAGACTTTTAATAGCAGGTGATTAAGACTTACTTTTCATGAAGCTATCATTTGATTGCAGCAGGTCAGAGAAAGGCAATTATAAAAAAAGCAAATTAGTGAGTTATAGTGGTTGTTGAATTAAGGATAAAAAATGGTAATGTACGTTGTCTGATCTCAATTTTTGTTAGTATATTCTGTAGTATTTTATCACTCTACATTTGTGAACTATTATCAAATGCCATTTTTAAATGCAGTCATTCCTCGACTTACATCCGCTTGAGTTACGTCCGTTCGAAGATAAATTCGTGATCCCCTAAGGAAATAAATAAGATTTTCGACCATACTTGCCAACAAGACGCAAGCAACCATAAAGTGTATCAGTAGCAGTAACAACAGAGCATTCATGTGCAACTTCCGTCTTCAATTGGCACGTGTATTCAACAGAGTTCCTCTGTTGATTTTGTGTTTGAAAAATAGGTTATTTGTGTATTTATCATTAAATATTTCGCGATATTTTATGCAATGCAGCCCAATCATAAAACATAGTGATGAATCACAGAAGAAGAGAAGAGCAATTGATCTTGAAACGTTGCAAGTTATAAAGCAATGTGAAGGTGGTAAACCCGTCAATGTGATCGAACACGACTTAGGATGATCTCATTCTACAGTGACGACCATTTTGACAAATAAGAATAAAACCGTAGAGTCTATGAAAGGATCTGCTTCCATTAAATCGACGATAGAAGTCTATGAAGAAACAACAAGGTCCTTCTCTAATCTAAAGCTACAAAGTTCAGCAACAGTCTTACGGTGAATATTACGGTCTCTTCTTTCTTTCATCATTACTAATATTGAACAATTGTTAACAATCCAAAATTACATAAAATTAACGTGCGTACAACATCATAACAAAGCAAAATAACAATAAAACGCACAAAACTAAGAGTTCACTGATCTGTTTTTGGAAATTGTGATACCGGAAACCCAAGATGCACCATTTCTGGTTTCCTGACCTTCGTCAGTTGGGTCTGTCCAGTATCTTAACATCTCAGTGAACTCAAGAAACATATAAATAGAACAAAAGTAAACATCAAAACGGCCCTCCAATTAAAAAAACATCAAAACCTAAATAAAGAATAAAAAGGGCCAATGAATTAATCCCCGCTAAGACCTGCTTAGCATAAAAGAGATTAATTATAAAACAAGAAATATATAATACATAAAATTAACATGCGTACAACATCATAACAAAGCAAAATAACAATAACAATCCAATATCAGTAAAATATATATACTGTTTGGAACAGTATACTAATTATGGTTAAGTCTCCAACACCTATAACTCTGTTGATTTAATGTACTGCTACTTACGTACTGCCGGAGGGAACGAAACCAGGACGTAAGTCGAGGGATGACTGTACTGGGATACTGGATTTTAACTAAATTTATTATTAATCTATGTTTTCCGATCCTGAGCTCATTCTAGAGCCACATTAATGAAGAGTAGGATATTTTAGTGAAATAAGCATCAGGATTCATGTTTTCTTAGTTGAAGTTAAAAATGAAAAAAATCAGAACTCATGAAAACATCAAAAAATAACAGACCGTTAGTGATTGATTTGGTTGTCAAGGTCATCCTGTCTAGACCAAATAGTGGATACAACAAGAAACACGATTTCATGAACATC
This sequence comes from Thereuonema tuberculata, assembly GCA_023159025.1. NCBI lineage: Eukaryota > Metazoa > Arthropoda > Chilopoda > Scutigeromorpha > Scutigeridae > Thereuonema > Thereuonema tuberculata. Next base: position 66,179,206 of record JAFIDM010014012.1, read on the forward strand.
ATAATAACTTCATGGATCAGAGTTTAGATTTGTTTGAGTCCATTCTAACAGAAACGACAACAGCAAGCATAACAAAAATAGTGAGGCATTACTTTCAACATATGAAAATTGCATCTTTCTTTCAAAATCTATTAAAGTTCAGTGACATCGCTCAATGTATGACATAAAACTGCAGAAAAGCAGACAGTGAAGTATCAAGATAGGTAAGTATCAATAGAAAACAAGTAGATTTCTATGAAATATAAATTAGCATCTAAGTATATTTCGCTTCTCACTTGGTGAATATTTTCACTAATTCAATATCATTGTAGGTTTAACAAGAAGTTCAATGAACTCAAAGCCTAGTTTCCTTGTTTTTTTCCAAAGTGAAAAGCTTATTGTTATTTTTCAAATATCTACTAATTATTAAACATCATCATCTTTTCAACGTCACAAAATAAATGTAAAATTAAAATACATTTAAAATGTGTTTAATAATTATATATCTAGAAGGAGTGAGATGAAGAAGAATTATGCTATGTACATTTATATCTACTAATTAATTCCAGATAGTATAATTATCTGAAATTAAATTTCTGAAAAAAAAATCATTAAATTCGCATTATTTATTCTATAAATCGAATTAATCCTATCATTCGCAAAGGACTTGCAAAACCCTTTAAAATTCATTGCTTAAGACAGTGAGAGATAAACAGAAAAAAGATATCTTGTTTCGTTTCTAATGATTTTCTATGGGAAATGTGGTTACCTTTCCGCGCTATTCACTCGACAAGAACCCATTTAGCAAAAATTCAAATATAAAAGGTAAATCTTCCCTAGTCCTCGGATTTGCATACCAACTTTTAAGGAGATCCATTCAATGGTTTGAAAGTTGTCAGTGTGTGCATACACATACATGTAATGTGGGGAGCGTGGATAGCTTGACAGCCGAGCACCGCGACCTGAAAGATCTATTGCTATTCCACGGAAAAAAGGACAGACCGAGAGAAAGACTGAGAAAGGATGGTGTGAGAAATGCGGGGGAAACGGGAGAACCCCGGGATAACCTGCCCAGCGCGGATCGCCACCATCAACTCACCCATATGAGAACCGAACCTCGGTACTCAGAGGTGAGAGGCCAGTGTCTTAGCGACAACGCCAACCGCGCGGCCTCATACACATACATACTAACTGACTTTATGAGCTTCTTTCCTATTGAAAAAATAAAATAAAATCTACAAATTTTATTTTGTGACAACACTTGGATGTTTATTGAAGAGGGTCGCAACGGAAATTGAAACTGTAGTTTAAACTAGGGATAATTATTATGAAAAATAATATTTACCTTTTAATTAGATTTAATTTTGTAAAAATGCACATTAAAAACAATCACTTTGTATTACTTATTACAAGATATTCTTCAGCTATTTTGTACATTCAATAATTATTAAATTTCAGCTTAATTATTTTGTAAATAAGCATTTTAGTTTCAACTTTATTTTGTATTTAAAAGGTATTTTTTTTGTCTATAATGTTTTGCAGTCATTTTCTTTTCAAAATCTGAAACCAGTGTTGATAAAGTGTGCAAAAACCGTTTATATCGTGTATTCATGGATGACTTGTCTGCAGATGGATTGCTCCTTTTCTTTTCGCTTTGGATATCGGACATTTGAAGGCGTTCTTTATTTCCTAAACTGTAGATTTAAACTTTATGGATTGAAGCTCTCAGCAGTATCATTTTTTTCCCAGTAAGCCACATTTATAGCTCATGCACGAAATCTATCTTCGCTTTTGTTTTTAATGGAATGTAAATTTTTTAATAGTAAATTTCAGGATTTCTTTAGCACAGTGACACAAAAATGCCATTAAGAAGAAAGGAAATGCATAAAAATAAAGAGAAATTTACGTAAGAGTTCAATTACACATAATAAAATGAAAACATGTTGCAGTTCTATACAAGATACCAATATAATTTCTAAATAAATTTGAAATATATAAAAATGGGCAGACATCAGTTTCTCAGAATGCTGAACAACAAGGAATATTTCCATGAAAGTTGTTAATGAAGGTTATTATGACAAAATTCCATTACTTAGATGTCACTTAATAAGGACTGTGAAAATATTGAGTTTGAATTCAAATCTTTCAATATTATGGACATATAAAATTTGAAGACGGATAAAATACAAACTGTTAAATATATTATTTCAAGCTAAGTTAATCTAAACTGTTCATATCTAGTTAGTAAATCAAACTTAAAGCCTGTACACCTGTATATCTTGAGAATGTTTAATCCAAAAATTTTTTATACAAACATGACCTCGGTTTCAGTTACTTACACACAGTAACTATTTTGTGTAAAAAAATTTTGGATTAAACATTCTGAAGATATACAGGTACACAGGCTTTAAGTTTGATTTACTAACTACGGACAGTACACGTAAAGTTTTCATTACTTCTGTTCATATCTAAATGGGATAATACACAGGTGAATGAAGCATCTAAAGTTTGCAGGTTTTCTTTATATTTTAATATACATTATAAGCAAAGTGAGAACAGCAGAAATAAAATTTTAAAATGCAGTAGATGAAGGAATCCGTCCCTTTGTGTTCGCAGATATATAATGTGAAAATCCTGTGAATATCATGGAGCAAAAATATCAGTATTTATCCAATGAGATTGTATTGTTTGTTTATAGCAGATGTTATAATATTATATGTATAATATAAATAAATATACTGTAGATTAATTATTATTTATGTCGTTTCCAACACTTCACAGAATATTTTAAAAAAAGAAAGAAATTTAAAAATATAACGTTTTAAGGAAAGTAATAGTTATTTTGAAATTCTTGTTGTTTCTTTGTGCACAAATTATTGTTATTTCATTAAAAAAGAGTTTAGTTTCTCTATCATTAATTATTTAATAAAACGCGAAAGTGTCGACAATGCATAAATTCAAATTTTCTTGACCATTTGAAAAATCATTCCTATTTCGAAAAATCATTTCCCTTTCCCTTTTGAAATTTACTGCATCTATTCTGTCAGGCAACTGTCAGATGGACGATGTGTTACGTTGAAAAAATATGCAAATCATACACTATCGAAGGGATGTAAAACCACAAAAGATGATCCTGAAATATTAACAGTTGCTCCGAATTGACCCATTCGTAAATGCAATTCATGCTTTACTACGTGCTCTGCTGCAAGTTCTGTGATCTAAGCTACGAAGCGGTTGACCATAGCTGTCAATTCCGGCCTCCGACACGATATTTCATTTGGCGCCAGATAATACAGGATTCATCAAGATGGCTTCGATATTTTCCCCCTCTCCCCCTCCCTTAAGCTTCAGCCCATCTGCCGAATTCTCATTTTCTTTTCTTAGTCCCGGTCGAAATTCGGGCAATGCTATTGCAACCATTGATTTCAATCCATGCTGAAAGATAGTTTCTATTGTCAGGGCCGTAGCTAGCCTTCATTTATTTCTTTCTGTTGAGTGAATCTCAGTCACAAAGATCCACGTCTTCAACCACAAGAACCCAGCAGTCCTCTTTCCATTTGCTATCCTCATGCAAGGCAGGGACTTTTGTCTCGGATTAACTATGTCCATCGATTTTTCAATAATGCAGTCACCGTAATGAGCCTTTTTTTTCTTTTTTTTATAGAAAGCAAGATATTATGAGAACTACCCTTCATTCGCCACCCCCTCCCTCTGTCCTGACATTCCGATGGAATGGCAAAATCTCGTGGAGTAATGGGGATAGCTCTGATAGGATTACGCCTCCCCTATCTTCCCCCTTTCCCCGTCCCTTATCTCTGTGTAGTGCACTCTTCTCTTCCTTCCTGTTTCCTCCATTCTTCATCCACACCCTCCTCTACACTGTGTCCTCTTTCTGTCTCTTCTTTCCTATTGTCAGTTTCGTCGTGGCAGCATTTCCGGTGTATTCTTAATAGACCAACGTATCCCTTCGCAAGGAGTAATATAATTGAACGGTCCACTATGGACGATTCATTTTAAAATTTCACAGGCTAAAATCCTTTTTCTGCCCAAATTGAATCATGACTCTTCGTCTGATGCTATTACGGCCAACTCAGGTTTCCTCTAAATAGAATATTCTTCAAGAGAAATTTCGTTGGCAGAAAATGACATCCAACGTAAATTCTTGACAATACTTATCTCACGCATTCGACGGAAGAAAACCTAATATAGACCATTTCGTTGACTTAATTTCAGTAATAATTCTTCCAATAAAACAATAGGCTAAAAATTATTTACTAGTAATACTATTCGGCATTGTCGAAGAATTAAAAATAAATAGTGTTGTGCCTAATATTGTTGTTTTATTATCTGCGCAAATTATCTTAAAGTTTTTTAGAATATTTTTCTTTCTTTTTTTTTGTATTCAGTAAATGTAGCTATGATCATTATTTAATACAAGGCGTAGTCACTAATCTGTCAACTGCCTGAGATATTCGGTTGTAAAGCTTGTTTTGAGTTCGATTTTCTGCACTGAAGTTGTATGTTTGTTCTGTTTTCTGCTGATTCTGTCTTTTTCTGGTGTATTTAATACTTACTGTAAATCAGTACAGTTTTAATTTCTTACCTTTTTCTGATAAGTAATGAAGATAATGAAGATAAATGACAAATAATGAAGATAAGAATGATTTTTTTTTTTGCTTAATAAAGAATTTTAGTTTTTAATCGCTTTGATTTTGACTGTTACTCATTATTTTTTAACTTATACTAATATATAAAGCTAAAGAGTTTGTATGTTTGAGCGCGCTAATCTCAGGAACTACCATTCCGATTTGAAAAATTGTTTTTGCGTTAGATAGCCCGTTTATTGAGGAAGGTTATAGGCTCTATAGCATCACGCTACGACCAATAGGAGCGGAGCAGTAAACATAAACGTCAACTAACGGGTGCGGCTGCGGCGAGAACCGAACATTACCGAGAAGGGCCGAATTTAACGCGGATGATACCGCGGGGCACAGGTCGTTATGAATATTATATGGTTTGATTTTCTTCGGAAACTTTTGAGTGGGAAGTTGATAGTGATATATATGGAATAAAATACAAATTCAATTGAATAACTCTTTGACGCCCAGAATGAATGATCCATAATGCCACCTAGAGGCACATTCTTCCAACCCAGCTGCTCTTATTTTTCAACTAATACTCAAACAAAAGGACCCTGCTTTGCTGCCCATCCACACAGCAGCCCGAGGTCATTAGTCTAATGGCCCCTTCCTTATCTTCGATACTACAGCTAATTACTTTTTTAATCTGTTTTACTATTGATCTTTGACTCTTAAGGTAAGTTGTTTACACAACAAATAACCGTATATTGATTCTGGATAATCGTTAATATTGTTCTGTGCTGAGAAACCAATGATGTTTACGGAATGATTATAAGCGTAGAGCTTGAATGTGACCTGGGATTCGTTAGCTCGTTCTGGGACTAATAACTTAGCCTGTGGGGGCGCTGGTGAAGTTGACGGCTTAAATAGGATTTCTCAAACGGTTCCTTGAGCTTTCATTTCTTTTCTTATTGATTGGTCTTAATCCTTCGCCTGTCAGTCTTCACCTTTTTAATCCTCTCCGAACCATTTCAAGAATGCTTAAAGCAAAGATCCAAGGACCCGTTTCTAATGGGTAGAGGAACCTTCAAACAATTACCTAATTGACA
>JAFIDM010014012.1:66184883-66199622 GCA_023159025.1 Thereuonema tuberculata
TAAGTCCTTTAACTACAAATGAAATGATGAAAAATCCTATCATTTCCTTGTATTATGTTTTCGATTACAATAAACGGTTAAAATAAACATAACCTTGGAACACAAAAAAATTCAGAAGACTTACCCCACAAGTTCTGGAAAAGAATCGTACAGTCTGACGAGACAGTGGGATCAAAAATCATTTGTTCCTATTATATTTTTTCCCGAATTTTATATTCGTTAGCGTACGTTAACTGGAATAAATAGTAAAACAATAATTAATTTTATTTCCTGTCATTTTCTATCTGTTATAAGCGTAAAAGCCATGTTAGTGTCCTTTCAGTTTTGATTTGATTTTTGTAGCTACTTTTAAAGTGAGAGAAAAAGGAATGTAGAAGAAAAATGGTTTGGAACATAATTTAAAGTAATTAAGTTCATTCGTCCGTCTATGATTAAAATGTAACTAAAAAAGCTGTTTGCCTTAGGAAAGTAACTTAGTCTTAACTTTATGTTTTGAGCAAGAAAAATATCTACTAATTTTGGTACAGTTGGACCAATTGAATGGAAGCTAGGAACCAGAATCCACCAACAAGGATAGAGTAAGAGTGTATTCTATTACCCCTAAAAAAATCGCAAAAAATGAAAAACGAAAACTGAAAATATTATTCAGATAATAATCTCACTGATTTTAAGTTTCTATTGATTTTATTGGATAGTTATACTTCAGGACTATAGAGCCAAAATCGACTGACATCTAATGTCTATAAAGCTCTTTCTTCTTAGTAACATTACTTTTATGATAGCAAAAAGTTTATTAAAAATTTTCACTAACCACTATATTCCTAAACAAATGTTTTTAGACCTTACCGTACTGGACCACTATATTACTAAACAAATATTTAGAACTTACCGAACTGGTATTTGATAATTACTCGCCAATGTATCTTATTTAATGGATCATATTAGTTTTATTTTAGCTACAATGACGAAGAAATTCAAATGAATTAATTATCATATCTTTCTCTTCCATTTTATCCGATTATGTATTACATTTAATTGAACAGTAAATTCGAGACACCTTAAACTCCAATAGTTTGTCCTTCCCATTGATTTCAACATCTGTATTTTATTGAACTTTCCAAATCTCTTTTCATATGAATATATTTCTTACATTTTTTAAAATGGGAAGGGATATCGGAATATAAAAAAGTATCGATTTCCGATTGAATCTGTTGAAATTCAATTATTTTATTTCGATAGAACCACCGGATCCTCCTGCAGACATCAAAGTTCAAGACATTGGCAATCGATCCGTGGAGGTGACATGGACTCCACCGTTTGATGGACACAGTCCCATCAATAAATATGTGATCGAATACAGTCGGCTAACAGGTAAGCAACAATTTCTAAATCTCAATTTATGTGTCGTGTAACGATTTCTGATTTTCATTTTTAGATGCGAACTTTGCTCTTTCATTCAGTGGTATATTGAACTTGATATTAAAAGTGTGATCACAATTTAAAAACTAAAAACATTGTTTTTCGTCTTGTTGTAGTTTCTAATGAAATGGCTAGAATAGATTCAGAATTTGAACATTCATTCAATATTTCTATATATTTATCTGTACGCTATTCAATTTATTAAATATTCCGTTTATAGTCTTAGAGTTTATAAGCTAAATAGTTATATACAATTACATGTCATTTATATAAGGTATAACAATTTAGTAGTTACAGAATGTGAAATTACTAAATTTTATATTTACGCAATAAATATATATTGAATTAGGATCATTGATTGTAGATCTCAAGTTACAACTATATCAAATGATATGTGAAAGTGTAATTGAAAAGCAATTCTATGAAAATGGCATGTATTACGATTACCAAATGAAATAGAATATGGACAATATTATTGATTTTATAATTAGGTATTACTTATAACTATGAATATCAGTCTGAATCCTGGGTTTTATTTAATAAAGAGATTAGTGCATATCTCCTTATTGATAATATATATTGTAGCAATTTTGTTCATACTTAGGCGAGGTTTTGATTTACTTGCTGGAGTCTATGAGAATCATTTTTAAGGAGTCTACTAGTAGAATTCGAATTGCTTAGAAGTGTTTGGTATAATTGTATTATGATTGTAATTTATTTTGTAATTTTTTTAATTACAGTTTCGAAGGATTGGCTTTTAATATGATGAAATTTTTATTAAAAAAATAATTTATAATTCAAAATTATTTTTATTAATAACTTTGTAACAAGAGTTATATCATTTCAATTTGTTTTCCTTTGAAATGCACTTCAAATATTGTTATGAAAAACTTGCAAAGAAATTAAAATTTAAATCTAAGGAAGTATTGATGGAAATAGAACTTTATCTCCCATTTCATTTATTATTACTTTCACCCATGTAGTAAAAAACAAAATGTAGGATGAAATAAAAAAAATAAAATAAATTATTGTTATTTTTTCATTGATAAAAGCTCGGTTAACTACTGATTGGGTTTCCTATAAAATATTAATTACTTTTCATCAACTAATTTAGTCACTAAACGGATTTTTAAGCTATTATCATAAATCAAAAACGAAAACCGTGATTTTTTTGCTTGGTTGGACTGTAGTTCACATAAATACATTTATTATACGTTGATTGTAGTAAAGTTAGCTTTTTTTTTCTATTAGTTATTTATTTTCTGAACCCATTCCAGTTATTTACGAAACTATTGTTAAAAACTCTACAAATTGAACAGTTTTTAATCCAACACTACACAAATTTCATTTTGGAAAAGGTTTATAGCAATGAAGAATTACTATTAAACGAAATTCATTAAAATATCACATATATGACTTTGTCATGAACAATATATTAATAAACATATTGAATTTAGCATCAATGATTAAAATAACAAAAGTTTACTGAATTCTAATATATGTTATATTATCTTTCTTGACAGAGGAAGGAATAGATGGTCAAGCTGAGATGGCCGTCGGTGGCAAAGAATCCTTGGCCGTCTTACATTCGATGCGTCCGGCCACTCGGTATCAACTCCGGATGTTCGCCGAAAACGAAATAGGTATCAGCAATCCTGGCAACTTCGTGGAATTCGTTACAGTAGAAGAAGGTAAGTGTCGTTTCCTTCTGGAAAGAAAGAAAGGATACACAAGGGAAGCAATGTGGGGGAGAGAGAGATAGCAAAGAGAACAACATGAATTAATGATATGTGCGTGGCTATTTTGAAAAAATAATGAAGAAAGGCCTGAACGAATGTTAGTGGAGGAAGGAAAGTTGAGGCAGGAACGATTTTGTTTCCCAAATGTCCTCCAGGGCAACGCACACCCTCACAAACGAGAAATCAATGAATAACAAATGAAACCCAATAAAAGAAGAAACTTGCAGCAATTGACCTTCCACACAGTTGTATGCTTTGTCTATAGGAATATATTAAGCTTGCTTCACGTGTTGTTTACTCAAATATATAATGCAGTACCTTACCACAGTATCTTAGATACTAAAAAAAAAATCAATACAGAACGATTTTATTTCTAAGTAATTCTGTAAAATAAAATTTCATAGTAAGGTTTACCTTATGTGCAATATAATAAGCAACTTAATATCACATATTTTATTCATTTAACTACAAACAAACAAAATACTTCAGTTAAAAGAAGGGTACTAGTCAATTTCTAGTACTTAAAATTAGTGAAAATATGAGATTGGAAATTAAAGAAAAGTATGTTTTAAATGTAAAGTTTAAAATGCTACAGTTTTATAATCAGTATATCTCCAAAGCCGGATACCCTTGAGATTTTATAAAACTGTTTCTTTGTTTATATTTCTAGAAATCTTATAAGTTTTTGGATACAAATACATTTTTAGCAATTCCAATTTATTTCTTTATTATTTTCTATCTAATTTTATAATTAATAAATTATTGACAATCTCAAAATATTAAATATTGGTTAATATATATATTAAAAAAAAAATAATTAATTAAATATTGGTTTTTGTCTTATATATTTTATATTAAAAAAATAACTAGAGCTTGCAGTGGATTAAAGATGATTTAACATTTTACTTATTTAATTATTTAATAAATTATTAAGAGTATATAATACTTAATTTCATTGATTGTGGCTCCTTAGAGTACACTTAGATCAATTACTTGCTTTTTTGTTTCGAATTCATAGTAAAATCTTTATATACTACCTACAATCATGAATGAGTTGATAGTTATAACCAGAAAAATACTAAAAATTTCAATTACTTGTTTTAGACATCATTATTTCTAATAATTTGGTAAGCTGCAATAAAATTTTTAGCAAATAAATAATCCTATTTTGTTGTATATTTTCATATTAATATAGTACAATTTAATATAAAGCAAATGTATATATCAAAATTAATATTCAATACTTTGATTTATTTAAAAGAATAGTTCATATTGACATTTCCTAGCAGATTTCTTTATTATAATTTAGGTAAAAAGAAAAATGTAAAAGCTAGACTGATTTGAAATTCATTTGATGACATCGTTTAATAAAAAGCAATGAAATAAAATTATTAATTTCATTTCTTCATCATTAACTTGTTAACGATTGAATTACAATACCTTGTGGTGACTAGGCACTGAACGTTACGAAATGGATAGCTCTAGCTGAAAACTGTTAATTGAATACAAAGCAAAGTCGATCCCTAAATACGACTGATGTAAGATCTGATGGTAATCGGGGCTAAGTGAAAGATAGTGGATCAGCATGGCGCCCATCCACCTAGTTCAAAAATAATTAAAGATTTAAAGGATTAAAAATGCGATTTGGTGATATGGAATTATAAAATTTATCTCATAATAAATGACGTCATGTTAAATTGTTGGTCAAATTCTGTTGCTAAACATTTTGGTGGTAAAAGTTTGTTGATTCTATAATGTACGATTAAAAGGCAATTAGAAGATCGTTACATCGAGTGAAGTCACAAATTTTCTGCATATCGATACAAGTAATGATAATGAAAGCGGTACAACATAGCAACACCACAACTAATCGACTTATAACGACGGATGTCTGATTTCAAAATATTTATATTATATTATATTATGTTATATTATATTATATTATATTACATTATTTCAATTAGTTACTACCTTCAGTTACTGTGAAATTATTTCTTTATAGCTCCTGGTGGAGTGCCTTTAGACATTGAAGTAAATGCTGTTGATTCCACAACGATCCAAGTAGTATGGAAGGTAAGAAATATTTGTTATTATTAAGATGTATATATTATTAAGATAATATGTTATATTTTCCACAGTTTTCTAATAATACTATGATATCTGGAACGCCAAAATCTTCGATTACTATTGCTGAAAAACTGGAATGTGGAAGTGTTTTACAACAATTGCAGGAATAAAAAGTGTAGTCTTTACTTCATTACTTTGTAGCGGAGATGTTGATCTCAGCATTTGACAGCATTCATACTGTCAAATGCTTCGTTGCTGGTTGGTTCTAAGTTGATTTGTCGAGTCGTGTTCTTCTAAAAGTACACCTTTCTTTTGGCAGACAAATTATCAATACATTCGAATATCAGACACTGCTAATTTGGCAAAGTAGAAATAAAGATTATTATTTACAAGTACATATATTAATTATTAAAAATATCTCTGACGTAGCTTTAACTAAGATCCAATACATCACAATATTCAGTTACTGCTATCCAATCTATAGGAATTAAAATTATTTGAGGTTTGGAGATTTCATAAGAAAATTTACCAAAACTCTAAGGAATTTCTATTGGTTTGTTTCTTATTTTTAAAAGCTTCTGAGGTAGCCCTCGTACCCTTCATAATAACTTGATATTTATTTTCAAAATAACCAATTCGTTTACAGATATTATGCTGATATTAGAAAGTTTAAGGGGAAATTTCAAATTTGGAAGCTTTTCATGAAGATTTAATTAAATACTAAGTTCAATAGATTAGGTGACACATCTTTAATGTAAATTACGGTAATCTAAAATTAAACCTGGTGTCACTACTGATTTAGATGTCTTTTTATCTAAATCAATTGGCCATAAAACTAAATTATCTGGTAATTAAACCCCAATTAGCCTTTTAATTGCTGAGACTGCAGAATTACAGCAGAAAGCTTCAATGTGTAATTTTATTTTGATTTCGTGACTGATTTTTGTTTTAACATTTTAAAATTAGCTTTTGGCTTTTTCCCTGTCATTCAACATATTTATATCATTAAAATGGTAACGATAAATATATGAATAAATTATTCATACCAAAATCAGGCCAATTATAAGTGAAGATAGTTAAATATTACAAGAAAAATCTTGTGATGTTATAATCATTTTCAAAATTTGTAAATAAATAGTGCATTTTTGATGAAGATTAAATTTATCTTATTAACATAAATAATTAAAATATATATACTGTATATAGTTAATAATATTTTATTAACAGTAGTATATAATATTACTATGTAATATTATAATTTAAACATTTAAATGTAATACTGTAAAGTTACATGATATAAAGACTTCCAGAATATAACATCTTATATGACGATATTAATATTTAGACCTGTAGCTCTAGTCTAAATTTAGCAATGATGTTTTAGCAATAGTTATTGATTTAGAGGAATATTGGCGCTTTAACGAGATTCATTAATGGTGCTTTTTGAAAGTAAGTTTATCATCTATAGGTGACATTTTTTCAAAATTAATGAGGAATTCATAAATGAGTATTAGGGATCTTCCGCAAGTTGATTTTTGTGTTATTGTGCTTATGATAAACGTTGATTGGTATATTTTGGTTTTAATTCATTAACTGTAATTCTGGTATGTTCTGAAATCCTTAAGGATACTCCATCAATAATCTGTCTCCCAAGTTTCAGCCTCCAAAATGTTTACTTTTTGAGTTATAACACGATAGCTACATATATTAGAAAGTCACAGAAAGGGAAAGGATATTTCAATTTAAATTCCAAAATTGCTTTCGTAAGTGTTTAATTCTTTTTCGACTGAGATTTTATATTAAAGAATATTACAATGGTTACATTAAACTTTAATGCGTTTTGGTGATTTTGACCTTGTAAGGATAAAAGCAAAGAGCATCATTGATTGTGTATCCAATAACGCTATTTCGTGACAATTTGGATTTGGTTGCTAAGTCCAAAACAAAAATCACGAAGAGTTCCGAGCTAGACAGGATAATCATCTATGAAATCGTTTGCATGACGAGAATTATTGCCACAAGTTGGCAAATCGAGAAGAGAAAAGTGATGTTGGACCAGACTTTTCACGGCAAATACGAAACGTTCGTTTTTCGTGAATAGCAGACAATTAGTAGCTTCAATTACTTTTTTTTTCTATTTTTCTTGGAACAGAGATAATTTCATCCTGTATTTTTCTTACTTCCATACAACTTAGTGATGTACCTGAGGAATAAAAGGTAAAATAACAGTAAAAGACTGTAAGAGTCAACTGTCAGTGGAATAAGACTGATTCAATTGGAAATGTATATTTTCACTGAACCGCAATGGATGGTTCGGCAGAGAAATGTATTGAATATCGGAAAAAGTGTCTTCCACTTGGTATGTTTCTACTTTATTAGACAGAAGCGATGCTGTTTTAAGTCCTTTATATATCTTCAGTATCACAATGGCATAGAAAAGACAATTGGAAAACTGGTATTGGGGACAGTTAAGTTACTGGCTTCAATTGAAATGTCCAATATTGTCTTCTGAACAAATTGTAAAGTTACTGTAGCAAAGCTTATACATTATTTGGTTTCTTAAGGATATAAGTCTCTTTTGGTGATATAGGAACTCATTGTTAAAATATCATTCTATATCGGGAGGCCATAATTAAAGAGGAGGTGTTTAGAGTCCAATTACTGAAAACCTATTGGACCAAACTCCACCGTATTTGATATGAACACTATTCATACCATGGGGTTTAGATTGCTAAAGAAAAAATAATAGTTCAGAATTTCACCACCAGAGAAAAAAAATGACTCTGGAAGCACGGAACTATTCAGATTGCAGTAAACATAGATTGAAGGATACAAAAGGATGAAAACGAACAGCGTGTATTAGGTCGACTGATGTGCTATGATGCTTTGATGTTAAACCTTCGCTATGCTAAATTTACATGAAACTTTACTACCAGGAAAGCAATATTGCTTTTGTCGCACTTCGGAAATACCGGAGATTGAAGAATTTAAGCAAAGGACAATCACAAATGATTTTGTAATTTGAAAATACGGGATCGTTACATCGTTACATGACGAGGATGAAAAACGACATCAAACCAACAACTTGAAACAGTTGAAACTGCTGCATTGTAACCAAACGATGCACACGTGTTCATCAGTGTATGGGACAGTATCCAGGCAATTTGATATGCCGTATTCAACGGTGTGGAAAATTATGTGTAAACTTTTGAAGGTTTTCCCGTACAAGATCAGCCACTCTCAATAACTGCTTCGAGGAGATGTGGACTCTCGTCTGAACTTTTGCTCGAATGGAAGTCGAGGATGCATAGCCTTGAAAATGATGAGGCACATAGGATCTTAATGTAAACACAGAGAATTACCGCATTTGGGCGTTGGAGAATCCTCATGTGTTTCAGCAGATTTCTTTGCACTCATCGAAAATCACAATGTAATGTGGCTTTACTGCTTCGTTCATCATCGGTCCGTAATTTTTTACAGAAATAACTCCAAACGGTTCAGTGACTTGCTCCGGCAATACTTTGAGGTATCAACGAATTCTGCTTGATTTCGTTGTTCCACTACTTCAATATTGTGGATGCCTCGCATCCACCATATTTACGATGGATGGAACACACCCTTACATTGGATTGAATGTTTCCTGTAGCAAGTCTTACGGCATCATTTCACAGAAAACAGAATAATTAGTCGAGTGTTCCTACGAGTTGGCCAGCCCGTTCTCATTCCCTGTGACTTTTAATTTGGGGATGTTTGAAAATCTTGGTGTACCAAGGAGACGTGGCTTACTAAATAACGTTAAAGGACCGAATAACACTGTTCATGAGGCAAATCACTGGAGATCTGTTGCGTTCTGCTGTAGGAAATGCTGTTCACATGATGCATTTATTGGAATAGTTGGAAAGAAAACATATTGAATCATATCTGTAAATGATTCTAAATAAAAATTACTATTGACTATAAACTTTCTTTATTATTGCGCCCAATTTTCTCTACACATGTAGCTTCCAGCGTCTTTTTTTCCCGTGGTGAACTTCTTTTTTTATTTAGAAGTCAAAACCACATGGCCTAAATAATGTACACACCAACTTTGGTGGACATGCCCAATAGGCTTTTGGTAATTCGGCTGTAAACACCTCCCCTTTAATTATGGCCAACAAGTATAATATTTCGAAATACATCGAAGCACTATCTAGTTCATACAATTTAATTTTCAACCATACTATGTTTAAAATGGTAATACTATGCATTTTAATCCGTTTGAATAATCCTCAGGCAGATACTTTGATGTAATGAAAATTAAGTCGACTTAATTAAGTTATTGGATTTATGTAATTCATTTGAGAATATTTAAAATTTGCACTTATATTAGACAAATATCATTCCGTTCAGGCGTGGCCGAGCGGTCTGGAGGGTGGTTTGCCGTGTGGCCGTTGTGTCGGAACTTGGGTTCGAATCCCGGCGTTGGCATGGCTGTTTCTTTCTTCTTCTTTGTTTCGTCCGTTTCCACCTGGGACTTACTATCTCAGTGTTATTCTGGACTTGATGTTAATCTCGTCCTCCTCTCTTAAACTTTACTAGCTCCGGCGTGACGATTGTCATACGGTGCTGGTGTCCGTGATCCTTAGTTGGCCCAAATCGATGACAAAAAGAAGACAGATATCATTATTTAAACACAAATGGAGACTTTTCGGTTGTTTTCTTTCAACGACTTTAAATATACAAAGAAAAAAAAATTTAAGTTGGCTGCAGTTTCTTCTTTTGAGTAATAAAATCTTTATTAACATTATGGTAGGCAAGAATAATCAATGTATTGCTGAATATAATTTTTTATTATTATTGAATAATTGAAAGACCTGTAAGTTCATAATGATTGAATCAATTTCCATTTTAAATGAATAACGATCTCCCAAAAAAAATGCAGAACCATGCAAATTCTATATATACTGTCATTAGAATATTAGAACACTTGTCATTAGAATATAGAATATAGCGATGTCAGAAACTGTTAACGTTTTGACATTTGTGGTTCCGATTTCCGTACTATATCGCCTGTCACATAAGTTAATCGTATTTGCGTATTTGAGTAAAAGTGAGATGAGTCGTAATAGTTGACAATCGTGATTTTGGCTAGACATGCCCACGTATCCTAACACAATTGGCCACGTAATGCAATGTTGAATGCTCTCTGTTTATACCGACAGTACGATGTTAGTCCATGGTTAGGTGCAAACTATGATCCATCGGGATATTGAATAGTAAGGCTACGACTTTCAGTGATCCGTGACTGAGATGAGGCCAGGTAGTCAGCCCAGCGCTCGCCCGCCTGTACCCCCGGGAACGAAATCCCCGGGAACGAAACCTGGTACCCAATATAGCAAGGCTGGGTAGACCCTAGGACTCGTTTGGAGTAAAATGGAGCGTGGAAAAATCTCCGCCCTCCGCCGAGGCCGGGGATCGAACTAGCCACCTCCAACTCGCATCCAGGTCCATGGTGGAGGTGGGTTTTTATAGACGTAACGACCTAATAATAAAGAAGTATGTAGCAAAGCTATTGTTAGCTATCTAACAATAGTAGAACACCTCCAACTCGCATCCAGGTCCATGGTGGAGGAGGGTTTTTATAGACGTAACGACCTAATAGAAGGCAATACTATTGTTAGCTATCTAACAATAGTCCACAGAAGTCTGGGACAAACTTGAGTAGAAATTGTCTTAGGATTTCATTGCGAAATGTATTAAAATAAATTTCCTAGTAAATTAATCTCAAATATTTTTATTTTATAAAAGTCTTGTAAATTATTTAATTCATTAATTGTTTATTTGAAGTATAGTTTTATATTGAATGCTTAGGAAGTATAGTTTTATATTGAATGCTTTTCATTTGATCAAATGTAATAGTGTTTTGATGATATTAGAGTTATTATCAATGAAAAATTAATTAACAAATTTATTATTTGGTAAGTTTATGAAGTTTAGATTATATTCAAATATATGGTGTATAATTGTATTGTTATTGTATATAACGGCTTATCTTATGAAGGCTATTATGAAATTACAGTTATTCAATTTCGTTCCAAATATTGCAATTTAATTATGAACATTTAATAATAATCACATAATAACAGACCCGTTAGTTTATAGCGAGTCTCCGTCTGCTTTGCCTGTGTTGCTTCGCACGAATTAAAATTTTAGACAAACGAAAATTAGTTTTGTATAACGAATATTCAAATATAAAATTTCAAATGTAAATTTTTAAAATAAAAATCTCCTGTTCCCTAATACAAATTTGGAATAAGGCTAAATATATAATGAATTCAACATTAAAATTGAGAAAAGAATACAAATTATTATTTGAATTAACAGTGCGTAGTCAAATAGTGTGATATTATTTTGTCAGTTTAAAGATATAGACGGGTCGATTATTAGAAAATGAAGGGGAGAGGAGGAAATAGATAATCTCATCTACGAGATTTCCCGAATTTCGGTGGTTTAAAGTGATTCAAACAGCATTAGATATATCTTTTTGTCAGTTAGGTATCATTTTCCTAGATGACATAAGTAACAAGAATTTATGAGAATTTGGACACATTAGTTTGAAATAATAAATTATTTCTTTCTTCATATATTTTTGTTGGTTTTAGGAAATTAATTACTTAAACAAACACCATCGGTTCTGTCGTTTCTTTTAATTTTGCCAACCTACCAGTTTGACTTTGAGTTTATTTTTTTTTTATTCTTTATTTTTTTATTTCTTTGATAAAGGCTTCTATTAAGACCGACACTATTGATAGATGATATCTACTTTTACTTACAACTTTGAATTTACAAGTAATTTCTACTTTAATAAAACTAATGGTAAACTAATATCCAATACTCCTTAAATATGCTAAATGTTTTCTTCAATATTTATGTAATATCCATTAGTGCTTTGTCAATGAAAAAGATACTGTGATGAAACTAATCCAAAAGGCTTACTTAAAATAAGTGGTTTCTTCCCACAATGAATTTAAAACTTCCGAGCCTACAGCTATAAATGTTCAAGTGTAAAAAATTGCTCAAAATTTTAAATTAATCCGTACGGTTTCAGATTTAATATTTCAGTTTCTTATTACTGAAATATTTGATTTAAAATTTTGCTTTTTCTATTTGTCATCCAAAACTGTATAGTATCCGTAGAAACTCTACTGTGTTCCAGTACATCCCCTTCTTTGGGATATTCAACGGGAATAAACAACTCAAATTCGAAATTTTATGAAAACTTCTCTGAATACAGCTAGTATAGAGAGAAAATGGCTATTTGTTAGACTATTTATAGTTATATTAGTAAAAAAAAATCAACTTTTCTTTTAATGGTATAGGCCTATATTTCTGCTGAATACAAACTGTAGAAACTTTCCCTTTTCTGAAAAAATGTAATTTTTTTGTCGTAGTAACGTAAATCCGTTTAATTCTTAAGAACATTCAAGAAGGATTAGCTTAAAGAATGAATAGGCATTGGTATCAGTGATTTATTGTTTTCTATAGGAATCTTTGTCATCTTCAAGCTCTGATTTCTCGACAAGAACTCACACAGAAATAATTCAAACATATCATTATGTAAAAAATAAAAGATATCTGTATACGCAAGTGATTTTAACAGTACGTAAGTGTCTGTCCAATATACCGTATATCCCAAGTTTCTAGAAGATACAACCTGTGGTTCAAAAGTTGTTACAGGAACCAAATACACATTGAGTGATTTGATGAGCAGATCGGTGTCAAGGCTTCTCTATTGAAGATATGTTTCGTTTTTTTGTTAAACCTAATCCTAACAAAGATTTCCAATTTCCGATGAAAATTGTATTGTAGTTAGGCGAAGAAGATTTGATGTTTTGCCAAACCATAATAACACATATTTCAACCAACAAAAATATTTTGATTGATTAATTTTATTGAAATTTTAGACTGTATTTTCCTACTGCTTAAAATGTCTCTTCGACTCATGCAAACGAAGTTGATTGCGAAACAATTGTTTATGTCATTTCAACAATTTTTAAGATAAATCTTTTGACGACGATGAAAGCTATTGTGTCGTAGGTCCTAACTTAATTAAATTTGCTCGCGAACATGTCATCTTTCGTCTTAAGCCCTGGTGTAGGATTTTATGAAGACGACACACTTCCATAGAAGTAAGATCATTATCAACCGCAATTAAGTAGGCTTATTTTTTTCAAACGCAAAGTCACTTTATGCTTTCCTCTTTCCATTAACAGTATTCAGAAAAATTATTAGCTTTTCTATCGGTTTTTTTAATTAATTGATTCACTGACTGCTGATATAGAGGTTTTGTTGATAACAAAGCTCCAGGCTGTGTTCATCTTGTCTTGCACATTTTTTTGGAAAATTTCATTGTTGGACGGAATAAGCATGGCATGGGAATTAGATGGTTCTGGAAGAACACCGGCTAATTATAGAAAGATCTCGAATGAAAGCCTAATGAAATATTGATCCTTAAAAAAAAGTTTTCCATTGAAATTGAAGTACACTTTGTTGTAGTTTAAGCAGGGAAGTCCACGATAATTTTGTTCTAATTACTTCTTTTATGTTGAAGAAGTCAGGGTAAAAAAGTAAGACGGATTTTAAAGTTGTTTTTTCAACTTCTCTCCTGTTGTATTCATAATTTTGTACGATATTCATAATTTTGAAACGAAAGAAGTGTAACCTTTGTAAAAACTGAAGGGTATTTACTTTCGCCCGAAGATATCTATATAATTTGTATATTTTGAATTCCATATCTAGTTAAAATTTAGTCAATTATTATTTCTTAAGAGCCCTGGCATTAGGAAAAAATATTTCTTAAGATAAATCCGTTTTTCCATCAAAAAGAATATGACACGTAGAATGTATTTTAACTTGGATACTTATTTATATTTACTGTTCCATTAAAATATGTTTTGAGTAAGTAGAATTAAAGTTTACGAAAATAAAGCAGCTTGCATGCAATTTGATCGTCCTTCCTACGCTGTTTGCAGTATCAGGAAAAGATGTTGCAGACAGAATGAAGAATTATACTGCACAGTGTTACAGACGTCATTTATATTTCTTCAAATATCCCACAGCCATCACTACAACTAACATTTGTAAGCAATGCTGATAGTTTTCTTACAGGTAATTTTTTTATGAACACCATAACATTTCGAGAACTTATCTAGGATTGACATATCGAAAGAACTAGAATTGAACAACAGTATTTGTTCTTTGTTCTTTTCCATGCAATTACTTTTGTGACACAAAGTGATATTAAGTACAGCGATAATTGCTTCGTGTTCCCAAAAGGCTATGAATCGACAGAGAAAGGGGATTTTCCCCCTCTTGATTACATAGCATGTTTCCCTCATCAACGATTTTCTAGCCTTCGCCTGTTTGGCCATTTCTTCTTCCACATTACATTTGCCAAAGAAAGTTTTAGTATTTTAGTTTAAGTAATAGCTTTTAAGAAACGATAAATTAAGGCCTTGGTGTAGTTAATATCTGT
>JAFIDM010014012.1:66199632-66283698 GCA_023159025.1 Thereuonema tuberculata
TTTTTTTTGTAACACTGTAGCTAATAGTTAAATAGTTAGTTATGCCATGGAAATTCAGTAAATTCATTATTTAAAGAAATTTAAGCGAAATGTTTTAATCCTCTGCACTGAACAATGACAAAGTTAATAAAGCAAATAGCAAAAGAGCGAAATGTTGAACGAGCTCATAGGTCACGGGAAAGAAAATTCGATAGTAAGGCTTTACTGTGAGATTGAATGAATAATAGAGGATAACTATTAAAAAATCGAGGTGAAATCAAAATACATTACCTATATTAGAAACTGGGTCTGCATGCAATTGGGTTTAAAGTCCATTTGAAATATCTATTAGATACCAGGTAAAAATATAATTAGAAAATCCTTGTGTTACAGGAATTTCAAATGGCGAAATGGAATGTATGTATGGCATCAATCTGACTGAACTTTAATGCCACAATTCTGGGAACCGGTTCAATTCAGAAAAGAAAGGGTAGAATTGTGTCGAGAAGAAAGATAAAAACGTTATTTTTCCTTCATGTTTGGATGTGGTCGAACGGTTCGAGAACATTGGCAGTAACTAACGGAATATTCAAATTACCTGAAAATATGTGAATACAGCTGAAGAATAATACATTTAGCTTTGTTAACTTTTACTTCTTGAGTGTATAATTATTAATAGACTTAATCCACACAATGCAAAATATGAGTTCTAAATATAATTTCGTATTTCGTTTGTGAAAAATATAAACGATAAATAAGTATGTGTAAGTTCATAATATATGAAACCATTAACTAGGTTAATATAGTCTGTAAAGGAATTTCAGCAAAGTAATTCAGTAGTAAGAATTTCAGCTATTTCCTACTATTTTAAAATAATTTATTAATAATTTGCCAGAAATGTTACTTTTGTACTAATATTTTCAATTGAACCAAGAAAAAAATAATGTTAATAGAAATAAACATTTTAGATTTAATGTTGCGAAGTATTACATATTCTCTTTTTAAGAAAAATTCTCGAAGATTCAGTAAAAACCTGCAAAGATTCCATAGAAAAAAAAAAGATACTTTAAATTCGAGAGTTTTGGGGAATTTTCTTTGACGAAACTGTGTTGCATTGGTATATCTCTCCTCACTCAGCCTATTTGTTCTTGTTTTCGCTATCTTTCACTTCCCCATCCACTTTATCCCTTCCGCGCCATCACTTCCTATCACCCTATGGAAACCCCCCTCATTCTATCAGGAGGGTGACATACATCGAGCTTTAGCTTGTCAGGTGTTTCTCCCCCCCCTCTTGCACCTCGAGTTGATATATAGTTGCTTCCACTTGAATGAAAGATTTGTCAGCACATATGGCAGCACCTGTGTCTTTGGTCTTTGTGTTACAGCACAACGTCAAATTTACTAAATAATTCTTTGCATTGATGAATAATTATACCCTGTCTTTATTATTAAATCCCTCTATGTTTACATCCTCAGAAAGAGCAACGATCCCGAGGATAGGTTTTCAGTACCACAGAGCAAATATCTTCCATCGTGAACTTTCGATTACAATTCCAAGTTAAAAGTTCACATTTCGAAAAACTGTAACTGGAGAACGAATCAGCGGAACTTCGTTTGGCGCAAAGAAAAAAAAAATAGTTCCGAAGGTGGCCACTTGGGCTATAAATGGCACTACAATACTGTAGTGGATAATGCAAATTACAAATGCACGTGAAAACAGCTATAAAAGCAGTAAGTTGCGGAATGGGTCATTGCATAATGATAATGTTATCAAATTTTCTTCTTGTGAAGCTGTTTTATCAAAATAACAGCTGTTCCTTAATAGCATTGGGAAAGTCAATGTCTGGATACAATGGACATCGCCATAGCGGTTACCTTTGGAAGTATTTTTTTATTTTTTGCGCCAAGAAAAATCCTATCGCCAAAAATAAGACAAGTCCTCATGTGAAATATGAAGTCTGATTGGTTTTCGAGTTACAGTCTTTCGAAATGTGAACTTTAATTATGAACACCTTTTAGCTTAAGAAACTGAAATTTTAATCCAGATTTAGAAGTTAGATCTTAGAACTTCCTTTGTTTTTCTACAGAAGTTAACCTTTTTAAATAGATCATAAAATGAAAAATAATTCGTAAAATAAAATGAGATTATTCGGAATTTTCCAGGCAACTGTTATTGTCTTATTTAAAAATATCTAGAAGTAATGTAAAAATAGCTGAAGAGATTCTTTATTCTTTAAAAGTGAAGGCAATTTGATCTCATGTCTCTTCTGAAGGTCATGGACTCGTGTCGAGTCAAACCACAATGAAAAAGCTATCACACGTGTCTGCATTGCGATCGCCGAACTTCATTCTTTAATTCTTGTATCGTTTTATGAAAATCACTAAGAGTAATTCCTTCAGTTTGATTAAATTCAATATATCGAAAACCTCATATAGATAACGTTCAAGTAGAGTCGTAATGCATTTTATGATTTGCCATCCAAATTGTTCAGAAGGTTCAAGTAGGCTTTAGATGTAATCATGGGAATTAATTTCAAGTAGAAAGTTTCATTTAAAAACCGTAATTAACAAAGGTAAAGTTTTAGTACAGAACAAAATATAGAGCACCTTTAAAATTATCATAGCACCATTTCGTAATGGCTCTTTAATGCAGTTTTCGTTCCAGTACTTTTTACAGTAGCTGACTGCAGAAAATCTGTAGAAAATTCTGCTACATTAAAAGAGAACAATTTTATTCTGTACTGAAACGCTGTTAAACGCCATTCTTTACTGAACGCCACTTCAACTGAATTTTTACCTTTCGTGAGTCGCTGTCAGTAACAGATGCAAAAATCGTTTTGAATTAAAGATTTAACATCTGAACTTTAATTAAAGCTGATTGGCAGCATTCGTTTGGCAAAGGCAGATTACCAAAGCAAACATCTATAATGAAAACTACACTTGTGCACACAGTTAAATAAACGATACGATTATTATATGTTAACAATGGTTAGGGTAAATTAGTAAGACTAACAATGAAAGAGTAATAATAGAATTTAGAATAACAGCTTTTGTTTTTATTTTCTGATATATATGAAACTAATTACTTTACAGGGTACACACCTGTGCTACGAATATATTCAGTTCAAGACCGTTGTCGTTAAGGGAAAATCGTCGGATTGAGAAGAGCTGCCCTGCTTGTTTTTATTCATTTACTTCACCGCAATAACTGATGCAGAAAGGATTTATAACAGAAATAAAGACTACACTTGTAATTTCGTCATGATGTAGTCTTAAAATTCATCGTCAACTTATTTAGCGAAACAATTAACCACCAGAAAAAAAGAATCAACATTATAAACAGTTGAATATTCATTTAATCAGAAAGTGAAACGCAACTCGTATCGTATTACAGATAGTAGCGTCGCATCGGCGAATCAACTGTCGTACAATCAGGGAATTGTCGCAATTGAAGACTATGGCATGATTCTCATAGCGATTTATAGCAAAGCACGGTTCAGCTGTTTTAAGAAATGTTACTCAGGAATATTAATAATCTAACAGATAAACTAAAATATCTCAAAATCTTTTTTTTTATATTTTTCCTGACTGCAATTTTGTAAATTGTTCAACATAATATTTATTTTTAATGCTGAATTGAAGAATAGCTAAATAAAAGCCTTTTAAGATTGTATTCTATTATTAATGCAGAGCTGAAATGCTTTAGTTATTAAAAAACATCTGATTTCAGCGCTGCACATTAATGCCTTCTAGAGTTTTTCTTCTTTTTTTACTCGAAATTATTAAATGAATTGTAACATTTGACTGCAACACATCGTTTATAGCACTTGAAAGTAAATGCCCTTCCATTTGTTGTTGAGGACTGACTGATGAACGAACCTAGGGAATTATGCTGAACCTAGAGTTTTACCTACAGGTATAAACTAACAATATTAGCAAATTACCTCCCTATAATAACAACTATAGTTTAAACTATAGAAAATGCCAAGTTACATAATACAGTATAATGACAAAAATATTGCTAATAAAGTATCATTGGGTAATTTTAAATAACATTTCTTTTCAGAATCATGTATAAAGACGGCCAGTTAACGAAACTTGGTAGGAACACTTCCTTTAACAAACAGAAGAGATTATGGAAATAATAAGAAAGTAGTTCAAATAATCACCACTTTAGGAAAATTTGATCGTTACTGTTAATGTGTTTGGGTTAAATATAATGAAATTGAATATCATAGTTTATTTTCCGATCATAGAACAGTTCACCACGAAGTAGTTTTGCTAGTAGCAATTTTTCTACTGAATCTGTTTCCAAAGTTACTTCTGTATGTTCTGAACAGTGTTTGACTACTGTTTTTTTGTTTGTTTTTGGAGATGTCTGTGAAAAGGAATATTTTTAATTAATCACACAATATAATTAAATGCTTATTTTCTTAATCAAATCTCAATTATTTATATTGATGATTTATATTATTAGACTGCTTATATTGTATAACGATATATTATCATGGCGACATTTCAGTTCAGAGATTGAAAAATATGTAAGTAAGCAAAGCAGAAAAAAAAATATGTATAAAAACTTGGGTTTAATGCTGTTCAACTGGCTAAGATTGGGAAACCGGAATCATAGCATTGTAAGCGAATGATGGTGTTAGTATATCATGGGTTATAAGCGGTTGCTCCTAGAATGTATTAAATTGGTTATGGAGGAGAGGAATAGTAAATAGTAACAAAATAATTGTTTTGGAAATCATCGAAGCGCAGGAAAAATAATTACTGAAGAATGTATTATATTTCCAAGAATAAGTATCATTAGAAAAAAATGTATTATATTTTATTAATTGTTTTAAAAGTAACAATTTTTTCTCTAGATAAATCATTATTTAATGGACTTTAAGTGCTAATAAATAGGAATACTATTTCCCGTATGACGTCAAAAAAAAGTTAGAAAGAAATTAAAAATTTATTTTCTCATATTTTGCGAACTTTATTCTTGTAGGCCTAACCAACCATAATTAAAAAGTTATATTCCTGTATGGGATTCGTGCATTGGTATCGTAAAGATACGAGATTTACTGTTGTACTTACGAGAAAAAGCATTATCGGTCCGTCATCGATCGTAGGAGGAAGGAAGACTATTTTGAACGAGAAAAGAGTTTCTGAAATCACCAGCGAATAAAACCTGTCTCCAAAGACATCAACGCCGACAATTCTAAAATTGAGCATAAATTACCCTAAAAAACTTCCTTCACTTATAAATTAACTTCTAAAGTAAGATATATTTGTTTTGTATTTTATGACTGAAAAAGAAGGCAACTTTTTCGAATCATATAACTTTTTACATTGAGTTTAACAAAGGCACAGCGAATATTCTATCTCTATTCATAGGTGATAGAAAGATAGAAAAAAGAATCAAGATAAATGAAGACTACTTATCTTAGGACGTTAAAACTTTAAGCTACATATTAATTTCGATAGAAATGAGATACTGAGGAGGAAGTGAAATATTTTTCAAAGTTTTAGCCAGAAGCTTGAATTTGCAACGTGTTTGTAGATTATTGGAGACTGGACCGTATTCATTCTGGTATATGTGAGATTTGGATGCTATGTTACTATTGCGGTAACTAAAAATTATATATCTTAGCAAGCTGAAACTTTACTGAAAAAAATATGTAATTTCAATTTCATTTCAGTAATGATTTGGTACTTATTTGGCACATAGCTGAGGAACATGAAACGTAAATCTCCACATCACCGATTCATATTATCAAGTTTTATCTTAGGTTAAAATATCATGCTGTTAACTTCTCTGGCAACCTCGGAGGTAAGGCTTATGCGATGATGTCTAAGGGACCGGAAAGACAATCTTACACTCGATCATCTTTAACCACCGTGCAAGGATCCTGGTATCCAGCTGGTACCAAGAAAGCTGGGATACCTGGGATCTGTCTGGAGAAAAAATAACAATGGAAAAATCAAGACCTGTCCCGAGCATTGAACCAGGCTCGTGCAGCTCGCAGATAAATGCGTTCACACTAGAGCTAGTGGAAACTCCATTAACATACGTATATTAACTACTAATTACCTAGAATTTCTGAAAATCTGACTGTAAGATATTTAATAATTTTTTTTTTATTCTTTTAATGTCATAAATTATCACTCATTGATATTTTTAGTTGTTCTGTTTTGAAATAGCTGAAATGCACTTAGCTACTTTGAATTCAGAAATAGCATAAGGTGGCAGGGTTAAGCAAAAATTGTACGATTCAGCAACTCAATTTGGTGACACCACCACGTCAGCAGAGTATGGGATATCGCCTTGAAAATCGTTCCCAAACTCGACGCCAGCAAAGACTCGTTTGGCGTGGGATTAACGCTTCATCCGCGTAAACTTTTGTTCCGATCCGGTAGAACCGCAAGGGCAGACAAAAGCCGGTTGGCGTCTCGTTTCCCGGAGGAGGAAGGAAGGCCGGGGCTTCTATGAACGAGAGCGGACTGATTTACTTGAGAGAAAGCTAATCTGCGATATTCGACCTGTGGCCCCAGCGAACGTTGTCCTCTCGCTGTCGATGTCTTTGCTGTCACGTGACCAATCCGCATTAGCGAAGGACAGATCGATGGAAGGTCTGCTCCGTTCCGTTGTCGCCCGCGCTAGGCAACCGAAGGGTAGTAAGAGGAGCTCTTTAATCGTGCGCCACTTGTTACCCCGGAGACGATCTGGATTCAGTCCCTCCCACCCGCGCAGCCCGAGAGATCGGATTCAATCAGTCGATGGTGCAGCGTGTATCGCAGTTGGATATGTATCGATTTTGTCTGTAGGATTTTTCTTCAGCTGTGTTTCTCACATTCCGTTCCCCGTCTCTGTGATTTGCATTTTGCATATTTACCGAAATTACTGAGAGGGGTGATCTCACCACCCCTCTTCATTTCCAATCTCTCTCTCTCAACAGCAACAGCAAACATTTCAAATTGAACACTTGTTTAGATGCTTTACAACTTCATAAACATTTCTGGTATATTAACACCCTTGTTAATACAAATGATTCATGGGTGATCATGATTGGAAGAGTGCACTATCTCTCCCCTATCCCACTGAAAACTTTGATTCTAATATAATTCATCTAAACTCTTTCTCTAGCAGCAATAACAGATAAAAAAAGTTAATGTTATCTGATTTCTACATATTAACAGTATAAAATGCAATTTTTAGGGGTTTTCATCCATCGCCTTTATATTTTAGCCTACCCCCTGAAAAATATTATAAGTGCTCATGAACAGAATTAAAATAACACGAGAATCAGGACATTTTGCTTTTGTTCGTGATTACATTCCTAAGAAAAATGAAATTATGAGTTCAGTTTTTTTATTCTGTTTTCATTTTATATTCTGCAGTTTTTCTTTTTAACGCTAATCTTAATTAACATTGAATAAAAGAAACACTAACTATTTTTATACAATTACAATGTGATATGATATGATATAATAGAATACACGTAAAAAATTAAAAGGAATGCACAGAAAGATTATTATATATGTGAAGCGGGAAGGGGAAAGACAGGCAACCAATAAGGCAGCAACTGTTCAAAGAAAGGGAAAATAGAAAGCAGACGGAAAATACGTCACTCATTCGGAAGCATTGTTAGTTTAGTTTCTTATTTTATTTTGATTGAATGGTTGAAAGACTTGTTATTACTTTTTCTGGCTCTCAGTAAAACCTAACTGTGTTCTTTTCCAGAGGAAATACAGAAATGAGAGTTAAAGGGCTGTATTTGTAATCAGAAATTACGTTACATTTTACATATGTAATAAATCCATATGTAATAAAATATGTAATAAAAGTGATAACAACAGCATATAGCAGAAGAAAAGATATTGTTTAACATTACATAGTATTAAAATTAAGCAAAATAATAAAAATCTATCATGTTTCTTTTACAACAGCTAGTCAAAAATTGGAGAAAGAAAAAATAAGGATTTTCATTAACAAAAAAATATAAAGTATGACAGCAAATAATAATACAAAATAAAAGTTATATCTATGAAAAAAGAAAAACTTCAGATTTATGCAATTGTGAAAAGTAACAATTTAGAAAATATTTACAATCAAATTCCGAAGAAATTGCGACTCTTTAGCAAGCTGATGGAAATGAGTCGGAATATGTTACTGTACAATTGTGCAGAACATTTCCTTTCGGGTTAGAAGAAACATTTCAGTCTCTCTGGTTATTTTCTTTCCACCCAACCTCCTGTCGAATGACTACCGATTTTCTTAAATGAGTGTGGAATTGCCCCTTCTTCCTCAACTTAATCCCGGTCAGTTGATGATTACAAGAGTAATTCATATGATACTTTGATTTTTAAAAATAGTTAATTAAGCCGCTGGGTTGCCGTAATTACTAATATTTGGCCTCTCACCACTGAGTATAGAGTTTGGATCTAATGTGAATTTCACGATGGTGGACGATCCGTGCTGGGTATGTTTTCTCGGGGTTCTCCCATTTCCCCTGCACTTCTCCCACCATACGTTCTCAGTCTTTCTCTCCGTCTATCCCCATTTCCGTGGGATAGCACAATAGACCTGCAGATCGCGGTGCTTGGCTTCCCTTCCACCCACGTTCATCACAATCAATCAATAATTAAGACGAAAATGATGTTAGTTATAAAAGATTGAGAAACGTTAAGAAGAATACACAAGGTATTAATAGTTTACATTTGGAAATGCTGTAATTAGAGAACCAATCAGCGGAACGACTGAAGATGTCCGTGGAGATGGAGTTTGTTTGGCGCAAAAAAAAATAAAAAATTCCGAAGGTGGCCGCTAGTGCGATATATGGCGCTGCAATAAGTAGTTGATAATGCAAATGACAAATGCACATGCCATGACACTTGATTGAAAACTGCTATAAAAGCAGATAAGTAAGGAATCGTTACTTCATTGAATAGACGACAAGTTTACCAAAGGACAGCGCACTTCTTGTGAAGCTGTTTTATCAAAACAACAGCTGTGCCTTCACAGCATTGCGAAAGTACAATGTATTCATGTACAATGATGTCCGACCTCACATCGCTACCAAAGTCAAACTGTTGCTTCGGGCTACTTTTCACTCACGACAGGATCATCAGCCGCAATTTTCGAACAAGGAGGCCAGCACGTTCGCCGGATCTAACCCCTGTGACTTTTGACTGTAGGGACATCTCAAATTTCCTTGACTATCGTGAACAGCTAGCTTATTTAGGGGATCTGAAGACCAGCATTACACGCCATATTCATAACATTACTAGTGACACTGTGGTTGAGCATGCGATGTTGCGATTTCAGTACGTCTCCGATACCAGGGGAAAGCATATCGAACATATCCTTACAATGAACTATTTATATCTACTACAAGTATTGCCATAGTAGCACTAGCGGCCACCTCCGGAAGTAAATTTTGATACAGAATATATTAATTATTCTAATTAAATTTATCAATAATAATAATAATACTGAAGCCCAGCAGATTGATAAGCCGACCGACAGACATTCTATTGAGATGTCTTCATTATTTTCTCAGGAAACTCTTAGAAACGATAGCGATTTTACTGTTATATAGGATGATATTCTAATAAAGGAGTGAAATTTGATAGTCTCAATTTCTGGAAAGAAAAATAAGAGATAAAGAAAGATAAAAGAGTAAGATAAAATTTTAAGAAATACAACTTTTTAGAGTAAGAAGGAATTTTAAAACAAAAAATGATCATGACTCGTTACTGCTACCTGGAAATGAAAAGTATTGATACTGTGTTAGTAAATGTTAAAGGTATATACGAATACCGAGACTGAATGTATGTTTGGCAATAAACTTTATTAGATCACAAGAATTGACGATGGTTTGTAGATAGAGAAAGTAGAGTTAGTGAAATCAATATTAAGATCACCCACGAGGATCGTAAGAAGAATCCTAATCATTGCGAATATTACTAAGACATCTAAAATCTGTTTATTTGATATGAGGGGACGGAGGTTGTAAATAAAGCCAGCAGCAAACATAATAGCTTTGAGATGAATTCAATCCCAAAAACTTTTTATACGCTCAGAATTAGATTTTTATTGATGTCTTTGTTTAAGAAGGATAGGAAGATTGCCACCATGTTTACCTTTATTTTATCTTACAGTGATGCTGGAGGAAGGTCAATACTAAATTCCCTATTGTGCAGGTGCAAGAAAATACTTAATGCTGTGATATTAATACGACACTTGCTCTATACTAGAAATTTGCATCAAGTGAATAAGAATACAGTATTTAAATATCAAGTAATAATTAGCATTATCATTTGGAATGAAATTTCTTAATAAAGTAAAAATAATATCGAATTAGTAGAAATGCTTAAACTCGCATATGAAGGGCTAAGAACTATAGTGGGTCAGGTGCCACTTATTTTTCTCCATTTTTAAAAATACAAAGTTTATTTTATCACATAATTTATAGCATAAAGTGACATAGACGTTTATTAACTCATGAGTGAAAAATCGTGGAAATGGACCACTTCAATATATGACGCACTACTATAAAATATACCAATAGATGGCATCGTGCTTTTTCGTTGCGGATGGAGATGGCCCACTATGGTTCTCAGCCTTCAAATAAGGAAGCATTCTTAATTTATGATATGATTTCTTTCAACAAATTGTCATCGAATTTTTGAAGAGTTTTGGATTAACATTAATGTTGATTAATTATTTATAATTAATTCTATTAATTACAGAACTTGTGAACTAATTTAATTTTTCGAAATAAGAATTCTGAGGACATTTCCAAAGGAAAGTAACAATTCATAATTAATGTAGTAGATTGTAATATGAAAAATTAATCGAGAAAAAATAACGCCTAGTGCTATCGTTTTGTGATTTAATATCACAAAAACAGTAAAGAATTATCAAAAAGTAAAATGTAATATAAATTATTGCTACCTCAAATAACATCTATTAGTTTTGATGTTATGTTTATTTTAGTAGAGTTTATTCGCACTGAATAGTAGTTTAAAAAAATTGAAAAATACAGAAATCAGTAAATCAAAAAAAGTATATTAAAATCTAAGAAAAATCATCATGATGATGAATTTTTAATTAGCATAACTGAACTAAAAGATATTACCAAAAACAAATCATACGTTGTTGTTTGTAAGGTATAGTCAATGGCCATGTTAGTACAGTCGGATCGCCTGCGCTAAACATTTTCCCGATCTTAAAAATGTAAGATTTACGTTTTTATTCAATCGCACCTTCTTCTTTTTCTTGCTATTGTTCAAATATATCCTTTTCAACGTATTAAGTATTGAGAATCCAATGAATTTAGGGCGGTTTAGGATCATCTACTGCTACATTGAAGTCGCACAATTATTGTCGAAAATCTGGCATTTTATGAACCATTGTTAGATGGCCAACAGTGCTGTTGATATCTTTGATAACCATTGAGTATCACAATTAATTGTTGACGAACTCGTAGAAAGAAAGCATACTTTTATATCATTATTTACCACCTAATAATGGTCCACAAAATCTGAGAAGACTGTAGTGCCTGGTGAAAATTATTCTTTATAAAAGTTGGTCTAAACTGGGAGATATGATATAGATAGGATAAAAAAAAATCAAGAAAACTGTTCAAAATTGAAACATTGTAGAAACTCGAAGCTGTGGCTCATTTTTTGGGAAGTTTGCGAAGTTTTGACGCGATGAAACATATTTTCAGTTTGGATAGAAATAATATTCTGAATATCAAACAAGAAAACAACTATTGATTCAGTGTATTTCTTATCAGCAGTGTATGGAAACTATGTTCGGCGCTAAAAAAAAAAAAAAAAAGGCGAAAATCCCATCTTCTCTGGCAATCCATCCAGAGGGCGATTTTTGATATGTTTGAATCTCTCTGAGGAGTATCTTCTTGAAATCTCCCTCTCTGATATTTACGACTGGAGCTCTGTACTGTTGTATACTTTTTATTGCCCCTTTCTCCCATTTGATCCGCGTATTCACCCTCTCGTATTATAAACCCCTGCTTTTCTTATGGAGTGTTGTGATTCTCTTTTTCCCTTCTCAGATCGTCAACAAAAAATAAAAAAAAGAAAGAAAAAAAATATTCGAATTGAAATTCACTGATCTGTGAATAAAAAACATTTTCAGCAACATCTATTTATTTTTTTGTTAGATTTCAAATCTATTGAAAATACTTATTAATACGTAAAAAGAAAACTAAATAGCTGAAAATTATTTGTTTTATAATTATTTTTTAATTTTTTTTTTTAGATTTTATTTAAATATCTGAAAGTTATAATAAAATCTTAAAAAAAAATTAAAAAAATATTAAAAAAGAATTTTATATTGTTGATTTAATTTATAGTTACTCCTTCAGCCTATTATTTTGAAACCTTTAAAAGACTTAAAATAATTAAAATGAATCTGATTAACCTGTCTTTGCAAATTAAAGCTCATTTAATAGTGAATCAACTCAGTCTGAACAATGATAAATTAAAGAAATTAGATGAAACCGAGAGAAACTAAAAATTAATATTAATAATTTTTCCTGTATCAATTGATGACTCTGGGAATTTAATGATATGATTCCTGCATTAGTTATATACAGCACTCTACTGTGACAGTTTATTAGTAACTCTAAGCTACGTTAATTACAATGATCTTTATAAGCTATCTTCGTTGTTGTTATATAATCAAGTAAATTCATGAAGTAAAAGCAATGATCTTATTTCCATAAACTTTATTTCATTAGTATTTATTTCATTATAAGTAAGCGAAAAGCATTTACGTAGGCTTTAAGGCATGATTTATGTAAATAGGCTAAAATATATGATAATTCTGCAACAATTCCTAACAATCTAGTCCGTTTTCAGTAGGGTTGTTTCAAAGGATTTTTAAATAATTTACATTGTACTGGATGTTAAACTCAATAGTTATTGTATCTATACAGCTCTTATAGACAGCAAGAGATGAACATTTTCACCAACAATTTTTACAATTTTCACCAACCATTTTTAATAATGTTCTTTCTTTAATTTAAATATGTATAGATTCTTTGTATGAGTCTGTCATTATCGGATCAGTGAATGTTGATCATTCATTAGCAAAAATAAACAAGTAAATTCAGTTACTTGTTTTGGGAAATGGCGACAATTTTCAGAAATTTTTATCAAAGTCGACACTCAGTATCTAATTCTTAATTTACTGTTTTGAAATTTTAATTGAAGAGAAAAATATTCTTTAACATTTCAAAGTTCTGTGATACTTTCTGAAAGTATCTAAAAATGTCTGCTGAATATTTTTTTAAATATGACTTTGAAATTATATATAGACACGATATTTTGGAATGAAAAATGCAATAAAAAATAAATTACTTAAAAATCCTTTGAAAGAACCCCAGGCTTTTAAGTATTACAGTTAGATAATAAATGTAAAATACTGCAAAGTATCTTTCTATGTCTGAGATTTTAGAAGACATGATATTTTAACTTCAGTTCATAACCAAATCGTTAGAGTAAAGAACTCTACGATAGTTTAATTAAACCAAGTTTTAGATTGACAGTTGGTTTACGCTCTTCAATATGGTCTCACACAGCCTTAACTGTAAACCTTAATTCTTGCTATGTTAGCAGTAGAACACATTGATCGAAAACTTCAATGTTTTATCCCCTTTATTCCACCTCCATTCTCCAACTTCTGTTCGAGTTAACAAGAATTACATCTTGTTTCAAATGTCTGTGTATTGGTTCACACATGAATAAAATGTATCCGTCAAAAGAAAAATTTAAAACAAACATATGGCCTTTGACCGTAAAATTATAGGGCAAATAGGATTATGTCCCAATAGGTCAAAGGGGATTGGAATGCATCGGTTTTAGACAACGAAACATTCACAAGTAAACTTTTAAGATATGCATATCTTAAGATTTACTCTTAAAAATAAAAGATATTTCGTATCTGTTTCCATAAATTCCAGTATCTTCCTTAGATTTGAACATTAGGATTTCTGAATTGAAATGACCCCGAATAGTATGTTGCACATGTTTTTAATTAGTTGATGCTCTTAATTTAATAAAACCCAATTACTACATGATATCACAGTTAAGATTTAAATTGTTCCTTAAAATGGGTACCCCTTCTTATGTAAGGTATCGTAAACAACTTCTTACTTTGCTTAAGAATATTAGGATATTAACAAAAGCTATTTATCAGATTCCTAAGGGAAATTATATAGCGCAATTAAGTAAAAAAAAGCCTTAACCGACAAATATATATTTTTAATTGTACCGTAGTTATTAGAAAGAATAAAAAGAAATATTGTGATTGAAAAAGAAATGTTTTTTGTCTTTTTTTCCAGCCCCCAAAGAAAGACTTATGGCATGGTAAGTTAAAAGGTTACTATGTTGGCTACAAGGTCCTTGGCTCTTCGGAACAACTTGTTTTTCAGTCTCTGGAGCTTCCAGCGGACGAACCTAGTGAGAATCTGACTGCTTACATCACCGACCTCAAGAAATTCACCAAATACTCTATTCTTGTGCTCGCCTACAACGACAAAGGCAGAGGACCTGCCTCCACTGAAGTTACCGTCATGACAGCAGAAGACGGTGAGTAAATTACAAGCCTTGCGGCGTTCCTCATTTTCTCGCTTTCTCCTTTGCTGTTCTCCCGCTGCTTCCATTTTATTCTGTCGACTCAGATTCCAGGTAAACAAAATAAAAGTTCACTTCTGAAACACCACTGTTCTGATTCACATCTTCTTTTCTTACCTGCATCTAATTATTACAAAGATGAAACTAAATAAATACATTAAAATAGCAAAATAGTAAAAATAAAAA
This sequence comes from Thereuonema tuberculata, assembly GCA_023159025.1. Lineage (NCBI taxonomy): Eukaryota > Metazoa > Arthropoda > Chilopoda > Scutigeromorpha > Scutigeridae > Thereuonema > Thereuonema tuberculata. The sequence continues at coordinate 66,214,459 of JAFIDM010014012.1, forward strand.
GCCAAAATATAAGTTTTTATAATTAAAATAATATTTAACGTGCGCAAAAAGTTCACAATAAGCTATTTTAGGCTACCACACAAATATAATTAAAAAACACATTAATATGTATTAAAAATTACAGTAAATTTTTAATATGTATAAATGTGTTTTTTAATTATATTTGTGTGGTGGCCTAAATTATATTGGAAATAAGTTATATATCAGGATATCAGGAAATTTTTTATATCACGAAATTTTTCAAAAATGCATTTATGTCGTATTCTGCAATTTCATAATAAAAATACTAAAAAAAAAATTAAATACCTTGGTGACAAATATTATTTTTGCGTTGTTCTAACTAAATATTGTTATTCTCCTTCTGACTTGTGAAATCCCTGCACTGAACCTCGTAATCTATGTATTTTTGCATTAGTTTTAAATTCAGTGTTCTGAACTGCATTTTACTCATTCTTAGTTTGAATTCTTTCTTTCACTATAGATCACCGTAATAAAGAATTTTATATAGAGAGAATTATTTATTTATTTATTTATTTATTTATTTATTTATTTATATTTATTTATTGATATGATATAATAAAGAAAAGAAACGTCAGTACCATAGTTTCAATTTAACTTCAGAAATCTGAAATAGACTATGGAAAAGACCGAGCAACATTGTTTTTAAACTATATACAACGAGCAAGGATCAACAAGGATATCAAGTGTCAGATCATGTTCGGTTACCAAATAAAAGGTTAACTTTTATGTGAACAACTTTTATTTCGTTTTTGGATATTTAAAATAATAGCTTGCTCTATGCTCATTTTGTATTGCTGGAACGTTTGTAGACTCTTCAAACAAACTTTAAACTTATTTAATTCTTTAGAAATCTAATTTACCTTCAAGTTATGTAATCTATATGAAGTGATTATGAAACATTCAATTCTAATAAACTAAACAATATCACTAATTAAAAAGTGTAAAAGGTTATGAAAGATTCTTCTGATGTATGTTGCAAAATTGTTGAAATATTCTTTTTTTTTCTTGTAGTTCCCGGTCATGCACCCATGGATGTGAGATGCACTCCTTTAACTTCGCAGAGTATTCATGTCACTTGGCAGCCTCCACCCCCACACACTGTGAACGGGATTCTCCGAGGATACAAAGTGCTATTTATGAAAGTTGCTAAAACCTTATCTGGTGGTAAGTGAAATATTTATAGTTTTCATTTTCTCCAGTGTAAAATGATGAATTTATTCGTTTCGCAAATTTTGAATTGCACCCACGAATAAGTTATTTTTCACAATATCATTTGAAATTCTCTCTTTATTTGATGCCAGAGCATCTGAGGCAGCAATAACGACGAGCAATGTAAACTATGCAAATACCATCAAATCTCTCAGAATAAACGAAGAAAAAGATTACTTGGTTATTAAATTTTCAGATACAACTACGATTATTAAACTTTAACCCAAAAATGCTTTGAGCTTTTTATTCCAAGTTTAAAAACATACTTTTTCTTAAAGTATAATTTAGCTTAAAACTAGAACATTCTTAAAGATTTCTTCAGTTCGGCGTTCTGAATCTCCATTCAGAACGCATCGGTTCTCAACCGGTGGTACGCGTACCCCTTGAAGGTACCCGAAAATCTGTAAGGGGTATTCGGTTAACTACCAAAACGTATTCCACTAATTCTTTTCTGAGACTTTTTTGATTTTATGTCTCACTAATAAAACCTTTGTAATAAAATGTCCATTAAAATAAAATTTCTTGTTTTTAATTTAAATTATCTATTCGTAATTAAACTTGAACAGTTTAAAGTTAAACTTTAACTAATATAACACATTTTCATAAAACTGAAGTGTTTTTGTTGGGGGTACGCATACTTAATGATACACAAAAAGGGGTACGTGAGTTGAAAAAGGTTGAGAACCCCTGGTCTAAACCATTGCTGTAAATATAAACCAATAAATATAAATAAATCAAAAGAAACTTTTAGTTGTAATTAACTTCGAAATTGATAATTTATATATTTTCTTAAAAACTTCTCGTTTATTCTATAATATTTCTTCCGGTTCGAATTTTCCGATCTTCTTTAGGCGGAACAAATTTAGCACATTCTCTAAATCTATTCCTACATTTTCGAAATTTGTGTTTTAATTCTTCTTAATACCATATTCAAAATCTTTCTTACCAGATGAGAACAAATGAGAGGTTGCATTCTTTAGCAATAGTCACAATAGTCATGGGTCAAATTATTGTGAAAAGATATATGTAACTCTATAGAAGTTGGCATTGCAGTAGGCAGGCTTATTTTTAGTTCAATTATAGTAATAACTTCGTGTCTGTGAGTATCTTTTCCAATCTAAAACAAAATTAAGTTTTTTTTAATTCATTCCATTCTTAATTTATGTGCTTATCTAGGTCCAAAGACCTTCATAGATATTCCGTTAATATCGCCATGTCCTATATTTAGCCGATATTACAAACATGGCTGGATAAGTATTTTTGTGTGTGTGTGTATTCTATCCCATGACAGATCTAATTCAGGTCAGTTTGCTGTATTTTTTGCCGTATTTCTTGGAATTAGATACTGAGTTGGTTTTTTTTTTTGTGTGAGGATAAGTTAGGTAGGGATAATTACCAATTGCCCTGATACAGAATTAAGTAATACTGATGTTGAAAAACTTAATTTAAGGATCAATAAATTGTAATCAATAAAAAATAATACAGGGAAAAGTTCCAGCAGTACATATTCAGCATAATTTAATTTACTTTATTGCTATTCTTCGTATTAATAAAAGACTACGTAGATGTCACCATAAAGTCTTCTTATTTTTTTATATAATTTTCAGTTGCTGAATGTATGACAAGATAAAATATCTGGTATCAATAATTCAAAGTAATTAAAAATACTTTAAAACAATCATTCTCATTGTTTCTTTGGCCATGGCCCCCTCAGGACTCCTCTCAAACTTATACACTTCTCTTTTACCGATTACAGAATTTTCTAATTGTTCAAAAAATCTTTATATAATTACGCCATGATATATAAAATATCAAGGTTGAAGCAAGTGTTGTATTAAACTCAAAGAGGTTCTGTTCAATACCATTGATCATATTAACTAATAAGAAGCAGGAAGTCATTACTGCTACCAATGACTGTTGTATTCGTACGGGAAAAAATAATGGACATGTGCTCTTTGGTTTATAAGTGATTCCACAACAGACAGATAACTAAATAAACATAAAGAAATTAAAAATAATGAATAAGATACGTATAAAAACAAAAATTTCAATAAATATTTTTTGTGCTGATCCCATTGAATGTGTTTTGGCTCCAGGGGACGTGCCATAGGGCGCCTTTGAGAATGGCTTTCTTAAAAGAATTAAATTTTGGAAAACGATTTTATCAACTTATATAAATCTATTTCCGACAACTAGTACTGAGCATGCCCATAGGTCGTAATGCGTAACACTTTTGTCGCTAATCTAGTTTTCGAAAATTACTATATATTTTGCTTCTCTTCAGATTTGATTAAACCCTTAAACTCTTGGAGTCCATTCCGTTACTGCATTCCTTGTCGTATGACAACGAGATTGATTTCAGAGTAAAAAGACCTTCATTATTACTATTTTATAAAGTACTCTCTGTTTTTATTTTACATGCCTTAAATATTTTACAATTCGTTCTAATTCGAATGCAGAAAAAATAATTTTTGAAGTACATAAGCGCTTAAAAAACTTTTTAGTTTCTTTGGTACGGAACGCAGTTTCTAATTTCAAGATGAATTAAATTCCACTTAACTAAAGTAGTGGAAAAATTATTCTCTTAGTTAATTAGAAAGTTATGCTTCCAAGTAGTTCCGAAAAACTATCGTCGTGGTTGAGGTTGTTGCTGTAAAAAGATATTTAAAGAGATATTTCAACAAGTAATTTATGCCACATACATCAAAACTTTACAGATGTTAATCACTCACAGGAAATTACATCAAATTCAAATGAGTCATGAAAATGTCAGCAGGAATTAAAAATAATTGTAACTATATAAAATAACTAAGGTTTTGTTTTGTTATTAATCTTTAATTTTAAATCATTTCGGCGATGATTGATTTTCATATCCATTACATTGACTTGTTTTCGAATCGCGTGAATGAGATATTATTGTAAATATTGAATTCTTTATTAAAGGTGATGTCTTGTCAACCATTTGTAGTTCGTCTCATAATCTTGAAAATGAATTACAAGAGAAACTGAAGTTCATATTCGTGGAAGCCTGACTTAAGTTACCGATTACCTTTTAAAGCTTTTAAAGCAAGGTTGTTGACTTTAAATTTTAAAACGCACTAATAGTATTTAGAGCTGCTTCTTGATGAAAGGCAGTTAACCACCCAATAACAGCAGTTGTCCTTGTATGATTGCAAGTTTCATGGTGAAGGGAAATATACTTAAAAAATCTTTTTAAAATTAGACCTAATTGTGTTTAAAAATAATAAAAGCTATTTTTTTAAGATTAGTAAAATAGATTATTAAGCATGAAATTAATTATAATTCGGATTTAGTACAGTTCTACTTACTACTACAAAATAAAAAAAAAAGAATTCACATACAAAATGGTAGATATGTAAAAAGCTTTCGATACTTTTCAGTTTGATGTTTTTTACTCATGGTCATTCCTTTCTTTGCTTTTTCATGAAGAAGATCTTTGTCAAGAGCAAAGTGTTGACAACTGTTAAGACAAGATGTCCAAAAGTGTAACTTGAGGTGTTTGAAGCGCCATAACTTGATAAATATTAGGCGCATTTCAAACTTTCGATAGTAGGCTTATGAGTCATGGGGAGTGCAATCATGAGAAAAAAAGTCCTAGTTCATATACGTAGTCACTACCAGGGGACATGTGGCGCTTCTGTCGGCTATGCAGTATCTAGTTTTCGTTGCTCCCTCGAATTCGGAATTGTGGAACAAAACTGTGGTCTCAGAAGATGTTCAACGTATCCTCCATTTGCATTCGATGCATACCATGCTTCATAACGTGTCAGAGCAATTCATCATGCAGCCTGCTGAACGTCTTCTGGCGTTTTTCAAGTCCTGTAGCGTGTGCACTCAGGGTACCTATAGACCCTAACCTTGAGATAATCCCAGAGCCTAAAGCCACAAGGATTGATATCAGGGGATCGTGCGGGCCATGCTTAAGGATAATGCTTGCTTACTACGATCATTAGGGATGCACTCTGGAATCGCATTCCTAGCAACACGTTATGTTTGCAGTGTAGCTCTTTTTGCGTAGCAGACAGCAGCGACATAAGCTCCCTGGTGGTGACTATGTGAACTAGGAACTTTGTTTTTCACGATTGCACCAAAAAGACTAAAATCCAAAGTTTGAAATCGATGTGCCTAATATTTATAACTCATAGCTCTTAAAAACCTCACATTATTTCTTGGACACCTGATATTCATAAAATGATAAACGATACTTCTACTAATATAATGATTTAGACTAGAGGTTTGTCAGGCTGGATAATTAAACAGAATGTAAAACAAGTAATGTATTGCAACCTTCAAAGCTTCTGAGAACCTACCAATAGATTCCATAATACCCATCTTCTCTTTGGGTCTGTAGGAAATTCTTTAAACATTCCAGGACATCTGCTGTTCCGTGCTTTATTGATTAGCCACGATAGGTAACTCGGCAACATTCGAAATTGAGATGATAATAAAATAAGATTTTTCAAATACATAGTTTCAAATATCATTTGTTTCGTCTATTTCCATCCAAAACGTACTTTCGAACTACAGCGTTTTTATAAACTTTTCGAAAAATTTAATTTTTAAAGCTACAGTAATCAAATTCTAAGGTATTCCAATCATCGTTTCATTTAAATTTCTAACAGTTTAGAAACTAAAAAATTTAAGTATTTTCTTTTTATGTAAAACTTTTGGAAAATAGTAATCAACTGACCACAAAATAAAATAGTAATATTACTCAGAGTTCTCAAATGTCACCAAAACTCTTGAGAATGGTTGAGCCGAATAATAATAAAAAATGGTTGCATCAGGAGATTAGATGAGTTCCCGAGATCATTATTAACGAAATAGGGGTTATTTCGTGGAACCTAGAATTTTATGGCAGTATTTAAGCTGGGATATTGCACGACAGCCGTTCTTATCAATCTTGTGGTAAAATCCTTGAGGAGAGAGGGCTGTCGCTGCGAGGTCACGGGGTCCTTATCCAAAGCAGATGCTGGACATTCTTCAGTGAATGCAATCCTAAAACGGAATAAATAAGTTGAGATACTCTCGTCAACTTTTTTCAATAAACATTTTACCCCTTACTCTCATTATAAAAAGCTAAACAAATCTAACACTGTTGAATGATACGAAAGATCATTATAAAAATTACTGTTAAAATATTGTGTTTTTAATATAAAATGTTGTAATATATTTGTAATAATGATATAAATTAATACTGCCGATAGTTTAATCTTATTATCAATCCGAAGAATCAGTTTTCATAAGATTTCTTTATTTTTTTGCCAATTTCACAAATTTTAACGAGAAATTTCCTTAAAGAACTTGGTGCTTACTTCCTCTGCAACATCTTGAAAGCATCTGAATATGCTTAATAACTTCTTCATGTTTTTTATTACCAGTCATGCTGTCATTATTCAAAGCGAACTGCATTGTAAGGTTATCAGTCGAATGTTAGTCATAGCAGTCCACGATTTCATCTCGCTACAATATTCAATTACGAAAAGGAGAAAAGCTTTCTTATATAGTTAATGTATTGGCCATGAATATATCAAGAAGATCCGATAACTCGTTTCAAAATTACTGCACAGGACACACATGCAAACAGGAACAAGATGATTTTATAAGCTTCCTCTAATTCGGAAATCGATTTAAAATCCAGCTAATAAATAACAAATTCAGACTTTCCTGTCATGGTTCAGCTGTTGTTTAAGTAGGTAACACTTTACTGTTCCAAAATATTAAGGTTATCTTCATCTTCTATAGTTGTGGATACTAATAAATCAGTCCAAAAAAAGAAAATAATAAAAAATATACTTATTTTTAAGCTCGACATAAATGAATTAACTATAAAACATTATACAAAGATAAAAACACAAGATTTTTCAAGTATTTCTTTAAAATGAATAAAAGTACAAAAAGAATGAACATTCTATGTATTTTTAATTTGTCATTTTAATATGGAAAATGAAAAAAATATAATCTTGTTTTCTTTTCACTTTAGTTTTATAATTACGAAATTAATGTGTTAAAAGAAAATTATTTCATTTTAAACTTTCAAGCAATTAAAACAAAACACAATCCTAATTTTAAAATTTCTTTTGTTAATTGCTGCAGATGAAAGTGAACTTCTTCCCATTGGTAAGATACATTCACTTTTTCTTATGTATTTGTGTGTTTTGTAGCTTTGTGTTGAAATCTTTTTAGATTGCTATTGCTTTTATATTAGTTTTAGATTTTGCTTTGTAAAAGTTTTAAAGTTATTCTCATTATCATTTAAATATCTGAATTGCCAGTTTATTAGGTGCACTTATCTATTATGTGAAGAGTAATAGCGTACCTAAGAAACTGGCAAATCAGCATATTTGTCTAGAAATTAATTGTCTTGAATTTTTAAATTTCTGTGTAGATCACATGTTTACAAAGATAGCTTTTAGTTTTCACAGCGTTAATGAAAAATTTGGCACTGGTTTTGAGTTAAATATGTTGTAAATTTAGAATCATCAAATTTTTTAAGAAATTTTCTTGAGAGTTTTTTGATATTTAGGTACTTATAGTGATTGCTGGTAAAAACACATTGTTTTCTATCCAAATTATTGTCAACGTAATTCAATAAGAAAACAAAGTGAAGATATTTGCAGCAACCACTTGTTACCAACAGTACCATGCCATTTTCTAATTATATTTTAAATCAAACCAATGATAATTGTAAGTATTTATGGTATTTTATGGTCTCTCACGATGTTTATTAAAAAGAGTCCAGTAGACTAATAGATCTTGCTGTCGCTGGAATATTAATAATCTGATGAAAGAGGGTCTAAAATGAAAATTGATTGCTTCTGCATTTGCGCTTTCGTTCTTGTACCTTAGGGATTGGGAAATTCATGAGGAAGAATGAAATGATTAAGGTTATTGTCTACTATAAACTTTGATGTTACATTTGCTATTCAATTTTTGTTATTGTAAAAGAGCATTGTAAATTATATTTTTGATTCGTACAGCAATAGGTAAATAAAAAAAATTAGAATCTCTCCTTTTTTACTCTTAAGAATCGGTACTTCTTATTGAACAAACTTGATTAAATAGCTAGATGCAATTTTTAATTCAAATAAAATTTTATTTAAATATTATTAACAGAAATTCCTTTATAAGAAGCTAGTTTACTAAATAAAGCAAGTTTTCTTTATGATACATGAAGAAAGAAATCTAATGTACTGAACACTTTTTTTTTTGTAGATTGGTTTTAAAATGTTTTTAAGAAGTCCCCAAGTAATTTTTTATTAATGTGAATGCTATGCTTCGTAACGCATTACAAGAGACTGCAGAAAATACTTGGTCGAACGGGGTGTTATTCAGTTGCGCGAAGTAATGAACCTGACGCCCTCACTTCATTTGGAGTAAATCACGAACAGAGAAAAGCTTTAAACGTAGACAGCCGTAGGCAATCAAACACAGTTAAATGAGGTACTTAAATAAATGACTCAGAAGGACTCCTTCCAACTCCCTTATGGCCACCGTGGATAATCAGAGGACATTACCAATGTTTATTAACCAACTTAATTTGTTTGTAGGTTTCCCACCAACTACAGTGGCTGGATTTCTGTTAGCAGGACAAAGACTATGATAGCATAAATTTCATAAATCATTTAAAGAAAGAATGGAATTCCAGCAAGGAATGTAGTATGAATAATATTCATTGTTAATGTCCATTAGCAAAATTGATTGAATGTTAAGAGTTCAGATGATAATTGTTAGAAAGAACCCATCCGATTGTCGAAAGCTCGTCTTTTGGGATCATTGGTATCAATGTTTTAGCGATTTAAAATCTCATGCGGAGGAAAACTACCCTATTTTTAGGCCACATGATCTCTTAGGGATAGATGTGTTGGACTCCTAGCTCCTGGTAAGTTCTTATGGTTAATCCTGTGTTCGCCCGCCTTTACTCCTGAGAAAGCCGATCCTTGCGTTACAGAAGTCTGAGCATAACTTGGTCCTGCATAGAGAAGAATAAATCTAAGAAAAATCAACTATCTCCTTCGGGAATCGAACCGGATTTCTGCAGTCCTCAATCGAGGACATGTTCTGAGGACATGGCTATTTCTTAATTTTATTTCATTTGACTTTTCACGATTTCGTCTTGTAAAGAATAGAAAACTCGTAGTAGAAATGCTCAATAATATTGCTTTATTTTCATAAAATAAAAGCAGTATCTATAATGCACTGATGGTCTTGTAACTGACTGTACTTTTAGATTTTCAACGAAGATTTTTTATCGGAAATGTATTCTTAACATTTTCTTCAGTAGTTCCTTTAGTGTTTATGTAATACAAAAAGAAAAGCTTACAAATTATAAAAAGAAAATTGTAGTTTGCATGTCATCTTTCAAATGTAAGGTAGAGGGCCCATATATCGCCTACGTTCCTAATACCGCCCAGGACGATGTAGGACGGGATAGTGATGCTATCACACGGGAACCGATGGAAACAATTTGCCATTCCTTCCATTAGCACGCTGTGTTCGTTTGGTGGTGTTAGTTCAACCCGTTTATTTTTTATGAATTCTTGAAGTTTTTTCGTTCTGGTAAGTTATGAACCTACTGTTTCTTTTAGTGCTGCAGCTTATGAATTATTCATGCCATCGCAACCATCTAATATCGAGAAGTAGTGAAAGAAATAACCTATCTGTTGATAATGTCTGTAACTTGTTAGAGGTAGCCGGTATGTCTGTAGCGTCCCCCAAATTGACAAGCTAGAGAGTGCCCAATATCGCCCACCTCATTGTTCCATATATCGCCCACTGTGCGATATTTTATTTTGGTTTATTACAGATGTCTCAACGTAAGCCATGGGACAGAGAAGTTGTCACAGCTGTAAAAAATAAAAAAAAATGGGTCTTCTGAAAGCTTCCAAAACATTTAATGTCCCAGTCTTGTGAGTGAGTCACCATTCACAATTGCTCTAATGAATTCTCTCAGCAAAAGGAAACTAAGTCCTAAGGGGCTGAACTTAGACGATCCAAAGAAAAAGAAGCTCGCAACACCCATAAAGAATTGCGAAAAGATTAAGAAAAAAACAAAAAACTGCAAAGAAGTGCAAAAAAACAAAGTATTTAATGGTGTGGGTGATATTTGGAACACTTTCACAAAATTCAAAATATGAGGTTTGCCTGAAAAAAAATTGAGGAAAAATACAAAATAATAGTTATATCTATAAATGGTTCAGGAACATGTAAGTGAAGGTTCATATGATATATTGTAATTGTTTGCAAGCAACTGAGAAGATAAATGACAAGAATATGGGCAGGTTTTCTTAGATGGGCGATATTTGGGCCCCCTACCTTATATCAAATATATATATCTTACTAAAAATTTCAGTTTCCAAGGATAATGTTAACTGACAACTTATCGTTCTAAAACAATTGGGGACTAAGTGTAGTAGCGGTTTTTATCTCGTTCTCCTTACTTATAGTTCCATAATAGATAAAGGAAAACATATATTGAATACAAGAGGCTGTTCAAATTAAATTGTTTTAGCTACTCTCATAGTTTCAGATGAAATTAATAGTTAGAATTAGTCAATGTTCCTACGTTTTTATTTGCTGCCATTTTTAATGAGTCCATAACCATACTTTTATTTTTAAAACTATCAGATTTAGTATTTACTACTTCTAGTTTAACCTCCTAGAACAAAGAGTTTTCAGTTATTTTGATTGCGACTGATGAACATTTTTTCTTCAGAGTTTTTTTCTTCAATGTATTTTTATGGATAAAAATATAAAAACTTCATCACTTATCTTATGGATCTTGTATTAAATGTACTTGTATTAAATGAATTTATGATTGATTAAATAATCACAAATGGTCTGTAAGTTATCAATTCTTGAACCTAAAAACCTGATAAATAAATAACATTGTAACAAAATATTTATAGAAGCACCAGGATAACCGTTTCCTTCTTAGGAAACTTCCGTTTCCTTTTCTCACGAAAATCATTCTTCAAAACAAACCCGTGCACGGAGGATAGTTTTGAAAAAAATTTTAGAATTTTTAAAAATTTTTTACAAAGGAACACTTGATAAAGGGTCTTAACAAAGAAGGAAAGCCCGAAACATAGTGAATATTTTTAGGTATTTTTTTTTAATATTTTTAATTCTTATGATTTGTGCTTTTAGTAGTTGAGTTAATTAATAATTTGTTAAGCACGCAAAAACTCCTTTAAAATATTTATAGAAGCTTTTAAATAAGTAAAACAGGTAATGTAAGCGATAATGCACAATACTTGTCAGAAGAAGTTAATATCATTAACATTGATTTAGTGAATAATAGTGTAAATTTGTACATTAGTGAAAGGTGAATCAACTTCGCAGAGAAATTGGCAATTATATTGAACTAGAAATCAGCTTAATTAATCAGTGAAAGTCAATAATAATTAAGTGAAATGCTAGTTGCCTGTCTTTTGATGACCTAGCTATGCTTCGAATGTGATTATCAGTTCCTGTTTGGAAAGAACATGATTACTATCGATAGCAAAATATTCGAAGATCATCTTCCCAATTCGTGATTTTAACATTTTAGCCGTTATTGTTTGTGAATTATGAAAAAATTTAGAAACCTTACAGTGCTCCTTTTTATTAGATCGTAATTGTTGATGGCAAAATAATATTTCGGAAGGAGCTGATAAATTGTAAAACGAATACTGTGTCAAAATGTTAACAAAGGATAAATCATGTTTTATTATTGTTACTGTGTAAGTTAGATTATAATCATAGCTTTAAGGGTCGCGTAGATACTCGTCGTTTTGATATCAGTTAATTTTGGTTAATCTCAAATTCATGTTTATTAATAATATTGGCACTGAATATACTTAAGTTATTTATGTTAGCATTGAAGTTGACATCCAATGGCTTTATTAGAAATATATTAACAAAATGAGTTATTGCAATAATATCGTCTGTTGTGACAGTCCTTTGCTGGCATGAGTTTTGGGCTTCTAAGGTTCCATTCTCTACATCATTCTTATATCATTATCACCTTAGAAACACTTATATCAATGTTTTCGTTAATCAATTAAGAACCAATCAATTGGATTTGTCTTTTGTTTGTCAGACTCGATAACGCTGCCACGGTTTCTCTGAAACGCCCACGGGGAAGGCTGTTTCTAAAATAGTGGAACTATTGAGCATGACAATGCAATGACCAAAAATTAGTTACATTACTCATTTTACCCATTACTGAAACTCTCGCTATTTGTTTTAACCAGCAAATAACTGTTATATGGTTAACTCTATAAGAGCTGCTTATTTTCATAGTTTTTGGTTAACAAAATGCCGATACTGTCCTAATTAATAATGATATTCAAAAGCTCTCTTGTTTGAACAAAAAGTACTGGGTTTTCTTCAATTAACTTTCTTCCCTATTTCGTTAAATTCTCCGCATCTCCTACTAGTGGTTCTGAGAAAACAAAAAAATTATAAACTTGAATTCCCTCACAAGGTTTTAAAACTATTGTATTAAGTAATATTTCTCTATTCTTTTCAGATCATTTTCCGATAGTCTGAAAAAGAAAATGATTCTATTTTGAAAATTACTTTTTAACAAGAAAACTCAATCCATGCTCAAATTCATTCATCTGAAGTTTGCAAGTTTATTGCATAATTTTTTTTTGGATATATATCAAGATTTTTGGAAATCAAGCTGTTCATTTAAAATAGAAACCTGAAATAAAAATTTCAGCATCTTGTTATATGGGGCAGAGGGATGGAGAATTACGGAGACAGAAAAAAAGAAATTAGCGGCAGTGGAAATGGATGCCCTAAGAAGATCATGCAGGGTATCAAGAATAGAAAGAACAAGAAATGAAAGAATCAAAGAAATGATGAAAATAAAAGGAAACATTCTGGACGATCTTCAAAGAAAACAATTAATTTGGTTTGGTCATGTTAAAAGAATGAATGACGAAAGACTGCCCAAAATCGCTTTTGATTACAAAACTAATCAAAAAAGGAAACGAGGAAGACCACGAAAGGCTTGGATGGACGATATTAAAAAAGCAATGAGGATTAGAAGTCTGGAAGAGGAATGGACCCTTGACCGGAAGACCTGGAATGGAGTTCTTGCAGATTCTTTCGGAAGGCGTCACCTGACGCCATGAACCGAGTTTATATATATAAATAAAAATTTCTAATTAATAAAACAAATACCGTCCTATAATATTTTTGTGTCATCTCTACGCAACTCTTTGATCACATACTTTTAGAAAAAAAAAGACTTAAACTGAAATGAAGCTTTTACTTTGCTTATGGTGGATTCATTATTTTATCAAAAAGTCCATCATAATTTGTAAAGAATGTTAGTGGAAAGGAGTAAAGTCTAGAGATTATGGCGGATGAAGCATTTCTCTAGCAGTAATATCTATTATATATTATATCCTAAAAGTGAAAAAAAAAACATGATTATATTTAATAGCTAATTCATAGCGAAAAAAAAATACAATTTTATTAATATTAACATCTTTCATAAAAAAATTTTACGCAATCATTGATAATGTTTAAGTTTCTAGAAATAAATGTTCGTTTTATACAAGAAATAATGTATAAATTATATATTTCTTTTACTAAGAAATAATAGTTTACAGTATTAAAGTTCGATATTACAGTATTTACATAACAGTAGTTCCTGTTAAAAATACTGAAGTTATAGTTTAGTTAATAGATCTTTGTCTTTCCGAAGATTTAATGAATTAGTCAGTATTTTAAACTAATCTTCCTATATGCAATCCTGCGAGATTATAAGAGAAAGCATAAGCTGGAGAAAAAACATTGGCATTGGACTGACGATGATGGGTATTCATAAGTTGAGACGTACACTGGTTTACAGAGAACAAAAGAGCATCTATCAGACATAATCTGAAGACATATCTTTAACAAAGAGACTATTATCATATGGGCATCAATTCAGTATGTAATCACCCACTGAAATCACCTTACTAGGCTCAAACATATTCTGATAAAGGTTCTTAAATAGATCACTAAAGGAGAACTACCTACGACAATGTCCTTCCCCAAAGAGCTTGACTGCACGATCTATGCTTACGGAGAAATACCTCCCGTGATAACATTTCAACAATTTCATGAATAAAATAGGAAGTTTTACGTAACTTTGAATCTTAATTTTTGTCCGTCTTCACTCTTTTTCTCATTTTCAAGGAAATGAATGCGAAATACTTTAACTTTCAACATTTTACCGCAAATTATCTTTAAGCCGCAGACACTGATATTTTAAAACTTAAGTTAGGGTTGAATAAGAATATTAAAAAAGTATCGACATCAAAACATCCTAATTACGTAATTAAGGCCCGAGCCTTACTAAGCGCATTACCCTTACCCCTTCTTAAGTTGTGGGTTGTATCTTGATAAAGTATCTAATTTGATTTTTAATTACACATTGCCAGTAATCCTTTATGGTTTGCCAAACTTATTACGCGAAATTTAACCACACATCAAAAACTCATCATTAAAATTTACTTTACAAAAGAAATTAAATTAAATCCAAAAAAATTATATAAAAAATGGTTGACAAAATAAAGAAACGAGAGTCTTAAGAAAAAATCGTTTTCAGTGAATGATTATCGCAAGAAAAAGAAGCTCTGTTATTAATTATTGAAAAAAGGCATCAGATTTAACTTCACATAAGTACTCTCTACTTCTTCTTTCTTCTTTAATAACAATATTTCGTTCTCTTATACTTGGAACTTCTTCAGCTTACATAAATTAAGAATAGAAAAGAAATCCTCTTCTTCCACCAACTAAAAGAATTCGTTATAATTGCTGCTTCCTAATTTGTATAATCTGATGAAGTTCCTCGTATAGGAAAACGAAATATTGTTAATAAAGAAGAAGGAGAGAGTGTTTACATGTTATTATTAAATGTAAGAATAAGATGATTATAATTCTTACTTCAATTTACTTCTCATTTACGTTTATAGCTGCTACATTTATAACTAACAGATGTCGCATTTTAATAAGTTAAAAAGACAGTTGAGTATAACAGTTTAATATGAGTTTTTTCTTTTAATTATTTTATTAGCGACAGTAGGGACGTTTTAACTACACAGTCTGTACAGATATTACCTTTAGAAGGAGAAAGTTTAATTCAGTATAAAACTCATTAGCTTCATTTTAAAACATCTTTATTATTTTGACAATATTTCTCAGAATTTGATCATTCTGCTTTCTCAAATAATATTCTGAGAAATATTATCAAAATAATAAAGAAGTTGTTTTAATATGAAGCTAATGAGTCTTATATTGAATTAATATGAAGAAATAAAGAAGTTTATATATAATTAAGATGAAAGTTTGTTTATCCTTGGGCATCTGCATTGGTTGTAAAACAAAATTTGCATTTGCTAGTCTTCATATCTGATGCATACAAGCGTTTCTTTATTAGCAAAGGAAGCTAGTGTCCACTGTCCTATATTAGGTAGAGTCTGAGAACTTTTTTATTCTACTATCGTTATTTAAAGTTGCTGTGCATTCACGTTGCCTCAAATTGTAATCAAGGAATCATCGAAATTCGAGTTTCATAAATTCTTAAAATTCTATTGTTACTTGATTACAAGCCTTGCCTTTTGTTTTCATAAGGTAGAACTGAGAGTGGTACTATGTCAGTAATTTCAGAGTTTTTATTGACCAACAGCAATGAATTGTCTGAAGTTATACAAATCTGCAAGAAAATGCTAATTTTTTGCATTATCAAAAGAAATACTTCATCTCATGAATTGCATTATATCGTTATTAATACTTTTGGATTATGAGATGTTTATAATAAAGCAGTTCTTCAAATGTCAGAAGTCTTAGAATTGAGTTATTTCTTAAAACATTACATTAGATGTAAGTTTGTAATGAGAGAGTATTTCAGGGCTGCTAATAGTCGAATCCTTTCATTCTTTACGGCTTCAATGGAAAATTGTGAATGCTTCTGAATTGTTGTACAACAGCGTTTTATATTAAATGTTTTAAATTGAATTTGCCTATGGATATTTGATGTAAAAATGATAACTTGGTGAATTAAATGACATAGAAAGGATACTTTGTATTAAAACAAAACAAATGGTCTGCCACAAAGCTGACAGCTTTGAACTGGGTTCGATTCCCGGTATAGGTCTTGGTGTTTCTTTTTTCTGTGTTTGTTTCTCTCTGGAGGACAAAAGCTGACTAACGGTGCCGTTTGGATTTTTATCCAACGACAGAAAAGAACCCATCATGGAGTTTAACTCTCAATGACTAAAATCATCGAAGATGATCAAGGAATAGACATTGATTGCGTTGATAGACATTGATTGAAACTCACTGTTTCACATCGAATGTTCTGCTGTGACATTTGCTTTTTTCTCATTAACGCGCATATTTTTTGATAAGCACCCAAAAATTTGAGAAGTTTTACAAAATTAGATCGTCTCTTGTACATAATTATGCCTTCAATTTTGAAGAAGATCCATTCGCCTGCTCAAAATTAATAAGAGGAAACATATCAACATAGACTGATAGACAGTAATCTGAGTTAATCTAAGCAAACTCTAAACATAATAAAGCAAATTGTCATTTAAAAAAGTTACCCCAAACTACTTAATACAGGAAAATAGCTTTGAAAGTATGAAGAAGTTAAAGAAATGATAATGAATTCGTTTAGTGGAACTAATTTTCTAAGTTCAGACGATGTTCTTTCAATTGCCGCTTGGTTGATTGCCCAGCTTACGTTCTGATAGACCCTATTTGAAGTTCTTAATACTTCTTTGCAATTAAGTATCTGATAAAAGTTTGGATGTTATTGAAGCAATGCTGAATCATTTGATTGAAGTGTAAAAATTTAATTACATCCTTTAAGAGGAAGAGAATCTTCCTTTTCATGTTGCTCTTTCCATTTTGATTTGTAATTATGCGGTTTTGTTAATAAATGATTCAGAGCTCAGAAAGCGTTCGAACAACTCTTTGCCAACTGAAAATTAAGCTTCCTTGCAAACGTCGCCATAAAATTTCCTCTCTGGAAATCAGCGATGAACAAAAATGTGCAATTGTCGACGACGATACAGAGTGTGCACTTGTGCTGAGCGGCAGTCACTTGCCGTGTTTGTTAAGACTATTTTTATCAACTCCCTGGAAGCCGTCATTAGAGCCGAAGTCGATTTCATGCTAATTTAACCTTTTCAGAGAGTGCATCAAGAGAATTCGAAAGGATTGTCACCACTTCCGCAGCATCTGTATTCATCAAAGTTGTTAGATGCTGTGAGATAGTGAAATGATGGTGGTGGGTTCTTTTTCTGTTTTTTAGGCAACGGAAACTCCAATTGTTTTTGCCCGAATGAAATGGGAACAGTAAATGTGAGTTAGAAAACTTCTAATCTGATCAATTCAACAGAGAATGGGTTTTAGGAAGTTTCCAAATTGAATCGAAGAATCTAAAAGAATTCTTCAATCATGAAATTGGTCGTATTCAGTAGTTTTTAAAGGCTTCTACATTAGCATTTTTCTAAAGATGGGCGATATAATGTAAATAACGTACATAAAGGACAACTAACTATACATGCTAGAGATTTTGAATGATAAAATTGGTTTAAAAATAAGAAAAAAAAATAAGAGATAATTACTACAACATCTGAAAGAATGGAAGAATAACTGCAGTGCCCATGATTATCGTTACTGTGAATTTGCCGTATCTTGTTTGTGCAAAAAATATTTGACAAAAAAGTACTGCTCAATTTTAATATTCGCTACGTCGAGTTATAAGTGAGCAAGCCTGTAGTTCAGGTCGTAAAGGATTACCAAATGGGTGTGTTAATTAATGGATTAATCCCTCCAGAACATATCAGAGACATTTATTATTGAAAGCTATTGTTAAAAATAATGGGGTGGTTATTTATAACTTTGTATCTTTAAGCCATAATATTACTGTAAATTCGAATAGTAACTTAATATTGAAGTATTAATTTAAGTTACTAATTGATTTGTTTTGTTAATATTTTGAAATAACAATAACTACTTGTACAATCATACCTATATTTCCTTGCGTTTTATTTTTGTTTAAAAATGTCGAAATATAGGCCTACATTTTATTTAATTTTCTTCTATTTCTTGGTGTTGGGTGAAGGGTTCTCAGATCTCCTTCCCCAAAATTCCTCTTGAGAATATGTGGTGTATTTTCAGATAATGAAGAAATCCCGTTTTTTTTTTTTTTTTGTCTCTTGAACTCTTCGCTGAACCACGATATGTGGCTGATCTCCCTCGGTGCTCGGGCGAAGCTTCTTACGGGACAAGAGCGCTTTTCTTTATTAATCCCAGTAGAAAGAGGGGAGAGCTGAATCATTTCGGGCGGAAAATCGCCGTTACCGATACTGGCAATGATGAGACGCTGGCTGACATGGACCTGATCGACATTAATTATTGTCTCTCCATCAAAGAAGAGATGGTTGAACATAGGACTCCCAAGGGGACCAAATGTACAGAAGAGGGTTTGATTGGGGAATGTATTTAGAAGGAATCGAAGGCTTGCAATTGTCTCGCTTGCTTGTATGGAGGTCCATTCTAAAGGAAGCTCTTATCGGATTTGCTGGGTGGAGTAGTCGCCGTAATTAGTCCCAACCGCTTTGTCCAAGAACTCTTAATTGCACCTGAGTGGCTGGTGGAGTGAAATTATCTGATTTCCAAAGGAGCCAAAGCCGTACTGAGAAAGCGGCAAAGACAAGCCAGATTCGTTTCGTTTCAGCTGTGGTTTACAAATGACGCTTATGCCGAATGGTGATCAAAGCGCCATTGACGAAATTCAGCAAAGGAACCCCTTTAATTCTCTTTCGATTTGGTAGAGTGCTCTGTAATTTGGAAATACTGGAAACTAACTTAATAGCAGAAAATTTCATTCTAATTCTTTTAATTAAGGTTAAAGAAAGAACTTCGCTTTAGCTTTCAGAAGAAAGTAAATATGCCGATTTAACGTGGTCCTTCTATTTCTGGGATCGGGTAATGCACTGGATAGAAGACAAAACGAAATACGAAAATGAAAAAGAATTTTGTATGGAGAGAAACATGTATTCCAAGAAGTAATAAGAAGCAATAAGTTCGCTAACAAAATATAAAACACCAATTCAGTAAGCACTATTTTTTTTTTTTTTTTTTCAAAAATCATGTTGTGCGGAATAAGAAGCACAACGTCGACAGGAAAGCCATTGAGCAATTAATTAAAAAAATGGAAAATGATTTCAATTTGAATAATTACTTTAATGGTACAGCAGGGATGTAATAAGGAACTTTGAAGATAACGAAGTCTTGAAGAAAAAGAAAAAATTAAAAAAATTAAAGATTTGTTTTTTGAAAGAGCCAACGTATAGTTAACATTGAAAACTTTTTGTTAACTGCAAAGTTCGAATCGTAAAAGTGGAAAGGAAATAATTGGTTTTATTTTTACAAAAAGAAAAAGATGAATGTGAAAGTTTTACGCGAAATACAGATGATATTTGAACTACAGCGCAGAAAACGTAAAAAAAGCGAAGAATATTAGAAATAATGGAAATCGTTGTGAAGCATACAAAAACAACAACTGATTCAGATTGTGATTATCACAAAAACAACCGTAAGTCTTTATGAAAAATTCGAGCCAAAATCTAGAGTTATAACAAAAATTATGAATAGTTTGGAGATCTAAGAAATCATCATAAGGATTACGAAAACCCTTTAATTGTAACAAAGTTGACAACGTTGATAAAATCTCAGCGTAACCGAACAGTTTCTCCCGAGAACATTATTTTTGGAAATTAATTAATCAAATTTTAATTAACCTATGAACACATTGTTCATCTGAAAATAGGAAGGCACAATACAGCATTTAATAATGATTATAAGTAAAAAATTGGTAGATTATATTCGAATATATTCGTATATT
Source organism: Thereuonema tuberculata (assembly GCA_023159025.1). Classification (NCBI taxonomy): domain Eukaryota; kingdom Metazoa; phylum Arthropoda; class Chilopoda; order Scutigeromorpha; family Scutigeridae; genus Thereuonema; species Thereuonema tuberculata. Next base: position 66,234,617 of record JAFIDM010014012.1, read on the forward strand.
ATATTTTTATTTCAATATGACGAACAAATGCTGTAAATATCTACTGACGCTTTAACAAAATAAAACGAAAGTTTACGAAGAAAAAAATGATGTTGATAAATATGAAGCAGTAGTAAGTAAAGTACCAGGTGATTCAAAAAGTAACTAAAAATTTGAAAATGCAATAATTTGTGAAATCTATATTACTAAAATCTTTTATTTCGCTATCTGTCTGTTTGGCGCAATTGTTAATTATTAGTTTCCCTTGCTGAGAAAGTCAGGTTATAAAATTTTCTTTTTTTTTCGCCTTCCTTGGGATTTGAACCGAGGACCTTCGTCCTCGCAGTCAGGAACGATAACCATTAGATTATCGCTGGTCCCCAATATCTAATTCTACTTTTATTCTATTTGTTCGCGCGTTATCAAATAATGAGTACATTCAAAAAGGAATAAATATCACTTTTCGCCATAACCGCTTGGAATCGATTCTTCTTTGATTATCTCATACTTGTCAGGGGGAGACAGGAGGATGGGCTAGTCTTGATAGAAGAAACATGCTGTTTTCGCAGCAATGCTCGGAATGACGTGGGATTTTGTGTCAAAACAACGAAACTTTATTGTCTGATTAGTTACATTTCCAACTTCCAGGTGACGCTGTTGAATCAGAAAGCAACTGCCTGCCGGTATAGAAACAACACCTCTGGCTGACAACGTCACATGTGAAGGTTACAGTAAGGTGTTGTTTCCTTGTCGTGATACTGTACTGCAAGCATCGGAATTTCGTTATTGCTTGCCTTCCTAGTGAAACTTTATTATCTGAACACAGAATGTGCCAGTGCGGTATTGCGCGCACATCGGACCATGCGAGGTATGCGAAATGGCAAAGAACCCATGAGTTGTGCAGCACTGAGGCAAATGATAACGAAATTTGAAGACACAGGTTCTTTGGAAGCACGTCGACGAAGCGGAAGACCCCGACCATCACATGCCATTGTGCAGGATTCGCACACACGGGTGGATGAACTATCGGCCGTTTCCCAACATGGGGAATGCAGTGCGCACGACGAAGAACTAGCATATCGTACGAAGAACTAGCATATCGTACAAAGAACTATCATATCGTACGGCACTATATGGAGTTCACTGCGAATCATCCCTACAAAATTCAACACTTGCAGGAGCTGCAACCTGTCGATTTCACGCAGCATCAAGAATTTGCCCATTGAGTTTTCTAGCAGATGTTCGACTGTGGAGATTCAAGATACTGCGGACAGATGAAGTACACACTTAATGGCAGTGTCAACACTCACAATTGCCGCATCTTGGCTACAGAAAACCACAACAGCCAAAAGTTACAGTCTGGTGTGGTTTCACCGCTGAATTCAGCATTCAAACGGTTATTAAACTTCATGGGTTAGCGATATGCAGCAGTGTTACGGAGCAGCTTTATTCCACACATGCAAGAGCGGCAAGCACTCCATACAGTAAAATTCATGCAAGATGGAGCACCACGACACTTTGCTATTCCTATCAAACGACTGCTACACTCAACATTCGGGAAGGACAGTATCCTCAGGCGGTCCTTCCCGCATGAGTGGTCACCAAGATCTCCCGACCTCACACCCTGCGATTTTGGTTGTAGGGGTTACTTGAAGTCAAAGGTGTACCGCAATCGGCCAACGTTGAAAGATGCCATCCGGCATCATGTGTTTGCAATAACAGATATGGTGTTGAATGCAGTGAACACTGTCGTATCTCGTCTGACGCCTTTGCTCCTGACTAATGGGAGCCACATTCAGCATCTGTAAGTCCGTGTCAACTGTCCTACCCCACCAGACGAATGACACAACAAACTGTGGCGCCATCTGGCGATCGGATATATAATTAATCAGGCAATAAAGTTGTGTTGTTTTGGCACAAAAATCCCGCATCATTCCGAGCATTTCTGTGAAAACCGAGTATCTTTCCACTATCAGTATTCCACACATCCTTGCATTTTCAAATTTTTTATTACTTTTGGATCACCCGGTATTTAAAAACGATAAACGTATTTATGATAACGTATTTATGTATAGGTTGGGAGATTAAATATAAAATTTATAAATAATTCATGCTTAAACTTCGCCTCAAACATAATTAATTAAAATTGTTGAAGTTGTACTAAAACTTTGAGTAATTGAAACACTTCTATCCAATTTGAAGTATTCTGGAAAACGTGAGCTGTGAACCACATGAGCATTTGTCTGATGAATTTATCATCAGCGTAAGTGTGACAGATGAATTGGAGAAATTACAAAAAAATACTACAATTAATATAAAAACAGAGCGAAATTAAATAGTCACTAGAACTATTAACAAATAGCAAAATAATAATTAATGATAAAATGATAATCCATTCTTTGCAGTTACAAATAAAAAAATATATGTTGAACAAAACTACCAATGATAAAAACTAAAATTTTAAAAATAGATATTTAAAGAGTTTTGAGCATTATGACATCGAAATAATAGAAAATTAGCTTATTTTGTTGTTCTAAATTTTAATAAACAAACATGGTTTGTAACAAGAAGCAATTAATGAAGAAATTATCCCCCGCTGTGGTTCTCTAAATTACTAGAATCAAACAGTAAAAACCTAAAAGAAAATCAACCCTAAAATTAAAAAAATTAAAATTATTTATTAAAAATTAAAATTAATAATAGCAACGTGAACTATTGTGTAACAGCATGTCTGGGTTTTGTAACAATGGCATTACGAAAACAGATATGGACCTTTATTCCCGATATTTTATGTTCTGTGATCACTTAACGAAGATTATGTTAAAGAAAACGTGAGGTTTTATTATTTAACTAATTAGACATCAATCTCATATCATCCAACCAAAACAAAAACAAGACGAAAAGTACACTGATATTTTCGTGGCGAAGTTGCTTACGCCTAAAACCAGCTTTTATATCTTTACCAAATAAAGCGTGGGTCGTTCTAAAGTTCGGACAAATCGTTGATCTCGCAACTGTACAAGCTTGCTGATGGACCAGAAAGGACTTATAGAATAGACTATAAAACCATTTATTGTATCAGTACACTTCTCGCAGTACAGTTCTCTGTAGGTGGCTTATAAAATATACGAATAAACTTCATTAAACTTCTCCTAACTTTCCGTTCCCAATCGATATCCTGTACTCTTTTCTTAAATTCATCAGTTCGCACCACAACTCGAGTGCTCATATTTTTTTCTTTTTTTACTCCTTGTGCAAAATGAACTGTATTTGCCGACGACTCTCCACATTCATTGCGTTTGCTGTTGGTGGGTGTTAGATGTCTGTTCGTGGTTCCAATATCATTCACCTCCAGCGAAAAGGTCACGTGAAGGACGCTCTAATCATTGCCAGTCAGAATTGACGGATCGCACCCCTTCATTTATGATCCACTAGTCACAAACCTCCAAACTTCACTCCACTAATGAAGCAAATCGTCTGCTAAGCAAAGATGGGACTGCATTTATCTGTCATACCAGAATTAATTATTATTTTCTCGAAGCAGTTTATCGCCACTTTAATATGCCATGCAACACGAACTCCCCTGTCTGAAGTTAAGTTGCACAATTTTTATTACGTCAGTAAAAACTAGGGAATTCAATCTATTGTTTTTTTTTATATAGTGAAGGAGAATTTTTTTTATATAAAGCAGAATACATTAATGGCCTAATACTTTAATTCCTCTTAACATGGCTTTAAATGTTTTTACAATAGTACTTCTTCCATAAATATATCTTTTATTATTGCATAAAATTTAGTTTTTAACTTTAAAGGTTGCTGAGTTTGTCAGTACTCATTACAATACTCTTGAAGCAGTTCAAATGTTTCCTGTCTCTATTTTTAAAAAGTATCTCAAGCTATCTCAACATGTCTCAAATTGTTTATCATAATATTTTTAGATACGAAATTTAAATATTCGAATTTAGATACGACCAATACGATTAAACTAAATAGACTCCATAAAGATTATATTAAATTAAAGTAAATAAAAACAGATTGAGAACAAAACATATATTATGTTTCAGGTCATTGCAATATGTCTTTTTGTAGGTCTAAAATTATTATGATTTGTCTACCTCTTGGGTTTGATGAATATGTTATTGATCTGAGGAAACTCCTGCAGAAATTCATCGAATTTTAAATTTTTGTTTCAAACCTCCGAGATAACTGGAAACCAAATATTCTATGTACATCTCGATTAAAGTTGGAATTTATTCGAATAATGCAACTGAAAACCGTCGAAATGAAAACGGTCATAAATAAGTCATATAGAATTAAAATTTTAATTTTAGAAATACAAAAACTGATGATCACGATAAAAAATACTTAATATCAACTAGTATAAAGCGAGCAATTCTTCTTAATTTTATATTGAAAAGGGGCCTCAGGATTTTGATGAAATGGAGTGAATCTATCATTTTCGGGTGCGAGAAAGCGATTTAGCTAGGGTCTCGACTTCCGGAAAACTCATTTAGGAGGTAAATGATTGACCTGGGTCCTGGGCACCTACGTTATTTTCCACAGTAGACATATTTTATTTTCGTTTTATTTTATTCTTAATAAATTCGTGTTCTGTGCGTTTTTACGTTTAATAATATTAAATAATAATTTTTAAAACGCTTCCTTTCAACGACGCGTGTATTTACTGCGGAGCTGTCCATTTCCCCGAAAGGGGTTAACCAGATATTATCTTAATAAACACAATATCGGATTACAGTTACTTTTTCTCTTTACTACCATTGGTTTATTGAGCGTGGAAGAGTAATTAAAAAAAATCTGTGATAGGCCGTTTGCTGAGATATGTCCTATTGTAAAGATTTGTATTGATAAGTTGACCACAAGTGAAATTGGATTCCATAAGTATGTCGATCAGAAAAAAAAATTACAAATTAAAGTACGAAAAGCAAACTTTTATTGGAAAAAAATGTGGTGGTGCCTTTAAAGTTGCACAGGTGCACTATTTTTCTACAAAGTCACCTTGACAATTGAGGCACTTGATACAACGTTTGATTAGTTTGCCCATCCGAGCCGTATAAAAGTGCGGGTCTTGCTGTTGTAGCCACTTTTTTTAGCATCACATTGAACTTCTTCATTGGATGTGAAGTGTCGACCTAACATGTGCTCTTTTAAGGCAAGGAAAAGATGAAAACTACTGGGTGCCAAATTCGGACTGTATGAAGGATTTTCCCAAATCTCCAAGGGTAAACCGTACAGCATGTTCTATGTGCTCCGGGCAATGTGTCTTCGGGCATTATCATAAAGCAGGATCACACCATCGTTGAGAAGACCAAGACGTTTCTTCTCGATGTTGTTGCTCAATTTCTTTAAGGTTTCAATAACAAACCAATTTTGAGGAAATCAAATGAATCGCCATTTTGAAATGATAGCGCGCACCTTTAATGACACACATGGGAAAGACGACGCACCACTAGAACTCTATCGGAAATTTCAGCAACCGCACCGCTGGCATTATGGTAAATTCATAAATTTAATTTCTCGGGTTTGTAAATTTCTGATCGACCCTCGTATAAGAAAGATTATTATAAAATAGCTTTACAATTAATTAAGAGATAAAAAACTATCATTAGCTTAAAAATTAATAATTCTAATAAAAATTCGGGGTGAAATTAACCCTTTAAGGCACGAATTAACATAGAGCTGAAAATGAATAATTATTACATTAAATATTTAAAGTATTAATGAAATGTTGTTAAATTCTATTTTTCAAATCATTATAACATTAATAATTATCATTATACAGCATGCGGAAAAAAGGCGATTTACGTTTAAAAAATGCGTTATCTCGTAATCTATTCGGCGTACTAGTGTCTTTCAACTATTCATTATATCGATAAATTAGTCAGCTACCTAAATATATAAGTTTCGTACGTTGTTACGATGGGAACTTAAAAGACGGATTTTGAAAATTCTAAGCTCCAAGTATCAACCCGAAAATGAAAAATTCTGTAACTTTTGATCCTACGGTTGAAACTTTATAATTTACGTATGGTTTTTGTCCTCTAAACAAGACGATATTCAGAGAACCAAAAAGATGCTCAAATGTGTAAAATTAAAAAAAATTTAAAATTTCACTAAAATTTCAAAAATCTGTAATATTTCTAATTTTTTATTTAAAAATAGTAATATGGGGTTCAAAATGAATATTTTTAAAAGTACTACGTAACGGTACTACGTTTCGGCATTAAGTATGGAATAATAAAAAAGTGGAAGTTAGCGATTCCAAATGGCATCATTGGGCCTTAAAGGGTTAAAAGTTTTAAAATGCATCACTTTTCAATGCATTTTGCTGTAATCTAATTCTAAAATCTTAATGTCGTTCATTTTAAATTAATAAAAATTAAATCATTCATTCTTTTGTAATATGGAAGAGATTCCGTTTTCAGCTACTAACAACTGAAAATAAAAATTAAATATCATCTCTATTCTTATTAAGTTTCCACATTTATCTCTTATTACTAGAGAAAACAGCATTTATACTGATTGACATATTCTGTAACGATTCTGTTAATATTATAATTACGATATCAATCAGTCACGATGCCGAAGTGAAATTTTTCCATTTGACTACACTTTTCAAAAACTTAAGTCACAATATCGGCTTTAAATCGATTTAGAAGTCTATTTCATATATTTCTCCGTTTTAATTTAATAAAGCTAAAAATGAAGAAAACTGACAAGTAGAATCCTGAATTGGGGTAAATCTGATATCGTTACTAAAGTTAACTTTAAAAATTAATTTCATGTTGATTTTAAATGTAATTTAGGATTTCAAATCTTTGTGTACGCTAGAACATTCAGCTGATATTATTCTAAACTTACTTGAAAATCATAGATTGATAAAAAAAAATGTCTATGTATATAGAAAAATGATGTATGAATAATAAATTATTGATTATCAATTATATTTGTAGAAACTGAATGGTTGTTTTATGATGTAACATATTTGTTACCATAACTTTAGAATTTATAGTTTAACATTTAGCATATTTAGAAATAATTAAAAAAACATTTGGAAATAAAAATTACAATACTTAAAATCTTCAACACTTTATTTATATTACACGTTTCACAGAAAATGCAGTCAAGTTACGAATAAAAATACATTAAATTAAAATATAGGCTACATATTTCGTAGTGTATACAGTATTTTTGGTATAGATTTATTCTGCATATTTTAATTTATTATCTTTTATTTGCAATTTGACAGCATTTCATGATAAATTGTTATAGTTATACAGATCAGGTCATAAAGCATTAGGAATAGGATAGCAATCATCTCAGCTAAATATCTCAGCGACATCTATTTTTGCAAAACTGAACTGTTGTTTATAGTTGAATCTGAAAATAGTGTGATGACTATTATTGTAATTCCATATATCTTGGGCGTGCCCGTGTGTTATTATAGATTCAAATCTAAGTTTTATTTCTTAATTATTATCTCTCTCTATTAATTTGTTTCATTCATATATTGAATAACTTCTGGATTTGCAGGCGTGATTAAAAGTTATGATCATTACCTTCCATGGGAAACTTTTTTTAGAAGAATTTCTTATGATCTTTTTTAACGATCTTAGAATAATGTATGAATTATTTTTTTTTATTTCAGATGAATCACCTATTGATACAAAGACTACATCAGTAGTTCGTACAACTCTCCATGAACTAGAGAAGTCATCCAACTATAGTATACAAGTTGTGGCTTTTACAAAAGTAGGGGACGGCGTTCCAAGCAATCCTATTTACTGCCTTACACTAGATGATGGTAAGTTTTCCTTTTCTACATAAACTGTTTTTATTTTTTCGTTACTCCCATCTCACTTTGTCTTATCTTCGCTTGACAACAAATTGCAACCCACTGCCAGCCAGTGACCTACTGAAGGATGTTTCTCATGGGAAAATTAGAGAATCTCGTGTTTTGTCTTGTGCTTATCAGTCCGGAAACAAAGCGGATTTTTTTTTTCCGCGGAGATTTAAATAAACATGCCAAAATGTGACGGTGGCTACAATTGTTTTTAAAGGATTTTTGCCTTTGGGAGATAAGTTGAGCAGTGAAAGACGGAGACAAAGAAAAGAGAATATAAAATAAAACAATTGTTCTTACTTTCAAAACTATTTTAATTCTCCTTACATCACATAGGCGATATTTCGTAAGACTAATCGTCTTACTTTTTCAAGCCTTTTTTAATCTCCTGGGAAGAGTGAACCATTTCCCTCCTTCCCAAACACTAAAATCACAAAAAACAAACAAGAATTCCAAAACGTGTTAGCAAATAAAAAACATGCTAAAGTTTTAAAAAGATTTTGTTTGTTTAATTGTTCTTACTATTTATTTTACTATATATTTTTTCTGACTTAAAAGAAAATCTGAAAATTTAATTGTCTTTCACTCTTAATTTACATAGCATTATAATTGAACGTCGATTATCCGAATCACCGCTACCTTCTCTAAAAATTGTACTACTTTTATACTACTGATTGTTATATTACCCCTACCATATAATGCCTGCGTTTCTGATTATTTTTTAAAATAATTTAGATAGTGAAGCAGTCTTTAATTGTCATTTTGGAATTACAATTTGAAAATAACTTTTTATAGTACGTCATTCCTCATCATCATCTTTAATCAACTATCAAGTACTTCTGGTTCGTGACTGCATGATCTGAACAATTACGAACTAAGAAGTTCTGTCTGTCTATCTATCTAATATATCCACTGGATTGTATATTTACCAGTCGATGAAGCCGGTGCTATGAGCTAGTGCTAATTCGTGGATAGATTTGGGGAATGATTATGTAATAGAGCTAGATATTAACTGCGCCCACTACACAACGGTTAATAAAAGCACTCTAATCTCCGAACATTCTTCATTCTTTTCTTTAATAATATCCCAAAATCAAATATTTCAAATAATCAATAATTTACTTCAGTATCTTCTTTAATACTCGATCTCTTGTGAGTTAGTTACATCTTCTGCAGCTAGAGTTCCTACTTTAAATTATCAATCTGATTCTGTTTCTTAAGAATATTGATTTTTGTTCATGAAAATTTATCTTTTCTCTTTCACATCTCATTTAAATTTTCCTTGATTACGGGTCCATCTCTTTGGTTCTTCTTATTAAAGACAGATGAAACTAATTTTTTCCCGCATCTTCTAAGTCTATTTAAATTTTAAATTGAGTTTCTTTTAAGGATTATTAATGCCGCTGCTTTATTAATATTTTTATTTTAAAATCTATCTAGATTAAAATAAGTTCTTAGTACTGAAGTAAAGAATTTTGGATTAGACAAGTTACTATTAGAAAAATTAGGTATTTAATCTGCTCATTAATATAAAAGTAAAATTACTTATTAACAGAAGATCACTTTCTTATGTGAGCCAACGCAGAAAAAACAAACAAACTACTATCAGTTTTCAAAGAAACTTTTTATCGTGCATTGAAAGCACATAAATATTTCATGAAAAACAAAATACTATTCCAATCTATCGTGTAAATAATTCAGCATCCAACAAAAAGAAAGTAAAAAAGAAAATAGAGCAGTGGAACCGCAAATACATCAGTCAACGGAACACTTAAAACACAAAGAACTCATGAGAACACATGAGTTTAGACTAATATTAAATGCTGTTATCTATTAAATTTAATAATAAATTTACATTTACATTTTAATAAATGTAAGAGGTAGAATTTAAATTATTTTCTAACTTTGTAGTTACGAAATTATTGATTAAAATGTTCATCATACACATCTATATATATAAAACAAAAGTTGACTTTTTTATCTGGCTCTATTTCCTCCGAAACCATAAGACACAGAAATACAAATAAGGTGGCAAATGTTAGATATAGTATTCAGTCTGCTTACATTTTCATTTTTATCTACGTGGGTCAAGCGGACGTCCGGGGTCTCCCAGAGGGTCTCCGAGATGGTCTCCGAGATGCTCTTATTTTTACTGACGTCAACTAACTTACGATCAAACATGAGGTCTCCGAGACGCGCTCGTTGGTTCTGAGAAATATATATTGAAAAACACCTGCTTTGCTAGTTTCAGACTAAAATGATATGGTTGCTTTCGATATACATTATGGTAAACATCGTTCATTTTGCGAAAGCGTAATCAAGATCAAACTCCATTCCTTTTGCACAAGTAAACTTAAGGCGACTGTACAGCGTTTCTGCTATCAACTAAATAGTAGAGGAATAGTCACTCCTGTCACCATAGTCCCCATAGTCACTTCTGTTTGTTTACAGTAGTACCACTTCCTGTAAGAAGAATTGCATTTTCGACTTGATCCGTAAATGTTATTAGTCTCGTTTTATTTATTAAATTAGGTTTGTTGTTAAAAATTCAGCAACATCTCAAACTTAGTTCGAAATCGCAATTTAAGTCCACTAAATATAGACGTCCTATTCCTAACAGATCTCAAATGAATAATTCATTACTATCATACCAAAGGAAAATTTGAGGCCCCAATAGTCGACTAATCATTCTGAAGGGTCACTGGGCGTAACCCTTGGGTATAGGGCCAAGGGAGGATCATACGAAAAATACAAACCAGTAGTTGATTCTGAATCTTCAGTATATCATCTAGATCGCGATTTGTGGAGCAGGGTGAAAGCTGAGCTTGGTCTTTTATCTTTTCAGCAGTGTTCAGTTCATGATGATCTTCATTAAATAAAGAATAAGAAACAGATATTATGTAGAAATTACGTTGCTCAGAATAATCAAAGAATTAGTAGACATTAGGTTAATGTGGTTTTCTTATGGCCAAGTGCACCAAACTTCAATTAACTTTGACGGCTGCATTGTGGACGTAGCTAAAATTAGTGGGGATGCTGCTCCAGAAAAATTTTAGCCTTTGTTTTAAAATTAAAATTTTAAAATTAAGAAAATAAACATGTATAAAAAGAAATTTTTCAAGTTTCTGAAAAATTTTCCTTTTTATGCATGTTTGTTTCCTTTCACTCAATTTTAAAACAAAGGCTAAAATTTTTCGGAGCAGCACCCCCCCCCAATTTTAGCTACGTCCACAATGCAGCCATCAAAGTTAATTGAAGTTTGGTGCACTTGGCCATTAGTCTTTCGCTTTAATTGTATTATTCGGATATTGCAGATCCTTTACATCTTACCAGATATAGTTAAAGAAGTTAACTCAGAAAGAAAGAAGAAGTTAAATCAGAAAGAAAGAAGTAGTCCTATTGAAAGTCGTACTTGTTCTTGCTTTCAGAAAAGCCGAATAGTAAGAATAATAAATATAATATGGATAGTGACTTACAGAGGTGTTTGGAAACACTTTTCTTCAGTTCAATAGTCTTCATTTTGGCAAATAATTAAAGCTATATTTGATTTTGCATCTTTAGTTTTATTTCTTAGAATTTTCCCTTTTATCTTCTACTCCATTTGTTTCTTTTTTTCTTTATTTGAAAAGATGTTTCGGGATTTTAAGTGATAATAAATGACAGCAGCAGATGATTTTTAATCTCTTTCTCTGGAAAAACGTCTTGTTCTTAGTTCGTCCCAAATTAAATCCACAGCTGCTTCTTTCAAAACCACAGTCAAATCTAATGAAACAGTTGTTACTCCGTAGTTTTTTTTAAAAGATTTCTCTGTCTTTTTTTCCTACTACAGCCAAGGAAAAAAAGTCCAGACCGAATTGCTTCTGTATATGATATTTATTATCTCGTCACAGTTGACGTTCTTCTTTTTAGTGTTTTCTGTATTATTATGTTTTCCGACGACGTAAACATTAAGAAAAAGTCACGTGGTTATTAGAAAAAAAAGAATAGCGTGTGACTTGTAACACACAGTGGAATATTCCTGCACAGCTTTCGCACTGGTTTTCGCGAAAAGAAGAAAGGAAGGAGTCTAAAATGGCGGAACTAAAGTGCTGTCACAGTTTTAAGAGAAATATGGGAGAGCATTTCTGGTCGCCCATTCCATCTTGCAGCGCTATTTCTACACCGCTCTGGTTTCGGACATTGATTTCCCCTTCCGTTGCTTTTATGTATTTATAATCCGGAAAAAGCAGAACGAAATAACTTCGTCCCACAAGATGAAATCAGAACTCGGAAACGCCGGCTGCGGAGGAAGCCAAAAACCGATCCTTTCCCAACTGACGTTCGCAGACGCAAACTTTCTGAACCATGAAAAGAATTAATATCGAAAAAAGAGAGAGAGAGAGAAAGAGAAAGCTCGGCGTCAAAGAAGCGAGGTTATCCTTAAAAAGCTTTGCTGACAGAGATTAATAGTGAACTCTACTATTTCGTTTTTCTTCTCTTGTCATTTCAGGTTTTATAAAAATTCTGCAGCTCTTGAAATCTGTATCTTAAGTTTTGCTTTCTTTTACTTATTAACACAAAGACTTCCATTAAGAAGTTTTATCTTTTGAATTGTTTTGAAGTAATTATTTGAGAACTATTTGATATGAAATGTTAATTTTTACAATGTCCTTTAAAATATTTTTCAAGATTCCTCAACTTACGACATAGTATTTATTAAAATTTGTTTTAAGTCTTATTAATTTATATTATTCATTAACTTATCTATAATGCAATGTGTACGATATAATATGTAATACTTTTCAGTGAAATATAATTATTTAGACTTTTATTATATTTGCCAGGCCCATGGATCTTATTATTGTGGGAATCGAATATCTTACGACACAATATCCTATAAAATAGTAATTGTAAATATACTATAAAACAAATAATTGTACTTTCATATTGAATTAAAAAAAATATTTGATAGTGCTGTGCAATCATACAAAAAAATAAATGTCGGATATTAATCAACTAGAATTTTGAATTTCTGGATGTAATACTTAACAGTATGAACAGTACATTTCAGTTTAAATAGTCTAAACTAGTTTTAAATAGTCGAGTTCTATAGATTTGATTAGGTTTTGCATTTTTGTAGGTTGTTGTCAGGTTCACTTGAAGTAAGATTTCAACATAGTTTAACCAAATTATTCTATTGTGGACATTGATTTGAAGTTTCGACCAAGTCCGTCGAGATTTTAAAAAAAACACACAGAAATTTATAATAGGAAATTAATATTAAAAGAAAAAGTGACAACTAAGAGAGGCACATAAGAAAAAAATTCGCGCCCCAAAGCATCTGGGGCAGCCGTTTCGTTCTTGTTAGGACTCGTCAGCCAGATTTGCCCCGGTGATAGGCTTAGAAAGGTGTGGAAGTTTAAACATCTGCTTTCCGTTGATTGTGGGACCTCAGAAAACAAACAACAATAAAAAAAAATACACGAAATCGCTTTGGGTGCGAATTCTTTTCTTTTTCTTGTCTGCCTTCCTAAGTTGTCACTTCTTATGTTAAATTAAGCACGTTAAAATATTTTTTTGTTTAAACTATTTACTTTAGAGCGTTTTGGGATACTTTCTTTAAGGTTCTTTTATGCCTAGCGGTTTGCAGGCCAAGGATTTAAAGTTCTTTTATTTTTTTGTGTATTTTTAATGTTGTTTGTATTGCGGGGTCTCATATTTCGTTAAAGGGATGTTGGCTGACGAGTCTTAACAAGAACGAAACGGCCGTCCCAGATTTTCGCCGGTGATGGCTCGGTGTGCTAATTCTTTCCTTTTCTTATGTGCCTCGCATCGTTGTCACATTTTTATGTTAAAGTAGGCACGTTAAAATCTTCTTTTTTTTAGAAAATTAATATTGTTTCCTAGATTTAAAAAAAGCCAAGGAATTTACTTAAACGTTTCCGTTAAAGGAAAGATTATATGCATATACAGGGTTCTGTACGAAAAGGAGTTCTGCCTGCTTTCGGAGCATTGCTGCTGCTTCAGCATCAACAAGTGTAGTCATGTGCTTACGGTACTATCTTATATAGTTGGAATACCCAAAGGCTTACCTATCTACTGCTTTGATTGCTAGAATAACGGTGTCTGTGGCCAACCTGCTCCTCGGAGTTGAGGCCTTGTGATTTTTGCTTTTGAGACTGTTAAAACGGAATTGGAAAAGGAGAATCTCGGAAGAGTTGAAAAATGTACTACGGCGTAAAACATACAATCTTAATCACTGAAGTGAAATCTGCTTTCACGAAAACGTTATCCCGAAACGAACTTAATATTATTCTCAGTGCAGACCATTTTAAACTTAAATGTTAGAGGGATAGATAATATTCTTTAATGGTAATAACATAAAATAATTACTTTTCAATTTAACATTTGTTACATATGCTTTCTTTAATTCATTACAACTCGATACTTGAGACTCTGCCATCGTGTATTAACTGAATACACATATACTCTGTTAGATTCTGGCTAAGTTTGCAAATACTTTAGGATGTATTTGGAGCTCAGCACTAAAATGCAAACCAAATTAGACTCCACCCACTGAATGTAGGTCACTGAAAGCAAAAACTTCCAACTGTAGAATTCCTCATGCAAAAGCAGAACTTTTATTACAAAAGTTTTCTTTCTGCTGGTTGAAATCATACCATATCCTGAACTTTCTGAATTGTTACCAAGGAAAATAGCTGTTAAAATATTAAAAATGTTGGAACTAGGAAATTGGAACACGCCTATTTTAATAAAGGTCATGAAGATGACTCGAAGTAGCCATTGGATGTTAAAACATTCAGAAAATTAAAACAGACGAAGATATCATCTGGATTTTTTTATATAAAATATATATTCTGTACTAAAGTGAATGTCAGAAAATAAAAATGATATTTTGATTAGGTTTGTAAAATACTGCTTCATGTTGATTAAACAAGAATTCTGAAAACAACTTGAAGCCTGCTTTCTTTAAATATTCTTTTTCTTTATTTTTATAGTCGTAAAATCAATTAAAGGAAAAGTCTTTGTATTTTTTAAATTTAATAAAATACTTGCCGAATAAAATAGTATTAAAGATAAATTAGTATTAGTAAAGTAGCATTTTCAAGAAATTACTTAAATTTGCAGATATTTAAGCTGCTTAAATCTAAGTTTAATCATAAAAGATGATAGTGGATTAACAAAGGGATATCCAATTGAAATCGAAATTCATTGTGTTACTGCTTTTCTATTGGAATTTTCGTCAACTTTACGAACAAAATTTTCAAATACAAAAGTTAAATTGTCGATAGATATGCAGGCCACGTTTTAAAAAGACCCATTCACCGTTTCTGCACGTTTTAGGTGGTACACAGGGATTTAATGAGGGAAAGAGGCGAATAAAATTTTATCTAATCGGTTGTAATAAATTTTAGTCAGTGAAACTGTAGTTAGAGGAATTCAAAATTTTAAAATTAAACTGAATGAAATACGAAACTTATAAACACGTAGTAAAGAATAACACAACTGAACGAGCTCTGACTTTTTACTAATTTACTCTCATTATATGCCCTGAATACTCTCATTATATGTCCTGAATTTATGTTTTTGAACATAAATAATCTCTAATATGTCTTAAAAAATCAATCATTTTTGAGTTTACAATGTTAGTGTAACTTACGCGACGCACTGTATCGTATTTCTTTTAAAGCCGTGCATAAAAACTAACCTAATTCAATTTACGCGCTATTAAATTTTTACTCCATTAAGTGTATTCTTAATTAATAACTTGAAAGACTTTTTATTTATTAGCTTCAAAATATTCAAGTTATGCGAACAACCAAAAAATAAACAGAAAAAAAAAACACAGGCAAAAGGATGTTATTAGGGAGAATTTTGAACAAGGTGCTAAAAAAAAAGCAAAACAAGTAAGTCTTTTTTTTTTTTGGTTATTTTTTTTTTGCCTTAGTGTAATATTTCTTTCACTTTGGTTCCATTAATATTAAAACTGAAGTCGTTTCATCAAACTTGAAGCAGTATTGCTCAAAATTTTTATTTCTTACATAAACTCGTATTCTCTGTAGAGTGATTAGATGCAAACAAAAAAACCCTCTCCTCCTGTGAGTCATCACTTTTTGGCGCCTCTTCTGCTAGAAGCGTAATGAGAAAAACTTCTTTTTTCTTACTCTTTCGGGGATTTTCATAAAAAGACTTTATCTAGTCAAGGAATAAAAAGACAACCTGTAATGCTATTTTTAAGAAACCACATAGAATCTTGTACTGTCTGGTATTTGGTTTTCAGTTTGATAATGGTAATATTTATTCTCCGTGCGTCCATTCTTTGTAACAGGAATTTTCATGAATGTTCTCAATTTAGGGATTTATTCATAGCATCATGTATAAATTAGAGTATAATAAAAGAAAGAATACTCAAAATTACAATGTAATAAATATACAGCTTTAATATATTAGAACAATACCTGTAGAAGAAAAAGACGTGTTTCTACCTAATGTAAGATGTATTTCTTCCTATTTAGTTTAAGAAAATGTTCACTGTACTTTTGTAGTAAGTTTCGTTAATAACAGGAAATACGAAGAAGAAATAAATGTTACGCTACATTAAATGGTGAGAAAGAGGAAGATTAGAAGGACTATTTAAAAAGGATAATGCTATTTCTTTCTTCGCAAGAATTTGGATACTTCAAATTTCTTTAGACAGGATAATGCTATTTCAAAAAGAAGTGCAATTTATTTCTTCGAAAGATTTTGGACATTTACTTCAAATTTTCTTCGCAAGAAATTTGGACATTTATTTTAAAGGAAATTGGACATTTATTTTAAAAAAAATTAGACTTTAATTTATTTATTTTTCTGTAATAGAGCTTCGTGCGTCACGTTTTTGTTTTGTTGAGTAGAGCATGGCACGTTTTATTGTTATATTAAAATTTAAAATTCTGGTTTGTTAATTTTTAGTTCTGGGAAAGACGAAAGATATTTTCTTTTTCCCTTTGAAAAATGTTTGTAAAATGCTTGAAAAAGGAGATTTGATGAGAAACAGCAAAATATCGCAGAAGATAGAGGTAATAAAAGAAGTGTTGTAAGTTATTATAAGGACTACTTCACATCTGCGGATTTAAGGTTACTGGCTTTAGAACAAAAGATAAGAAAAACTTAAAATTTTAACATCAGAATTTGTGTTTAATGTCTGGAATGGCAGTGTAAGCTGTATGTAGTTATTTACTATGTTATGTTATTAACTACATTTAATAATATCGCAATTTATTAATTATCTTTTACTTTTCTATTACAAGTCTATTGTATTTCTGTCAAAGCATTTTGACTGCTTCCTTGGGAAGAAAATAGTCCCGATATATTCACTGTCTATTAATTGAAAAGGAAAAATATTCAGGATATAAAAGGACTTCCAAGATTTTACATCTAGTATCCGAACAGACTTATTTTTTTTTTTTTTGAATTATTTAAAAGGTCAACTGGAAGCTCCGATTTCAACTGAAATTTAAGAAAGAATGCACTTCTTTTATTGCAGTACAAGATCATTGAGATACAAATAAAGAGTCGCATAAACATATACCACTTAGTATCCCGCTTATATCCTCTAGGGAAGCTAGGCAGCGAAGAAATCAGTTTTCTAGCAAGGACGGAGCTGATTGATCTGGCTGGTTTCCATTGTACAGATGGATAAGGCTTAGCCATAGACATACAGAGGATTTTGGAATGAGAGCGGTTATGTTGGCTTTAGTTGTTCAACCAAAAGTCTACTTTTCCGGATGAGAGGGATTACAAACAAGCGATGAATCTTCCAATCAAAAAAATAAAAAACATAGGTCCAAAATCTTAGGTATTTTTCTATTTTCGATGCAACGCGCAGAGAGGTTACAAGTCTTACCAATACTTCCTCCTCCTCTTTTGGTGCGCCAATGGGACTTTTGGAGTGGCAGACTAACAAGCATTGAAATAGGAACTTCCATTGAAGTGACAAGAGTCTCACCTCTGAGCCTTACAGAGGATCACGTACAATTAGTCCAATGATAAATCCAAAGCATCTGATTGAGTGCTGAATGTTAAGTCTTCAAATATGATAACACTCATTCAAATATCTGTTTTTAGTAAAAAATAACCAAAAAAATGATTGAAAAGTCAGAGAACATGAACTTTAATTGAATTCTACAATTTTAATTGTGAGGGTACGTCTCTAAAAAGTATGTTTATTGGTCGGTATCAGTTAATCAATAAATTAAAGATATTTCTAATTATTTCAATCATTTCGTCCCAATTATTAATTAGAGAGACGATTAATTGGTGTAGGCAGTTGGATACCTAATAGTTCGTTATCGTGGGGATTTCATTTAAAGCCTTCTAATTTACTGAAAACTCAAGAGATGGAAATAATTTGGTATTGAGTATTATCATGTTTGAAGTTCCTGTTTTCGATTCGGTACCAATCTTGTTTTGTTGAAAAATCACAATTTTCATTCAGTTAACCTGATAACGCGTTTAGTTGTCTTTTTATAACAACATGTATGTTTTTTGTTTAGTCTAAAGTTCGTGAAGCTTCTTAATCTGCATCAGAGAGAAGAAAATATTTAGAACTAAACATTATATAATGTACGTTTTGTTTATATGCTTTTATTCGCATCACGCTGAAATCGACTAAACAAATTTTCGTAAAATTTGACATTTAACTTTTTTGCATAGTTACAAGTTAAAAAAGTAAGTCAATTTACTTTAGTTCCCACCCCTAGTATCCGGCTGCACGAATATCTCTCAAATCTGATACGTTGCTTTTCAGTTACCATTACGCGACAGAAAGCGGAGCATATATCTCGATGTGTGTTGAAGAACGTATGTCCATTCGTCTTTGATCATGATAACCCAAAAGTTGTTTCTTCTGTGCAGTTGAAATTTTCAAGGGAAGCTTCAATTCTCAAAAGAAAGATCTCCATTCATTTTGGTATAAATCCGACCAAGAAATCGGTAGCTAGCAGCAAAAAACAAAAAAAGCCTGCCAAGATACGATGTCGCCAAAGCAAAGTAATCGCGATTATAAATGAATTGAGAGGCCCGAAAATTTAGTGGCAGGTGAATAGTATCAAATACGATATCCCTCTTGATTTTGATCGAAACTGGGCTGATACCTCGAACTGACAAACCATTTTATCACAGTAAATTAATGCATAGTAACTAGAAATGATAAAAATTCACTATCATTGTGAATGCTTACCATTGTTTGGTACAATTATTTTTGTACCTTGAAGATATTCCAAAGCTGGCATCTTATCTTTTCTGAGTAGATTTCTCTAATGATTACTATTTGATATCATTTTTGAAAAAAGAAAATATGTTCTTTGATTATTTTGCTTTGTTCTCTGATTCTGTTAAAAGGTTATTTAAATTTTCCTTCAGTAATTTAGTTTTTTTCTTTAAACTTCATTTTGTTTTCATTAGAAAGTATTCACGTAAGCCATGAACATAAATGTAAATTTCTACAATATATAAAGTGAAAATTAGTATGGAACAACAGGTTTAATATTCCACATAAAAATGAACTTCTTTATATATCTGTAATTATCATGTTAAAATGGAGGCTGGATTTTTTTAAAATAGGGTAAATATTTATTCATGATCCAAATTTAAATAGAGGCAGTTTTTTTATCTTCATCACTACCATCTCTTAAAAAGACCCGCAAATCCATTATTTTGGTCCCTGTCCCCCCAAGTCATCGAAATGAGTCCCTAGCGCTGTTTACTCAGTCCACACTATTATGTGATAGCTGAGCGTACAACTAGTTAAGAATAATAAACATAAGGATTGTTTATTAGCTACAAACAGATCCGAAAAATCAGGACTAATTTTCAGTAACTTGCCACAAACAAGTTTTTCACTCCATCATTCTCTTGTGGAGGAATTATTCTTTTTTCAAAAAAAGTGGAAAATAATCTCATTATTTCGTTCTAAATGTTAGTGAGATTTAAGAAAGGAAGAAAGTTTGTGCGAAAAGTTACTCTTTAATGTAAAACTTAAGTTTCTCCAGAGACACACTGCGCTATTTGGCTCGTTTTAATTATTTATGAATAACAATGTTTCCTCAGAATTATATTAAATGAAAGCTTCTCAAGGTCTGGATTTAATAATGGGCGGAAAACCATAAACTTAAGACATTGCACGTTTACTTAGTAATTGAGGTATGTTCGAAATAGAGTTGCGGTCTCTAAATTCTTGTCGTAATTTAATATGCAAAGCATTGTTCACAATATTAAGACTTTCATTACTTATTTCTGCCAAAAATTCCATCAACAAGTCATGTTTGTACTTGACAATGCTTTACTATTTGAAAAATCTCGAAACATTTTTTGACTTGACGATTAAAACAAGAAAGTAAAAAAATCATTGTGATACATTAAGGCTCTGAAAGACATGTTTACCTATTATGTAGAATTATCTTAGTAACAAATAAACAGTTACACAATACATATTTTCTCAAAAACAAAAAGTCGAAGTAATTAGTAATATCATTGTGAAGGGAAAGGGAGATTAAGGAATGACAATATAAAATAATATGCTTAATTGGATTTATAATAAATTCAGAATTTTGCAGTTCAAACTTTTAAAAGACATAATTTCTTCATTAATTTCCTCCAATTCATTTGCTGGAATATAACAGTAAAATGCAACAAATTTTAAGCTCCTGTTTCCATTCCGACTTTGAGTGAGAGTTCGTTGCATTTTTTTCTGCTGCTTTTGAGGAAGAGAACAAAGTGTCTGTGATAAGCGTAATGCTGCTTTCTCTGTTGTCAAGAGAGGTTTCAGTTAGTAAGGGTCGTGAAGCTAGAAATTTTGTTGGAATTTATTTTAGTTATGTAACTATATGAACAAATGCCTGGTAAAGTTTGTCCTTTTTAACTACAACACATCACGTGAGGTTTTCCTTGACACTTCACGCTGAATTTACTTTTTTCCAATACTTCTGCAAGTAAGATGCCACTGTTTTGAACTCCTGAGTGCTTGTGGTTTCCCTTTATTTGTCTGCAAAGGTTAGAAGTTGCGTCTAGTGATTAGTATCTTTTGGTTGTCGTGTGCTATCACTGATGCACCTGTGGATAACCAGCTGAATGGACTGCGGATGGCTCTTTCACAGGAAGAGATGGTCTTTGATCACAGATTGCTTACATGGACTTCCTCTCCAGACAGATAAACTACACAGGGCCAAGAATACAGTTTCTTCAACACTGAACCGCTTCTTACTAAGAACCACATTCAGGAATTTGGAATGAATAAAAAAAAAGTTTTCGTTTTCAAAAGAATCGTAATTTATATATTGTAAGTTGTAATATCAAAAACTACATGAAAAATAATAATAAAACTAGTTTATAAAATTAGCATGTTTAATTCATTTAAACCCGAATAAATATATTGTTTCATAGATTTTCTTTTCTTAAAAAAAAAGAAAAAAATGTACACTTTTTTAAACTCCCTCGTCTTTTAATTTTTTTTCTTATTAATTAGTTGATAGGTTTATATTCTACTTCGATTCTTATATGAATAAGTGATATATATGTATATGACAAAATATATATAAATATCACAAAATTAGCAAAGTAAGTAAAATTTTAAGTTATGTAGTTTTTCTAATGACCAAATTTGAAAAACAATGGGCCTAATATATATAGCCTAATATTTTTTATAATTAATTTATACGGTTAATTCATATCGACAGTTTCATCAATGTGCAGTTCGCTTATGCTTTGTTTTTAAGTAATAGAAGTAAATTAAAAATTATAAATTTAATTTTTAAAAATTAAAATTTATATACAGGGGATAATTCAAAATTCCTTGCACAAACTTAAAGGTAGGTCAGGAATACAAAACAATCCTTATTCATAGTGGAACGTATGTCCGTAAACGCCACCAGAATGTGCTCGAGGGCTCTGGTTGGCAGCACATTTAGTTAGGCAGTGTGAGCCATCTTCTTTTGAGACGATGTATTACTGTTCGCGGAAGGAAATTTGAGCACCTACTGTGAGCCTGTAACTGTACACCTTACTATCATATTGTTAATATAGGGTTAATAAACTTGTTGTTTACCTTACTTATTTCTGAACCTTCTAGCACGTTCGGATGGCGTTTGCCGATATATGTTCCACTATGAATATGTTTTTGTATTCCTACACTACCTTTAAAGTTTGTACAAGGAAATTTGAATGACTCTGTATGCTTCGATATTTTCGAAATGGCAAATGATTGTCAAACTGATAAATAAGGACTTGCTCAATTTTCAGCTAAATTTCTAAATTGATAAATATTCAGAAATAAATAAATATTCCGCATTTAAGGATAAAATAAACAGAATTTTGACGCTATCAGGTTGCCGATTCGATTAATGATTTTGTACAACTCACCTGCTCTCCCCTTTAGAAAAAAATATCTATAAAGAATATGATTATAATACAGAATTCCTTATATAAGTGCTGCAGAAACATGCAGAAAATATATGTACGAGCAGCAATAATTCAAAACATAATATGATATTTTACTTCACAAATCAAATATACAACTAATTAAATATGTAATTTCTAAACGTTGATAATTTTATTAAAATTTAGAATAAAATGAATAATAAGTTTTTTTGTAATTGAATTCAAATTCGATAGGTATCTATTTTCAGTTAGAAGGCGAAAAAATTATTTTGCTTATGTCTTAATTTAATTGATTTTAATTAGTATCTAAAAGTGAAAAGAAATGTAAGAACATCCTTAAGTAACTTATGTACAGAAAAGAAAAAAGTAATATTCTGCTCTTTATTTTGTGATCTTTAATAATTTACATTGTCCTGTTCCCATATTAATGTTCTGGAAATCTTTCAGGATATTATGGAGCTTTATTTAATGTTTTAGTTGAACTTCCGGTATGTGAATCAAATTTATAGTCTTGTGGAACAGGAATGTTGAAAAAGTTTAATTATTTTATATAATTTCCTAAAGATTCCAGCATCACAACAGTACCCTACAATGAGTTCGGGTTGTACTGAAGGCAGAGGCTCCTGCGGTTAGCAGCCGATGTTGGAGGACCACATTGATGCTCGCCTGCTTTCATTACGGGAAATAACATACCTCATTTGACAAGGTTACAGAAGAGGGATTATTATAATTTTTCATGATTGTCAAATTTAACTTTCTATACAGAAAACCTAGTGGTGCTGTATCGTCCTGTTAAAAGAATCTCTGCGTTAAACTTATTAAACATGCATTCGATGCATTTAATGCTACCTTAATGATGAAGAGAAGAAAACATCAGCATTCGAATCCTTTTTCTTTTTTTATGAAGCGATCATTACTTTTTAAAAGCTCCAAACATCACAAAACAAATCTCTCTTAAGAACCCTAGGGTCTGTAACTGAACGAAGAAGCAAAGTCTTTAATAAGACTTTTTTTCCGTTTCTGGTTGAAATTCTTCCATCGTCGATCGATTGCAGTTGAGGAATATGTCAGGATTCGACGGAAGTATTTGGAATTTTTTTCTTCTTCTTCTGCCTCTTTTTCTTCTTCTAACGTTTTCACGATAAAAATGTCGGACCTGGAGAAAGGAAATGATCAATAAACGGAGGTGAATCGTAGTCATGGAGTGACTCTTGAAAGAACCACTTGGGTTTGCTGAGATTTCTCAGTTGTAAAATAGGAGCTGATTTGGAATAGTGAAGCCACGTCAGTAAAGGTTTCGTTTCTTACGGGTGGATGTTACTTCATTGGAAGAGATTTTAGTTTAAAAGAAAGAGAGTTAAACTTAAGCGTCTGAATCGGAAATTATAGATTTATAAATAAGCTTCCATTTTTTTCATTAAGAATTGATTGTTTTAAAGGCCTTAAAGGTTTTTTTTTTATTATTATTAAAGTTCTTGTGAAATACCTTTTGAGGTAGCCGTAAGGTTCTTAAGATTCGTTTTGTGTTCCACATTTTGTTCTTTTTTTACGTGAATTGTCTTTAGTTTAGAGGGTTCACTTTTTATGGTATCTCCATTTATAAACAACGCTTTCAGTTCAGTTCACCTTTGACCGATTTCTTAGTGTTAAAAACATTTTCGCTCAGCGTCACAATTAACAAAGGAGCAAGAAAAGGAAACAATTTTAAGTAAACAAGTAATTACAGATTATAAAAGATTTTTAAATGTTAAATGTTATAAATAAAGTTAACAAATGGTCAACAGCAGGTTTCTAATCAGGTGATAAGAGTAACACTAGTGGTATTTGAAAGAAGAGAGTGGTACAAGAATAGCAGATGGATTACCTCTTGGATTAATGAAAATATGAAAAATGAAACTACAAAAATATACACATCTAAAACTAAACAGTGATTACATGTTTACATATTAACGGATATTCTTTCTGTTGGACCAGCGAAAGAAAGAATAGTGATAATGAAATTCTTAGCTTTACCTAACAAAGAATGCATTCATGAATATTATTGCTAAGTCACATAAAAGGACGATACTTTCTTTGTTAGATCACCGTTCAATGAATTTTATTTATTACTGTTCAATACATTTCAATGACTTAATAGAAAGACAATATAAGTAGTATTCGTTACTGGAATCATCTAATTAAATTTGATTTGCCTATTTAAATCTGAGTCAGATTCTAGAATCGATGAAGATGTCATCCATGCAGAACACAATTTAACGAAACATTGACTCTACACATTTCATTAAAAAGTTATTTTAATAATCTAGAAATCGTTATATCAGTTTCGCTTTATGGTGTACAGTAGAGGCTAACGAAAAAGATCGGGTGATAGTACAAAATCACGGATTAGGAATTTGATCGGCACGCAAGTAAGAAAACTTAAATTTTTAATTAACGAGTTAACTACGTTTAATTCAAGTTTTTATGGCAAACGTTAGTAACTATTATCAAAGATAATTTATCAAAGTTTACCTATGTTTATCAAAGGAAACCTATCTTTTTAAAGATACCTAGGAACGAATAATAAGAAGACATGGACATATTAAAATATAATATATTGGATATTACATGCACTATCGATTTCGGTAATATTTTATTACCTTTTTATATCATCACCTTTTTATATTTATTACATCTCCAAATAGTAGATAAATTTAAATAGTAAATAAAGTAATATATAAGGCTTCAAGAAATATATTCGTTAACATATTTTCAAACACAACATACAACAAAATTACATCAAGTTACATAATTGCAATCAATAATATCAAATGACATCTTTGTTATTATATAATGTCACATCTGTGTTTGTTATGTAGATTCTTTGTTATATTAGATTGTAAACTTCATTATAATTAAATATTAACAGGCCATCTTGTTGTGTGGCAATTGTGGATATGTACGATTAATTTATTCGTATTTTATTACATTGATCAATACTTTTAATAGAAATAGATTTATTATAACATTCTGAGACCTCAAAGATAATTACAGATTTCTTACATTTTCTAACAAATTCATTATCGTAATGACTAGAATAATAGGATTATTAAAGTACAGTTTATATGATTGCTCCTTTACATGCAAAACTGTTGATTAAGAATTATCTTATCTCTTTATGGCTCTAACATGTTCTTTTTATCTGGTATCCAGTGTTCAACCGGTTTCGCCGACATAAAGAGAGATGTTATGTAAACATTGGATATCATATAGCACACCCTTACATTGTAAAAGTTTTATTGTAATCTCTTGCTAACGACGCGACGGTGTAACTTAATTTCTAATATATTGTTTTCACGAGTGGTAACCATGATATCAAATTTCTTTAGTATGCGTGAAATCTTAGAAGGTAGTAGGATGAAAAAGGATTGAAACATATACATAAATATTATTCTTTAGACTATAGCATCTAACATTGTTTATATCCGAATTAGTTTGTTCTTCATGTGATGATTGATGACACCTTTCTGATATCCATTATAACGCAGTAGTGATTTCATATTATCAAGTTCTCTTAAAAAAAAGGTAGGAATGTAGAACAAGGTCCTAGTTACTAAAACCGTAATCATTTAATTTTGAGTCGGATAGGAACATGCGATTTATAGAACATGAAACTTTAATATTGCTACGTCAAGACAGTAGAATAATAGTTTTCCGAGTAAATAGAATCAAGATTTATTCTGTTAATCAAATACTTCACATATTCAAATATATGTGAAAATGCTCAGTAATATCAAATATAATTAGACCTATAATTAAGTTATTGTATGCAAGGTTTTTACTACTTTGAAATATTGTGGGTTATAAAAAAATAGGTGATTAGGAAATGAATTGTTTTTTAGTTCTTTAATGATAAATAAGACTATTTCTATGCTGTAGTCTAGCATACATCTTCGGTACTAAATGAAGTAAGCTGTAGGAGTAATATTGCAACATAACAAACTGTGTACTTAAAGTATATACTTTAATATTTGGGTGGAGGAAGACAGTGGTGACTGGGTTAATTGACATTCTACTGTAATTCAGGTATTTCCATAGGGAAACATTTTTTATAGGAAATCATCACCTAAATTTCCTTTTGAATATGAGATAATGTCATAAAACTTTTGTTTTATTAAATGTTTCTTTTTCTTTGCGATATACAAAGATCACGATGAAGAAAATTTCAGAACCTTTTAAGAAAAGTTTCTAAACTTTAGTGATAAGATTTAATCTCTATTCTTCCCAGTAAAATATTCAGACATGTTTTAAAATTTAATCAGGTTCTGTTCCTGATTGCTTATCTAGCTCTCGGTTGCAGAAGAACAGATCAGATCTAAGAGAAAACTGTTCTTCATCCAGGTATTCACAGCATTCACCCATCTCTTTTTTCCTTCTTCTTCTTTTCTTACATTGTAATCTATTCCTTTCTTTGCAGTTCCCGATGTTCCAGCCAACGTCAAGGCGTTTCCTGCTTCCAAAGATTCCGTTTTGGTTGCGTGGAAATCTCCGTTGCGTTCAAATGGGGTCGTCAACAAGTACTACGTGTATGCCAAGCACGTCGATGACGCCGAAGAGGTAGGTTCCCAGTATGCCTTTTTTTGGAAGTAAAAAATTACGAAAAAACTGCTGCTAAGGAATAGAAATTATGCCCGAACTTGAAAAAAATTATGAAAAAAGAAAA
This sequence comes from Thereuonema tuberculata, assembly GCA_023159025.1. NCBI lineage: Eukaryota > Metazoa > Arthropoda > Chilopoda > Scutigeromorpha > Scutigeridae > Thereuonema > Thereuonema tuberculata. The sequence continues at coordinate 66,261,574 of JAFIDM010014012.1, forward strand.
CTAAAATGTGACCAATCGATTTTATTTTTTTCCTACTGCAATTATTTAGCTTTTAAAAATTTTGATGAATAAGCTCGCTATAATAGTTAACGAGTAAAGTCTAGTGGGTCGACACTACAAGGATCTAATTAGCTGAGCAACGTACTGTTCAGAAATCTCTTTGATGGTACATAATTGAGGTCAATTACGGAAATTCCCAGAATTTCCATTAAATAGGCTTAATTTGAACCGCCATCAATTCTTAAGTTTATTATCAATATTCAAGAGAATTTCAAAGAATATTAATTTCATCGAAATAAATTCAATCATCATATAAATTAGAATATATATAGAAGAGCCCCTTCTTAGGAATATAGTTAGGATAGCAACTTCTTACGTAGGCGTTAAACATATTTAACTGATAAGCTCTGCAAGTATAAAATGTTTTGGCCTTGCTGGTCTTCGATATATACTGGAATTGTGGAGGGGGGAGTGCAGTAATGTACATGTACAGTAGAGTAATCAGTAATCAGTTTGTCGCCTTAAAATCGTGTCCTTTGTATCTCTTCTATGCCTTAACGGTAATGCAGTATCAGACTTCTATCAGATTTCTGTATATACAATAATAATAATAATAATAATAATAATAATAATAATAATAATAATGCCTATTCATAAATAAAAAAATATATAATATAAAAGAATATAACAAATGCCACATGTGAACAAACTATTATAGACGGGAAACACAGTTACTACTCACCTCAATTTCTGTCATTTTCTTGCAGTTTGGGTGCCATATTTAACTTTTTTCATTTTTTTGTTTGTTTGTTTATTTATTTTGTTTACATTTTTTTTGAAATTGAATACATAAGAACCGAGCAACTGAAGTCGCTCCAAGGCAGGTCGAGACGCTCCAGTATATTTTTATCCTTTTGTTACATTTTGGTATATTTGAAAATGTAATTAAAAAAGTCTAAATTTCTTATTGTTATTCGAATAACAATAAGAAATTTAGACTTTTTTCATTAGATGTAGTCAGTATGTATACTTCTATACCGGTTGAAAATGTAATTAGTTTTTTTCAATTGTGAAACATTAAAAATAATATATAGATAATTTAGAGATATAAATATAGATAAATAGAGACTTTATGCATTTAAAACTTATTAAAGTTTAAAAAGCATAAATAATGTATCAGCAAACACATTATGTAATTATAGAATCATGATGAATAGTTGTTGCTTCAAAAGAGACAAAATTAAAAATTTAAATAGATTTGATGGGCCAGCCACAATGAGATTTATAATGCATTACAGTTGTCGTAAAATTCTGAAATTGCGTCTTGTAAGTTTTCAGTTAATTTGCTTTGACGTTGCAATCCTCACTGATGGTCGCTTACAGAAGAGTACCGTATACTGTAATATCGAAGAGTATCGTAATATCGAGTATATCGAAGAGTACATCGTAAGCTGTTACCAGTGCAACTCTGGGATAGTCGTTTCGGGCTATTTAACACTCATCAGCTTGAGTTATATAATTCAGGGAGTGTATGGATGTTGTCTCACTTTTAATCACAACAGTGGCAATCTTTATTCCCCTCACCAAAAAGGCAGTATTCCCATTTCGGCATGTGTTTGCCTGCTATAAGATGCATATAAGATAAGTATAAGATATATCATGAAAGCTTGTATAGGAAATGAATAAATTGGAGTAATAATGAAGTGTCCAACATTCAGTTCAACAGTCTTCTGAAATTGATAGATTTGAAATTAACAGAAAACAAGAAAATTAAAGAAAAAGGAAAAAGAAATACCTGAGAGTTTCCATAAAGTAATAGCATTTGGTCCGTAGTTGCAATTGAATCTGGGAAAACTATTTTGGATAAATTAAATGTTCATTTAGTTATCCATCATCCACGACTCAATAGTACAGGATAACTGCGAAAAATATATTCACTTTCTTTTGCATCTTATCGATAATAATGAATATATTGAAATGAATAATCTCGCCCCAACTGGAAATTGTTGAACTGATATAGATAGCTGGATACTCAAGAGAGATAGATTCTTATCCATAAAAAACAAAAAACCGCACATTATGTTTCGTGGCTATCCGTTCGCTCGTTCTGGCGTTATCAGGAGAAATACAGAAGCATGCAGAATTGTTGATCTAATAGACCTTTCTTTCCTGCGCTGAAAGAAATCCTCCACTGAATTAAGTCCAAACTACAGATGAACACCACATTGAAAATTTATAACTGAATTTACATTAAGAATTATTTATTTGTTTTTGAATTTAGTTCCACAATGTACTCTTAAGCTCTGTCAGAACGAAAACTTTCTGAAGATCTCTCAGCAGCACGGTTGTTCAAGAAGTAAGTCAACATAAACAGAATACGAACCCACGCAACTCGTATTGCAATTTGAAAGGAAACCGTTGGCATTTTTCTTTTCCTCAAAAAACTTTTGTCCGAGTTGAATTGACGTCGGAGGAAGAAAGAAAAAAAAGTCACCATATAAAGAAATGAGAATTAAAGACGACGACTTGTTCTGCCACAAAGAAAAGCCGATGAAAAGCAGAGATAGTTCAAGAAAGCACTGAGACCAAAATGAAATGTCTTCTTTTTACGACAGAAAACTTCAGAAAATGAGCGCATTTCAGTAGATAGAAAGTCTGTTAAAAGAACAATTGAAAATCTTGTAGCAGTTGAGGATTTTTTTTGTATTGATTGTACAGAAAAAAAATAAAAATAAAAAAGATTGGCATTTCTTAAAAATCGGTTAAGTGTCAAACCAGGAATTGAATAATGAACATATTACTGATAAGTTGTATATAAATGGCTTTAAGTCAATGACTTTAAGGAAATTAGAATATTTGAAAGATTAAAACATTTGGCAATTTTCTTCACAAACAGAAGAAGCAATTAAGACGTACACCATTCGTACTATATACTGTACTATAAACTGTGAACCACTTAAAGTGATCAGTGGACGAAGGTCTGTACAATTAACAGTCAAAGGTCATTTTTCATACATTTAGCCTAATGTGTTTTAGTAAAAATATCTGACTGTGCTTGTTAAATAATTACATTAAGTAAATCTTTTTATTTCGAGTTTTTAATTCTTTGAGAATAAGAATAAACTCTGCAAACTAAACACGGTATCTGTAAAAAAAAAAATTCTAGATAAAATAAACGAGAAAATAGTAAATTAAATGAAGCAAAAAAACGATTTTAAATACATTTTTGCTTTAAGTATATCAAAAACAGCCCAGATTTCTAATATTAGATTTAACTATATATAGTTGCCAAATGAGGAAAGATGACCCAGATAATATCTTTTTTATAATTAGAATAGCTAATTGTGAATTGTAGGCACACTGAAAATCAATTAAGCTTGGAATCTATTTTTTCTTATGCACTGTTTTAGTGAGTGTACAATTTACTAAAAAGTTTATATTCTTGATTTATTCAGAGTTCAAAATAAACGAAACTTACAAAAGGTCCTTTTAATTGGAAGCCGCCAAAATTGTTTTTTCTTCTTTGTGGTCTGACAGTTTGAAATTCTTTTATTTTCAAATTCTTTTAAGTATCGGGGAACATTTCTTCTTATGGTTCGAAAGATTCGAACTGTCCATAATGTTTTTAGTAACTGTGCTGAAATTTATTGTGAAGCTCGAATTTACAAGATTTTACTTTACCTTAGGAGAGGAACTACAGTTTCACAAATAAATATCAACAACAGAAGACAAATTTATTAAAAGATCATCCAGTAAATGAATAAAAATAAAAAAAGAATAGTCGAATTAGCTTTTTAAAAAAAGTTGAGGAATCATCAGGAAAAATTTGAAACTTTTATCAGTAATATATATTTTATTGATGGCATTTCAAGTTTAAAAATCATTTTTAGATCCTTCACTCATTTGCTCAATAAACTTACGTTTTATAGATTATAACTTTAAAACAACTGTAATTTTGACTTAGAATTATCATTATTTACCAGACATATCAAAAGAACTTTTAGAAAAAGAGATAAAGTCGTATTTTAATAGAATTACTTCCAAGGAGAAGTTTCAGGATTACTTTAAATCTTTTATTGTAAAACTTCTTTTGAAAAAGTTTTGTTTAATAGTTAAGGGATCTTGAGGTGACCTTCTGTTTCTGCGCAAAAGATTGAGCTTTTCTCGTTTTAGAAACGATTTGAAGAAGGGGATGTTAAAAATTGTTTAGATAGATTTCGAAGTGCATGTTTGTTTTGTCGGGCGCCCATTTCTTGGGAAATTGCCTATTTTTATTGTTTTTCTTGACTCATCTCAAAGTGAATGCAGATTACAATTAAAAAGAGAAAAAAATAAAAATTGTCGATAAAATGGGCAATAGAGAATTAAAAGAAAAGAGAAAGATGATTTTTCTATCAAGCAATCATTGCCCTCTTCACTGCATAAAAGTTTTTTTTTTTATTTTTATATCATCATGCTAGAATACTATAGATAAAGTATGGAACATGCGATTAATGGTTGTGATCTAATATTTTTTTTCATTCTTAAAATGCGTCGCAGAGGAAAAAAAAGGGTTGGAACAAAAAACGTTTGAAATAAAATTTTAAGTCAGTTACGTCTGCAATCTTGGTAACTCAAGCACGACAGAACCGAAATACCTGAAATTTTAAATGTAGCTGTAGGCTAAAGTAAGAACTATATGTATTGATTTTGATGAAAATCGGATAAAACATCAGTAGGAACGAACAAATGAAACATGGGTTTATTGAGTAACTTTCTTCTAGTGAGTGAATTTTATCGTCAGGGTATTTGAAAGTTGGTTAGCCAACAATATTTCAGAATGCTTACCGTTTTCTAAGTAGTTTTTACTAAGCTTTTTTTTATCATTAATAAATAATCAGTACGCAAGAGTGGAATTTGAGTATTTGGATGAATGTCATTTTCTTGAAAGAGTAAAGCTTCACTGTGTACCTTTCTATTGTTGCAGCAAAGCATTCGAAAATGTGTAGACATTATTTAAGCAAATGCAAGGATATGTTCAGTTTCGATATTAGGTTTTTAGAAACTACTCAAACCCAAACTAAAGCCTATTAATTGGTTTATCCGGATTTGAATCCACATCCTTGTTAATCACTCGTGTTAACAAGGGTTACTCAGGGTCCTGTGAAATGTGAAATGAATTTTTTGTTGTACGTTCCTGTAGACATTAAATCTGGTTAGGGAAGAAATTTAATTTTTGACTTTTATGCCTAATAAATTTTTAATGTTTTATATATTGAATGGTCATTTATATTCCTTTCTACTGATGATGTTAGATAGCTAAGAAAATTAAATCCAAATCTTGATAATTTTTCATAATCTTTAAGTAGTGAACACTGAAGTCCTTTCCAATATAAAAATTTTTCTGCATCCACAGAATTGCAGAAATTTGTATGTTGTATTAAATCTTGTCCCTCTTATATCTTTTCTAATTGACGTTTCTGAAGGAGAAATACATGGAAATGTTCAAGAATATTAAAAGTCTAAAGTTCTGTCTCTGTCTCAAGCTGATGTCATAAATAATTATATGGCTGCGCCAACGTAGTTGTCAAGCTCAACACCACCACTGTGACATACACTTGTTCCTCAAATTGTCATGGTAACAAATTAAAATTTAAAGAAACAATGAGGGTGTTTTCGAGGACTTTTCAGCTTCTTTGATATTTAAGTTGTGTTCTGGAGAATGGTTTTAAGTTGACGTGTGAAGAATCATGTCGTCAAATTAATTTTTTTGTTTTATGTACCGTTAGACGTTCCTTTAGATCTTATTAGGAAAGAAATTTAATATATTTCTTATATTTAAATATAAGAAGTTTAGGTTTGATAATTTAGGTCTGTTGCCTAAATATGAAGTTAATTCTTAGTAATAACTTCAATCTTCGTAATAAATAACTTTAAAATTATAACAAAGATTTTGTTAGGGTTATTTCCTTATTTTTCGATTCTTTAGCAATTGTAATTGAATTATACTGTAGACTGATATTTTTCTAATATGAAATATTGAAGAAATGATAGTTTCATAAGCAAATGTAATTGATGTTATAAAAATTTCAATCGATATGCAAAAAAAAATAAAAGACCAGATGTATGCAAAAATAGATAGATTCCCTATAGAATCTGTTGGGTTGTCGTGATCCTCCAAGACCTGTGTTGTTGCCTGTACTTGACAGTCATTCCCTTGTCTTTTTTCTGGCAGACAAGACTAAGCCCACTAAACTGTACAGAAAATAAAGGTGAATTCAATTACAAAGTAAAAATTATTTTAAAAATTAGGTAATTTGTTTCCCAATGGTCCGGCTCTTAGCACTTACTCCTTTGAACTCATGAAGGAGTAGACACTGTAAACTATTTAACCGAAGAATTATATATTGTATTATAGTATATAATAGAAGGGAGTTCACGTAAGAAATAGACGAAACACAGAAGAAGAAAGTCACATCCATGCCGGCGCCGGGATTCGAACACAGGTTCAAACCTTTGAGCATTAAGGTAGGCGGTCGCCTCGATCACAATGCTTAGCCTGAACGGCTCAAAATCGAATAACAGAATCAATATTTCGTTTTAAAAGCTAAAGATATTCTTTCTATTCCAAACATCGGCTTTAAATAATGGAGCCATTCATTCACTGAGTGGTTGGAGGTACATTTTCGGAGGTAGTAAATCTTGAAAATTAGTTTCTAGAAGATTGCATAGAATGATCAGTCTCTCCTGTTTATCTAGGCATAAACAGAGTCTTCAAATAATCGCAACAGATGTAGTCCTAAGATGCAAGATGGCGTTTTGATATCCGATAAATATTGATTAATTGACTCCTACCATTAACTCCAAATGATGTTGGAAGGAACGGATTGAGATTATTTATTGATTTCTGCAAATGAAATTAAAGACTTAAATGTCATGTCTAAGTCAGGTTTAACAGTATCATTAGTTACTAGTCTAGTAAATTAAAAATGATACAGTGGAATGGCAAATCTTTTTATTGTATTAACATAGAAACCGAAGCTTATAATATCAGTGAATCTGTGTATGTAGGTGTGTTTCCACCCTCCTCTCCAAATAACAATATTTTTGTGAACCACTGACTGGAACTGCTTGAAGCTTCTCTTCTCATTTACTTGTTTTGAATATGAAGTTTAATATTATTACTAAAATTGATTTAAAAAAGGTTTTTTAAACAGCTTATTTGTGGGCCCGGTAGCCGAGTGGGTAAGGGCGCTTGGCTGCGGGTTGGAGGTATACGGTTCGATTCCCGGCCTCGGCGGAGGAGGGGAATTTTTCCACTCTTCTTTCTCCTCCAAACGGGCCCTAGGGTCTACCCAGCCCTCTATAGAATGGGTACCGGGTTTCTTTCCCGGGAGTTAAAGGCGGGCGAGCGACGGGCCGACCCCCCGTCCTCAACTTTGTCCCGTAGGTTCTGATCTCTGGAGTCTACCCTCCAGCAGCATTGCGCGGTCCTCTGGGCCTGATCGCAACTTTAACTAACCAAACAGCTTATTTACAGGTGGATAAGAAACGACGCAACATTTGTATTTACCCCACCCCCACCCCCCCCAAAAAAAAACAGTGGATTTTTCATCGATAATCAAAACATTACATATTATTACACTTATTAATCTTCTTATTGTTCACCAGTGTTTTAAAACAATGTAATTTAGTTAAATTAAGATAACTTAAGGATAATTTTTTTTCAGAAAGAGTGAATATGTACTGTTTGTGTTTGACTACTATTGTAATTTAAAAATAATACAAAGAAAATTAATAAAATAAAAACAAGATGTAGTTTCTAATATCGCCTGGAAAATTGCCTTAAAAAAAGCTTTTCATTCATTTACGTTGTTAATTTTTTGGCACATAGCACCTGACTCACTAGGTACCATGGTTTTTAAAATGTCATCACTTTAATCACAGTAGGCTTCAAGTTCTTTTACGACTTTCTTGTTTAAAAGTAACACTTGCTTTTGTTCAATCCTTTTCGTTTCCTTTCTTTTGTTTTTTAAATGTCAATTCAGTAATTTCTAGGGTTTTACGAAACATTATGATTCGGTATTAGCCATTTGTATATTCTTTTATATTAATATTTAATGAGAAATAATGTTTTTCAGAATAAGTAATGAATGAAAAGCATTGATTTCAGTGTAACGTTCAATAAGTCATTTAATCGGAAAACAATGAATAAAGTCATAAAGCATATAAACAACGGTGAGCTTCCGATAAGGTGTCATCATCAACTCATTTTAACAAACATCCGGAACTTGTAATTTTATCGCTAAATGATTATCAGTTCGATGCTAATGCAAATGTCCAAGGAAACACTCAAATTGTTCAGCCCTTGTGGATCGATTTCTTGCATTTCCGACGTATACACTGCTTCGGGCATCATTCTGAGATATCAGGAAAGCTAGTTTATTCTCTACTTTTATGCTTCAGGTATTAGGAGTAGCAGAAAAGAAATATTTATCAAAAAGGATAAGATTTTGTCTTAAGTTGTTGTCATTTGACCACATTTAATCTTTAAAGAGAATAGAATTAAAATTTTATATATTTCCACGGAAATTACATTTCTTTTGCTAAATTGCGGGTTCTTGTGCAATTCGGGTTCTTGAACGAAATTACATGATGGCTCACACTGAAGATGATCCGTATGTATTTTATACTAGTTATTTCAACTATAAAGTCATACCCAAGAATTTGAAATGGAGGGGTGCGGGTTTCTCGGTCGTTTACTATTCATTAAAAAAATGAAATTGCAATGATACAACTGAGCTCCCCCTCCCAATACAGAACACAGTACACAAATACAATGAATACAATACACAATGAATGTGTGATAGATTGTTCTATACTTTATCTAAGTTGTTATAATAATGCAGTATATGAAGTCCAGCTAATAATAATATTTCACTAAGAGTAAGAATTTTTCTTCCCTTGCTCATTTATTTCTCCAACCAACAAAAAATATTGAACTTCGTATAGGTAATCCAGACCGTATGAGACAATATTTTGACAACTTTTGTATCCAATTTTCTAAAAATGACGAAATCTAAAAGATCAAAAAGCACAAAAATTCCGGCTCACCTGACACAATCAAACAAACGGTAACAACCAATATATTGGGAGTTGCATATTTTTTATTACTATTACAGATGAATGGCTATTCTCTTCTCTCAAAGTATCTCTACCCTTTTTTGTTTCAGTTGACCATTCTAAGAGAATATTCACCTTTTCTAAAACACTCCTGTTCATATGAAAGTATTTATGAATATGATGGGTTCTTTTTAATTCTACTATTGTAACCAAACGTGCAATCGAATGATATTGTGGAGGTTCTCTTAGGAAGGTATGACTCAGGCCGAAGGCAACTGACCATCCAATCCCTCTTGTGAACTAGTCTAACTCGTTAGCAAACTGGTTGGAATTATCAATCGATTTCCATTTCTTCTAATTTTTTTCTCAAGATAACTGAAAGTAGATGGAAAAAATGTCATCTAGAGAACTTTCAAAAAAATGAAATAAAAGTAAAATAAAAAATATTTAACAAATACTCTATTTCACTGAATAAAATAACGGCACTTTCAAGGTCACATGAACTCCACTTTGATTTACAAACATTTTTGTAATAATTAAAGGGAATGGCTAACGTTAAGTTTACTAATCTAACGTCTCACAATAATTCAAGACGATACCATGAAATCCTCGTAATTGGTGGTCCAATTATTTTAATTACAACTTCTCAAAAAAATGTTGAATTTCTCTTAATATGCTGCTTAAAAATTTTTATTAAAGAGAAAAAGTAGTGTTGAAAGCTTGATTCATTATAAATCTAAATAAAGAAATACCTGGAAGAACTTGAAACCTACTTTCGTTAAAATCATCATATTTTCTATCTTTCTTGTTTTGTTTACTATACAAAATACATATAAAATCGAATAACAAATAAAACATATCACGCTCATTGAAAAAATAAGAAAGATGTATTACCATAAGCCAGGGCTTTTCGATCTGTGAATAACTGCAAGATCATCTTAAGCTAAAAAACTGCCAAACAAAGAGTTTTTTTTTTTTTCTGGCTCTTTATTGTCCGCAGATTGAAACGTCCTAGCATATGGTAATATGTTGTTCGTCATTTTTTTTAAATGTGTGTGATATTTTTTATTTGTTATTCAATTTTTGATAAATATTCGTTCCACACATTAAAGTTAAATTTATTCAAAATATAGAAACGATCAAATTATTATAAATATTACTTATAAATATAATACTTGTAAATTATTTTACCTGTCAAACAAAAAACAATCCACCTTTACATTTTCCGTTTGCTAAAAGCTAATTAAACCCGAAAATCTTAAGTCCAATTAATTTTAATCAACCAGAGGTTTTTAAAAGAGATGCTGATTTGCTTCACATAGAAAAAGAATCAGGCAAGGTTCAATTTCTCGCGTGCAGTGCTTCTCCGTGTCAATTTTTATCAACTCTACGCACAAAATTCCTCCTCAGGAATTCACATGTCAAAGTTTTCAAATACAGACATTAGAGCATATCTCATCCATAAATATGGAATCGCTGTTTCCAGAAAATCTATTCATGGTTTTGAATGTTATTTGAGAGACATACTAAGAATCTTTGAATTTAGGAGCCTCAGTTACCAAGAAAATTAGCTAGATAAAACGTTTTGATGAAATTTTTCTTTCCCTCCATTGTGGTTTCCAATTCATTTGTGGAGTCCCTTCCTATGAAATTAAAATCATAAAAGTGAAGTTTCAGATCCTAAGTTTTGACTGAATAGATTCTTACATTCTTTCTGTTCTTCAGTGTTCTTGTGTTTTTTTTATTTGAGAATTCATGATGATGTTAGCATTTATTAAGCCTTGATTGCCACACGACTCCTCTGAGGGAACGAAATATTACCCTTTTCCTGCATTCCTTTCCTTTCTATCGCCCTTCCCCTCCCCCTCATGTTTTCATCCCCCCGATTCTTTATTTAAGGAAGTGTTCTGTCAGGGACTGATTAATTTCAGGGCCCCAACGAATATCTTCTTTGTAGAACCTTAAGAAAAGGCAGAAAAACACGACGGTCATAAATTCGCTTTTCCGTGGCGTAATGGGGGAAGTGTGGGACGATGAAAAATTCCTTGATTATAAATTATTATCCTAGGACCTTGGCGAGCGCGCTGCAATTAGGGGTCGTTGCATTGGAGGGAGACTCTTCGTTTTTGGCGCGGGCTGCCGCCCGGTCGTTGCTCCTCTCGTTCATTAGTCGTTCCATGTGGTAATGCCTTAACCCCAACCACGTTCTGTTAGTGGTTCAGTCGCTCGGAAGAAAACAAACACGGCGACGAGACGGAGCATCTTCCAGTGATCGGCGCGTTCAATACTTGGAACGAACTGCGCCCACGTACCAAAGAAAAAAAAAAACTCTCATATACACGACCCTATCTCCCTTTCACACGAGCAAGTCAGGCATTAAGGAAAGTTCGTTAATTTTTATGACGTTTTAATCACGCAAATCCCGTAAGAGAAATCGATGCGAGGCAAATAAAGAAAGCTTCTTTTTCTCTTGTTGTTGGTTCAATTCAGCGAATAAATATTGTCATTCAATTAAATGTTTAGTCTTGGAAATTTACAAATCCTGTTTCGTTGCCGTTTTTTGCTTTCATTTTTGAAATTCTTAATTAATACTAATTGTATCAAAGATAATCCTTTATTAGCTTCAGAAAAGAAGCTTTGAGTTTATTCAAAATATTCAATAAAAATGTCTTAATTAAAGATAAGAATTCAGTTAACTGTCATGGTTGTGCTCATCGCAGTCTTCTGAATAGTGCAATATTACCTCAAACAAATGAACTGATCAGTCTTTGATAGCACAGCAGCCTCAAATCTTGAATTATTTACAAGGAGTAACCTTTATGAATAAAATTAGATGATTATGGAGGCTTATAAGAGTTAGTGAAAAAACAGCGTGGGTTGAATATGAATGTTTGGCAGATTTTACATAGTCAGAGATTAAGCGCTATCCAATAATAAATTGCAAAAAGAAAAGATATTTATTGATTCCGTTCATTTAAATGATGCATTGCCGTTAGGGTTTAACAAAATGTCTACAAAAATTCTGATGGAGGGTCTTTGTTTTTGCTTGTTTTTTTTGGTTTTTTTTTTTTGGTTCTATATTTTTATAGAAATATTTTAATAAGCGAGCAAAAATGGGCTCCAGATGGAAAAATCATATTTAAGTTATGATAAAATTATTAAAAGATAAGTTTACACATTTAATTATAATAAACTGTGTATTCAGATATAAAGAAACGAGACTTTGAAAAAAACATTTGAATAGAAACTTGAAGATTTAGGAAATGACGATTAAAATAACTGTTATTGTTCCCAGTATACTACAAGTAGATATACAGGTACCGATTTCAATTTATGTAAGAGTGTTTATATAAGAAGTTTTTTTGTAAGAAGAGTTTGAAAACTGGTACGCCAGCACATGTTGTTCTCGCTTTTAGCTAAGTAATTTTTGTTAATACAGTGAACTGTAAATGTTTTATCGTAGAACTAATATAAATATGACATTAGAAATATATTGAGTCCCACATAGGTGAATAAATTTAAAATTCAATAATTATAAACTTTGGTTTAATAATTTCTTTAATTATTTAAAAACAATTTAATTTCAATTTATTTAAGAATATTCAATTGAAAGGAATGCTTCTGCACAAACTAATGTAATTTATTTTAAAAAATATTGAAATTACCCACAATTCTAAAGTAATAATAATGAAAAGCCCTCCTGTTTTGATTACTGTGTTTCAGTCATCGTCAGGTGCTAGGATGAGCAATTATGGCCCACGGGCCAAAACTTCCCCTTCCTGGATATTTAATCATCCCTCTTTGTCGGCGAAAAATTAGGAATAGTACAATTGAAAAGCGAAAGATTGTTTGTTCAAAATAGAGGAAATTCCTCTTTATGGTGAATATATATTACGAGAATATATAAGGAGATATATATTCAGAATATTCAATACTTCAAATCTAAATATACATTTTTTCTATATGCGCTAAATTTTCGTTTCAAAATTGTAATAATGCGCAGTCAATATAGTTTATCAGAAATAAATTTTTTGTTTATCAAAATTAGAAATAGATTATTAATATACAATAAGGAATATCTGTTTCTTTTTTATCTGTTCCCTGTGGATTTCTACACTCTTTCACTTTTCAGAACCAAATTTTATATAATAATTGTCTAGGATCCTTTATCAGTAGGTATAAGGTGTTTTGAATTTATTTGTTGTATGTTCGACTTCTCTGTGTAATACAGAACCATACAAGGAAGCCCAGCAGTAGGCTTTTTTTTTTGCAGTAGTTCTAGTAGAGTAGTTTTCTGAGGTGAGCTACGTCTTGTTTATTATACATAAACAATACATTTTTATATTTTTGTCATATATACTTTAATATATGTTCTAAATCAATCAAATTAAAGAATCTTGAATGTCTTCAAATTTTATCCTTTATTTTCTTCATTGATATTAGCATATTTTTCAATGCCTAGCGAAATTTATAGATATAACTTGAAATCAATAAATGAAGAAAATTTTAGAAATACTGAAGTGTATTTTCTACTTACAAGGGATTTTCAAGCTAAGTACAGTATTGGGCAAAACAAACAGCAGTCATACATTCCACATCCTCACGTGATGATAGGGATTACCAACTTACATAATTTGCTAATTTCGTCTGTCTGTCTGTCTGTCCGTCTGTCTGTCTGTCCGTCTAATTATATCGTCTTAATTACTCGATATAATTCAGCTATTAAGATAGACCCAAGGTTCTCAATGGTACCATTGAATCAAGGGTACTAAAATTGGATGAAATATCAGTTCATTTTGTCATTCCATGTTGTTTCCATGAAATTTTAACTGAAATTCTAACAAAACTTCAAAACCAAATAATTTTGTTACCACTGCACCGATTTTAATGAAATTTGGCATACTTACTCAGTGTTTCACGCTGATTTTGAAACTCAAAACCATTTTTGCCGTAGAAGCTTCGTTCACAAGTTAGCGGAGTATTTAGATTATACAAAGGTGAGTTTTAAATGCCTTTCGGCGTTATGAGTCAAAAATAATAATTATTCTTTAGATAAATTAAACTTTAGATATGGTTGGTATTTCGTTTTTCTTTTTGGGTGGCAAATGATCCGTTAGATTAAACTCTCAGAACCTATATTACAGGTGTACTGGTAAGCAGTACACCTAAATAGGTCTGATAAACATTAAGAAAAAAAAATTTCAAATCAAATCATCAATCGAATCAAGTATATATAAATACATATAAATTGGCTAAGTTCGTCTGTCTGTCTGTCTGTAACTCCATATAATTAAGCTATTAAGATAGATCCAACGGTTCTCAATGGTACCACTGAATCAAAAGTACTCAAATTGGATGAAAATATTAGTTCATTGTGTCATTCCATATTGTTTCCATGAAATTTTATTCTTGGGAGCTGACCTCGACAACTGTAATTCTAACAAAACATATGTTCAAAACCAAATAATTTTGTTACCACTGCATCCATTTTAATTAAATTTGGTATACTTACTCAGTTGTTTACGCTGATTTCGAAACTCAAAACCATTTTTGCCGTAGAAGCTTCGTTCACAAGTTAGCTCAGTATTTAGAGTACATTTACTTTAGATTTGATAGTTGATAATAAAATGATTTTTTCAGATTTTTTTAAGCCTGTCGTCCGACTGGCTTTGCTGCTAGTTTGAATATAAATTAATAGTAATTGGTATTAGGTTTCGAATCGTCGAGGCAGCAATGGTTCTAGTTGAATGTTACGACCTTTCGTACGGTGTAGAATGAAAAGATGGACCCAGCCTTGCATATGTGAAGGAGCGGTTTTACCTTACAGTTCAGAAACAAGCCCCAAGTGACAGTGTGATTCTTGGCGTTATTCAAATATTCGGACGGATAAGTGGTGTGCTGACACAGCGTAGAGGGTGCACGGGACGGCCAATAAACCGTAACAACAAACGAGAATCACGGTCGTCTCTTGCAACAAGTGCTTACCTGTCATATAGCTGTGCGTACAGACAGTTTCTTCATGAAAACTATGCTGGTCGTATCATTTCAAGGTAGAAAATTTGCAGGAACTGTATGAACTGTGTCCGCAGTAACGGCGAACATTTGGAACATATTATACACATTTTCTATGGACAATGCCAATTAGAGTATTCCTGTACTATGTAAGTGATATTAAATTATATGTCCTGCTACCACTCCTAGGTTCTCTCTTCTGCTGTTTGTTTTGCCCAATACTGCACATTACTATTACAACTTTTGCAGAAAGTGAGTAATAAAAAGGGTTTTAAAGAAGTATTGTATGTTGAAAGTTTACCACTCCCCTTTTGATATTTTTTCCCGATTTCTTTTAACGATGCTATTATAGCTCTGTAATAAATCTTAGGTCTTGTTAATTATGCCACAAGGGTTGGAGTCAAACAGTGGACTTATATAGTATTATTGTTTTACATTAATGTAGCGAAATTCTGTTTTTTGTGCATTTGGAACATTCAGCAGTTCTTCATAGCTCAAATGGTAATGCGATTTCTAAAGGGCTGGAGGAAACAGGTTGAATCCGATTGGAGTTCGGGTCTTCCTGCCTGATTACTTATTCTCTAGCCATATCAGGGCACACCCAGCCCTCTGTCAAGTAAATACCAAATGTCCTGAATGTAAAGGTCGGACTGGTAATCATACCTGATCTTTATCCCATTCGGCTAGTGATCTCAGGAGGCATACCTCCTACATTACCTAGCATTTAATGATGATAAGAGCATGGTACTTTAGCTTTTATTTGGCAATATATGATAAATAATGGATAATCATTGTATAAGATAGACAAATATAATGGAACGTTGCTTTGAAGATTGATAAACGTTTTATTAATACCAATATGTTTAAGTATTAATTCATGATAATTGAAATAAAAACGATATTGATTTCTGGATAAAAAAAAAGGCGACAGTTGAAAGCCTATTTTTTTTTTATCAATAAAAATCCGCAACCATTTACGGGAGGTAATAAAACCCGACTGAAATCGCCAGAATATAAAAATAGGAGAATTGTTTCTCTTGAAACCATGCATCTCTTTTAAGCTATTTTACGTGTAATTTCACCTAAGAAAAAAAGCAATTCAATCAGATACATACACCAGCGCATGTCTCATAAGATTTTTGCTCTAAAACATTTCCAGATCTTCATAAATAATGTGAAAGTATATTGAACGGTTAAAACGATACAACTTTCCGATCTTCAAGACAAAACCTTTTATTCTTCATTTATTATTTCTAAGAAATTGAATTTGAAACTCACCGCATAAACATCCTTCACTGTCTACCAACATCTTTTTTCCGATACTTAGAAAGAAATAGCAAAAACAATCTCTTATTTGGTTACATTTTCCTCTCGAATTTTCTGGGAAAAAAGAATGTTTCCAAAATAAACAACGATAATTTGCATGAAGATCCTCTTTCTTTCTTTCCTTCTCTCCTTCTTCCTTTTTTGTCTTTTAATTAAAAATAAACATTTGAATCCTCGAAGAGATTTCAAGTTGACAGCAATACTCTGATCTTTTGAGACGACAAAAAAAATGTTGAGTTTACATTAGAAAAGTGGCATAAAAAAACATCGTCTTGTAAATAGCCGTTATCCCTTTAATGCAATGTTAAATAATAAACAATAATAATAATTATAACAGTTTTTTAATAATAATAAAAAATAATAATATAATAAGGAATATTCATAATTAACTTGGAATATACTCAGATATGCGTAGTTTTATAGCGTAGTGATCATGTAGTGGTTTTTACGAGTGGAGGTTAATAGAGAGAAAGATGGAATAGAATTAAATAAGAATTCCACCAAATAGCGCCAGTCTCTTAAATAAGGATATTATTTTTTTACGTTTTGGATGTTGCCAGTGCTTGGCATCTTCCAACGTTTTATTACTGATTAGATTCGTTATCTTGATATGTCTTAATTTCTGTACATGTACATTTTTGTTCCTTTAAATTCGTATAATTCACTTCCTTTAAGGATTCGGATATGCATTAATGTGGAAGATATGATTTTCATTAAGAATCACACTTTCATATACATTGTCCGGCCACTTTATTAGGTACACCCCCGCTGTGCGCACAAATGGTACGGGCAGTGGGGACAGTGGGGGCAGTGTCATGGTGTGCAGAATTTCCTGGCTCATGTTGGGTCCATTGATATCTCTGGAAGAACGTCACGATGCTAGAGCGTACCTAAACATCGTAGCTGACCAAGTGAAACCATGTTAACAGTTTATCCTCATGCAGATGGCTTCTTGCATCTGCATGAATACTATCATCGTATTTTAAAAGAGAGGCAGGACGTTTCAACCTTATCTGAGGTTACTATCAACTGTTTTAAAATACGACGATAATTAGTAATGTTGACCAACCTTTTATCATTTGGGATATTTATCTACCTTTTAAATTAAGATGTGTATGAATCCCAACGATTTCCGAGATTTGAATGCATCGTTACGCGTTAGAGTTCATTGGTAAGAATAAAATATTACATACTGTTCTTAATATTTATTGTTGAAGTGATAAATTTGTACAGTTTATAATTAATTTTCAAAAATTCCATCGTCAATATCAATGAACTCTAATGCACAACGATTCACGTGCTGAATTACGTCGCATTACGGCTGCAGGGAAGGAAAATATTCAAATTACTGTGCATTGAAATGCATACCACGATCTCTGGAACTCTTACGAATAGGATACATGTTAATATAAAAAATTTTTCTTATAATGACCGATACTCTATTACATAAATATACACACACATCATTTGGTACATTTTTGTAGAAAAATAACATATTTCAAATAACAATAATAATATTAGGCTATTATCTGTAATATTATACGTTTTATTCATCAGTATTTTAATATTATCATGAATTTTTTTTGAGTAACCTCAAAGTTACCCATGTATTATTTCAAACGTTTTTTGTTTTATTTACTTAATATGATATTTAATTTTAGAAATTCCTTATCTTCTTCCACGATTAACTTCATTGATTTTCGTGTGATATTTTACAATATTCAAAATAAACTGAAATATCAAAGAAAACTAGTAAATCAAAGACAAGTTACAGCGATCAGATACGTTGTCTATCCATCGCTCCAATTCTTAACTATTTATCTTCTGATAGTGAAATTGCAACTGAAGAGTTTAATACAATATTCCATTCGAAAGTTGGCACACTAGCGATTATTTATTTTTTCCCTTTTTTTTAGCTGTAGTATTTCTATTCATGAATTCCCCGAGGGGAAGGAAATATTACGGATAAAATATTCTAAGCATCTTGTGTTCCGAGGGCCCAGATAATTCTCCCTCCCTCACACGTTTCAGGTCCGTACATTATAGATGCGTTTCATCTCTGTGGGTTCCTTAATCCACTTGTGAGTTTACCGACATCCCATTGCGCCTTAAAAAAATGTCATACATGTTTCATAAGAGAGGCTGGTTATCGATTCAAATCCCTCTGTCCATCCCAAGTAATGGCATTTGGGCTACGGATCAGTGAGTGGAACGCCTCATTCAAAAACACTATACATTTGCATCGGGACTGCGTTCGGAAAATGCACTGGCGTTTGGCATCATTGATGAACGGTAACTGAAGACCATTACTTCGAGTTTACCTGTTTATTTCCCCCTTCCTGCATCGATGTTTCTGGGCCAATGAAGATGAGACTCGCGGACTTCATCTTAGAAGAGATATTTCATTTCTTCGTTAGCATATTGGCTTCTACACGGATAGACTGTAGTTTCCTGGTTTATATGTTAAAAACCAAATAAATTCCCATAAACAAACTAAGCCAGCTCAGTTTTAATTACATAATTTATTACCTTCCTTGCTTTCCCCCTCACGTCATTTTTTTATCCTTTGGCATTTAAATGTAAAGAAAAGTTTCAGCTTCAATATTATATCTAGAGTAGATTTTCAATTTGCCTTATATCCAAACGAAAACAAAACAAGAAGTTCCTGAAAGCAGTTAAAGTCTATTTTCTTTAAAATATTGCAATTTTCGGTGTTAAATTTGTGAATACTATTGCAAGGAAACGTCTCCTCTTATTAACTTGGCGAATACAAAATGTACCTTTTATATTTTCTATTGCGTTGAGAATTAATTAAATCCATAAAAGCTACTTAATTGGCTAAATCTAATTAACTTTTAACACATCAAAACAAGTGCACGAGGATTAGTAAAAGGGTTGATATTCATTGTTAGATGTTGCCAGAATTTCATTGTTTCACAACAGAAAAGCGTTAATTTCTTTTCAAACCATCAAGTGCAAATCACTCCACTGAATTTCACTCGCAAAAATATAAAAGTTTGATTGTTTCTTGTTCAGTTAAGGAGATTCAGTCACTGGTTAAAAAGTAAATAGGAAGGAGCAGAACATACACAGACATTTTGACTGTAATTAACCTCACGTTTTCATAGAAAAGAAGGCTTATAATATTCTCCGAAATAAACTTAATTTTTATTATGTGTATGTGGAGTGGAAGAGGAATCCTTTGTAAAAATAGTCTATAGAAGAATCGTATTTAACAAATAAGATGATATTTGAATGTAAATAATAAATTGAATAATACCGGTTTTTTTTTAAATTAAACCTCCTTTAACTTGAAATTTAATTTAGATTCAATTGCCTTTAAATTAAGATTTAAGAAAAATAAACCTAGATTTCTTGTTATTTTTAAATAGAAGGCAGCAAATTGTTGGTTCATTTTTTAAAAGTGTTTTTTTTTTATTGTCTAAATTTTAGCATTTTCTTTTATTATTACTTGTCGTGTTGAGCTAAAATTATTAACATACTCTGAGGAGAGCAGCTGAATTTTTGAACCACATCTCAAATAGAAAAGCTATTTTATCATCAAATGTCAACCACAAAAAAGGGAAATGACGAGACGCTAGAAACTATCGATCATTGTAGAGGTAATTTGGTTTTTACCCATCTTAGAACAGATTTTTCAGCTGAGGGACAACTTAGAAATTCACCATGAAATTGGGAGTAGGGATGTTTGAAATCACGTTTATATTGTTAGAACATTACACTACAAACATCTAAAGATACGTTAATTTTCATTCTGTAATTCCGTAATATCCTTTTCATTAGTTTTAATTTTCTGTTTCTTACAAAAATTCTGGAATATGAAGACCTGGACAGCATATATGCTCTTGGAAAAAAGAGCATTAGGAAATATTATTAAGTTGTTGTGTTAAATTATACGCTTCAACTTCAAAACAACTATCACGGTTAATGATAAACCTATGCCTGCTTTATTTCCACTCATTCAAAATTCTTGACGATGGAGATTTATGCCTATATCTCTTCTTCCTGAAGCGTGACAATAAAAGCATCCTATCTTACTCTAATATTTACTGTAATTACTATACCAAAGAAAACAACGATTTTTAATGCTGAAAACTATTCAACCATCCTGTATTTTGTATCATTTTGTTTTATTTATAAGAAATCTATACTGTTAAGATAGTTAGTTAACATATCCCACTACAAATCACGCTGTTGCCATTGTCGTTAAGACATTGGTCTCTCACCTCTCAGTTCTGTTCTGATGTAGGTTTCTTGGTGGTGGATGGATCTCGTTGGGTAGTTTTTCTGGGAGTTTTTCCCGTTTCCTCTGTATCACTTCTAACATTGTTTCTCTATCATTCTTCCTTTCTGTCCTTCTTTACGTGGATGCAATACAATAGACCTGAGGCCGTGTTCTGGGCTTCCCTGCCACTCACATTCAATGCAATCTGTCTCATTGCAGACCTATGTGGTCTTTGGGGTCGCGATTGGTAAGGCTGTCAGCGTTTCCTGTCCAATGGGACTAAGATGGGTTCGGCTGATCAGCCTCACGCCCGCCCCGGCTATACCGGGAAAGAGACCCGATATCCTTCCTAAGATGGCTGGTAGAAACCTAGGATCCGTCTGGAAAAGAATTCAACGTATTGTGGAATTGAACCCGGTTTCTCCAGTCCGCTCTGAATCGCGTTACCATACTACTTATTTCAAATACATTATTGGAATCTTAGTAAACTTGCTTCAGCAGCCTTAACAATTTATCATTTTTAACTAAGATTTAAGTGCGGATTTGCTATTGTAGTTTTGTGAGGTCATTCATGAATGTTCTGTATATTCTACAGATATACTTAATTATATGTGGTGTAGAGGGTTAATATATGCTTATTTAGGGAGCACTTTGGGAACCCTAGTGTCATTCAAAATACTATCGTAACGTAGATTTGTTCCTTTTTCTGTTTCCGTTGCCCAATCATTTTCTAATTTTCCTTTCCAAATTGATATCAAAAACTTTTTAGATGCACAATGTATTATCTCTTTATGTACATTCCCTTTTCTTGCTTTTCTTCTCTTCTTCTCGTGCAATGAAATTCTTTTTAATAAAAAGACGAAATAGAAGAAAAAAGAAACTTCTTTTGGTTTATGTTGAAGGGTAACTGACAGTAACTTTACTTACAAAAATGGAGACTTTTAATTTTGAACCACTCTCCCAAATGGAATGTCTAGACTAATGTTGATCTCTACCAAGAAAACATTGTGAAAAATAGCTGTTGCAGAGTTGACATCTGATAGGGACAGGAATATTTCAAATTTTGGATTGCAGTTTTTCTTCCTTAACTCAACTAGATAGGATGTTTTGGAAAATTACAATAATACAATATAAAATATCAAATCACTAGAAAAGCCGCAGTGATCTAAGTTACTATTAAAACAAATGGACAAACAAGGATGTTTATCTAAGATGAGTAGTTTTAAGGGACTGAAAAAAACTTGAAGCTTTACTTAAAAGCTTGCGTTTTCTATTTAATGTTAAAATCTTCCGGGTTTTTTGTAATTGTATTGTCTTCTAAAAAAAACATGTAGAGATTTTTTTATTTTCATTTTCTGAAACAATTCATTAAATCCACATTACTTACTTCTGAATTCGCTTTAATTCAAAGATATCACAGCTCGTGAATCCATTAACGG
>JAFIDM010014012.1:66284098-66321810 GCA_023159025.1 Thereuonema tuberculata
TAAAATTCATCTTCTACTAAATTGTGTTGATTAGTAAGTGTTCCAGCTAGGTTAATATTATAAAATAAATACACTTTTTAAATCTACTACAAGCATAGCTCGAGGTCAAAGTGGTAGCCTACGAACTTTGCTGCTTGAATGTGGGTTCGAATTCCAGGGCTAGCATGGATGTTTCCTTCCTTTCATGTGTTTATCTTCTACTTCTTCTCTTTCTCTCCTTCAGGCAGTCTGTGGCCTTTATTAATTATAAGGGCCTCAACGATAGGCGTGGAGGCCAATGGGATGTACTGAAGACCCTTTGCAATCAAAAAATTTCAATATCTCTATTTAAATAACTAATGAAGTAAATAAATAACAAATTATCTCTAGATAACTTGAAGATCCCGCAGAGATATCAATATTTATATTATTTACTTTTATGGGATTTTTAAGATAATTAAAAAATTATTTTAAAAAATATTAAAATAATTCAAATAATTCTTGTAATCTAAATTATCAATTAACTATATAACATCTTATTTTAAGGAGAAGGAGAGAATTGGAAACATTACTGCTATATCATAGGATGTTTCTCACAGAATGAAGTAATAGAGTATTTATGAAAAAAAAAGATTTGTGCTACGTTCTCGTTAAGGATTTCTGCTCAGATACAAACCAAAACATTAAAGTACAGTAAAGTGTTCTATTTACTTTAATGAATCGTAAACTGTTGGGATTTTCATAGATTTTTTGGGGCCATTGTTACCTTGCTAAAAATGGC
The DNA here is from genome assembly GCA_023159025.1 of Thereuonema tuberculata. Lineage (NCBI taxonomy): Eukaryota > Metazoa > Arthropoda > Chilopoda > Scutigeromorpha > Scutigeridae > Thereuonema > Thereuonema tuberculata. The sequence goes on from JAFIDM010014012.1 coordinate 66,284,859, forward strand.
ACTGACGTATTCTTTCTTTGTATTATTTGGTCGTACCAATGAACAGTGATAGCTAACCGCCATTGTTTGAGTGGCCTAATAGACAGAAAGCAGTTATCAATATATTAATCATACTGAGAAATGTCAGACAATTCTAAACCCCAATTTAAAACGTGAATTTTTTTTTTTTATGTTTAATCAACTATCGTTTTTATTTACCTCTTCTATCTTTTTTTCTTTCCATATATTTTTATTTATTTTTATTTTATTTATTTCTTGCAAATTTAAACATTACAGTCCTACTAGGTAAACTCACGTACCTGTGATGTAGGTGCTGAAAGTAGTTAAGTATGATAGATAATAAAAAATGCATTAAGTAAAAATATTACAAAAAAAATTTTTTGTAACAATATTAAAAAAAAAATCTTTTATAACAATATTACAAAAAAAATCTTTTGTAACAATATTACAAAAAAAAATCTTTTGTATTAGCTCCCAGAAATTTTTACATTTTAAATATTACACCATTTTTTTCATTGATTTTGAAAAAAATGGTGTAATATTTAAAATGTAAAAATTTCTGGGAGCTAATAGAATTCCATTATAGAACTGTGAAGTCGAAAATTACTTTTAAGAAGGAATAAAGTATAAATGTAAGCAGAAAAAAAAATCTGTTTATGCAATTTGTTTTTTGGCAGGTAATATTTTCAGTGTCGAAACTCATAATTTTGCTACAATGCTGTTTGCTTACGTGTAGGTTGAATTACATCTAAATCAATACATCATTACATCTAAACCAAGTATTAAAATTTCAGATTTCTGGGCTAAATGTTCTCAGTTATTTTCTTAAATAGAAATTAGGAGTAAAATTCAATTTCATTTCTATGGTCAATTCTATAATAACAATGTATTAAGACTATAAATGTATCTAAAATTACCTAATTTTCAACGATTCTCCAAGAAATTCAGTAAAGCAGAGATCGTAAAGAAGAATTTCAGCTTATAGAATCAATTATTTATTTCAGGAAAAGACGATTAGAAAGGATTTTTATTCGTTTTTGAAAATCGTTAACGAGGTATGGCTGTAAACTTAAGTCTTCGTTCTTTTTATTTACAAATTTGTTTGACTGCAGTGTTTGATTTACGTTGAAGATACATCAGAGTCTCCAATGGTCTTCTTCTAGTCCATCCTAATCATCGAAGCTTCCTGGTAATATTTTTCCTGTAATCTTTTTTTTATGGATGACATTACGTATGCACCACGGAAGTAGTGGGATATTTATGCCTTCTCCCTGCTGTTCCTTGATCCTGAACTGTGCACGCGACTCTGACATATCCCCTAACATTACCCAAGATGTCGTGAATGGACGCTAGTTTCCACTGAATGCAGGAGCTGTCCCTTCAATCCAATGTCAGCACGTGTCAAACTAATCGGATTTTCGAACTCTAATTTCATTATTTATTGGAGGGCGGAAAGAGGAAAAAAAAGGCGCATGAAACAGCCATAATATTCTTTGCGTGTCCAAGTAAAATCTAAGAAGAAATCTCGACCTCCCTCTCGATGGAGAATTAAATGAAAAAGTTAGATTGCAGCAAAAGCCTAATGGAAACATAAAGCTTCGTAGTTGCTTTGATGGCATTTTCTGCATCGATCTTTACAGGAAATCTAAATTTGATCTAAATATTTTTAATTGAAACTGTAACTGTATTATTCTTTTCTTCAGACGATGAGGAATGATTTACTTACTTTCCTCATCTTGTTGTAACAAATTTGAATCGTAATCAGTAAGAAACGAATACAAATCAAGCCTTTACGTCTTCTTCTTTATGCAATAATTATAGCAATTCAGTCAGATCTCTTGCCGATCTTCCTAAGGCATAATCTACTACAAATATGAGTTTAAACAACAATACACAACATCGCAGAATAGTAAACACATTCAATACTTTTTAATTATTTTCAATACAATACAATATACTTTATCCCACCAAATTGTTTGGAGTAATGCGTCGCAATTTATGAAAATTTAATTATGATAAAATTACTTTGTTTATAATCGGAAGCGTAATGATGCCTTGAAAGAAAAATGAACAACAAAAAAACTCACTAATGAAAAATATGTGAGAAAATTCATATGCCAGCCGTTCGCCGATGATCGCCAAAGAGCGTGAAACAGCTGTTCCAGGATGTCACTTGGTAAACAATTTCATCACACCCATTGTTGACTTTGTTTATGTTAAAGATACTGCATATTAAAACACTTCTATGCGTATTTTAGATAATTCACAACTAACGTTAAAATCACAACCAGTAAACTATTATATCAAGCTAAATATTAACCCCGGGTGACTTTAACAAAACATATTTTCAGGTATTTAGAATAAATCAAGACTTGCTTGTAATTTCTATGTCCATAGCAATTTAGGAAACAAAGCAGTCCCCGGAACCAAATAAAAAAATTGTAGGAGCAGGAAAAAAGACGATAAGCTTTTTTTAAGTGTTTAATTTGAATAAACAGTTTTTAAAATTTTTAGAATTGGTTTTTTAATAGTGCAGTGTATTTTGCATCCTACTTGCAAAATTTTTGCGGTTTCTTGGCCGTAATTTTTGGTTATTCCAATAAATTCCAAATTTTATTAAACATTATTTACAAAGAAAGATCAGTTTGTATTGAAATATATTAAATTTCTAAATTTAAATAGAAAAATACATTTAAATTTAATGTTTAAATCTAATGACTTTAGCAAACTTCGATTCTTGAACAGAAGCTATTGAAAATTTTCAACTGAAGTATTTTTTTCAAAGAGAAATAAACTAAAATTGAAAATGAGTATAAAATACAAAAATTTATGTAGTAATGTTTTTGTATTATTCGATTCCAGACCACCGCTTTAAAGCGAAAACGCCTTAAAGCAAATCACATTCTTTTTCGCTTTGCAGTGCATGTAAAAGCCTAAAAACATATTAACAATATCATTTATTAGGTGTGCGATAGCGGTAGATCTAATAAAAACTATGCTAAAAGTAAGAGAAATAATTGAAGAAAAAATTCTACATTACTGTGTTGCTAATCTTAAAGTATTCATGTAATATACATGAATGATAAACGCCGTAATTGCGAAGCCGTGTAAAGTGAAACACCTGAATCGACATATATAGTTTCCTAAATAAGGTTTTGCTGATTGAAGTTCCTTATGAATGTGCGTGTGTATTTCTCGCTATAAATCCTCGGACGTGTTAATGGATCTTCTTGAATCTTGATCTAACAATGCGGATCTAATCCATTTTTAGCAATTGGAAAATTAGAAGGTATTAATGGGTACAGTACGTTATAAATGTAGAGATTTTTTTTCCTTTGTAATGTTTTCACGACTTTAATAAGCACGAATAATATAAAAGAAAACTTTTAACATTTTAAAAATAGCAGACTTCAAATTCTTTTAGTAATTTAATGTTTCTTTTATTATTGTTTGTTTTTAATTTTGTTGATTTTTTTCTTTTTTTTTTCAGGATGCTATGCGCCATGCTGTTCCCGCTTCCGCCTTGTACTACGAGTTGTCGGGCTTGAAGCCATTTCAGACGTATGAGTTCTGGGTGACGGCAGCCACTTCGATTGGCGAGAGCCCTCGCTCCAAGATGGTGTCTCAAGCTCCCGAGGGACCAGTCGGTAAGGCCGGGCGAAAGGAAAACGCCTCATAATTCAGGCGGAGTCCATCGACTTTGGGGAATGGCAGGGATGGGAGACACGGGTAGATAGTCACCCAAAAGTCCGCGCGCGCATCTTGCAGGAAAATGTCCCTAGTACCTCGTTAAACCACATGATAGATTTGGCAGCGTAAATCACATCAACGGCCCTTGGAGTTCCCTGCACCACCCTTCTCTTCTTCCTCCTCCTCCTCCCTGTGCTTGCATAGATGTCCCTATCCCGGGTAAATCATCCGTATACCGCAGGACGGTTGCTCCCTCGGCGAGCGTTGGTCTTGGCACGGTGCCCATTCTGACTTCGGTGCAAACCCGAGTCATAAGATATTACAACCATTGTCTCTCCCGCAAGGATAAAGACTAAAGTGAAAACTCTCATCCGTCGCTCGGAGACGTGAAAGCAAAACACGCCAAGGCGAACTCGACAAATATTTGGACTCCGGGTCTCCCAAGATTCCACACAAGCCACCAAAGTTGCTGGTAGAAAAACCAAGCTCCAAAGAATAGACCCGGCTTAAAATTGAATTGAGCCTTTAGATATTTGATCAGAGAGAACATACTTTATTCCCCGGAACGATCCGCGATTTGTAAAGGAGACCTTAAACATGAAACCTCAGCTTTCAAAGACAAATACGAAAATAAATCTATAATGCGAAATTCTCATGCTGTGTAGTAAGTTAGACTGAATGGAGGAGTGGAAAGTTATCTGAAATTTATTGTATTCTCGTGAATAAACGAAGTAAAATACGCATAAGCAGCATATTATGAGCTATTACGAAAAGTACTCTAGTATTTCAATTTATTGGCTTTTTATGAGTCTCCAAGTCCTTTCAAAAGATTATCGTTGCACCTTAAACCCCTTAGTTTTACTTAATTGAGACTGTGTCGTATTTTGGCTCTTATACACACAAGCAATCTTCGCATTGTTTATATGTACAAAATACCGGGACTTATTTTATAGGTCGATTATTTTTTTTTAGTTATTACTATTTGTAACCAAATTAGAAAAAAAAGTCAATGAAAACTATAAAGTTTTGTTAGACATCTTACGATTCCCTTTCAGTAATAGTGAGTACAATAATTTTAAATAAAGGGAAAATTAAACAGCAGTCCAAGAAATTTGGTACACTTTCCACGCTCGGTGACCAGCAGCATTAACGTTCGAAAATCGTCTTCCTTAATGTGGGTACAAAGCTTTTAATCGAAGTTATCTAGGGATAATTCTGATTATGATTAGCATTCAATTGTAACTGAATTTATTCCATCGAATTGAATTACTTTTTAACGTTGTAAATATTTTCCTAATATCCATTTAAAATATGTCTCCAAATTTTCACTTTTAAATTTTAAAATAATGAATTACTTTATTTGTTTACACTTCATTTTATTTACAAATCTTAGTCAAAGCAAAACTTCCAGTGACAGAAGCGCTTTACTAGAAGAAAAAAGGTTTCAGTTCATTTACAGAGTTCTGTACTTCGCCTGTTTATATTACGATGATCCTCACACTGAATTGAATTCTTTTAAGGGATTGTCATTCAAAATAATGTTACGTTTGAAATAAATCCTTAAATAAGAATTGTAACAAATCTTAAGAAAATGGGTATAGAACTTGTAGTGTGATGCACATAGTTAAAATGTCGAAGTTCAACTGTTAGATTACATATGTGTAGTGAATTACATCTAATACCGAACTCATAATAATTCTTACTTCCAAAGAAAATAGATAGTTTTTCTTCTAGCACCGTTTTTCTTCGATCGCTATTGATAATAGAGGACGGGATCTTTATACCGAACAGCAATTTTATATTAATTACAAAAATAAAGAGAGCAACTCTTGCGAGGAAAAAGAAACTTCTTTTTCTCAACATTCTTTTTTGTCCAGTTACCGAACGAAGCTGGACGTTTTTGCTGTTATTTTTATTATTTTTTTATCTTTAATTTGTGTGAGACAAAGACTGCATTTTTACGCATGCTCGGTTTGGCGCCGATCGTTACTGAAAGAAATAGATCGACCTTTTCCAAGATAATGAATCTCGCCCGAGCCTATTAGATTGTCGTATTTGCCATGGACCAATTTCATTTGCAGGAATTGATAGATCGGCTCGATTCCAAGATAGTTCGATTTGCAGTTTTCGGCTAATAGAAGTGTTCGATTCATGTGGAAGCTTTGGAACTAATTTGAAAACCGTTCATCCAAAAAAGAACTGTTTTAAAATGTTGCTGATTAATTTTGAATGACATTTCATTACTATTAATACACTATTGCCTATTATATAGGCTGTAGATAGGAAAGTGATGTCATGGTACTACGATGGTGAAATGTTTGTAACTTCTGTAATATTCATCGGAAAAAAAAGTTATTGAAAAAAAAAAATTAGACTTTTAAGTCAAAATACGATATTTGTCCATCCTTGATTAAGATAATTCAGAAAATTATTTTTGTCATAAATAACTAATAAAGCTATAACTAATAAAGGTTTAGATACTTATGATGAAATCCATAGCAATTTTGATCACACAAATAGGTAAGAAACTTCCCGGGAGTTAAAGGCGGGCGGGTGTCGGGCTGACCATCCGACCTCAACTATGTCACGAAACGCTGGGAGCTGACCTCCCGCGCCCAAAAGGTCTGTCTAGACCTTTAGAGGGACACTTTCACTTAAGGTAAGAAACTATGAAAATAAAAGACCAAAATACCTGGCCATTAAAGTTTAACGATCATGACAACAAAAATAATCACTGACAAAAATGAAACTTATTTATGAAATGTGGTCATCTTCTTGATTTTGATAGAATAGGACCTATAGGGAACCAAAACACTCCTAATATAATTTTCTGTACCAAACCATTATCAAACACTACTTATATAGAAAGTTTACCGGTAAATGTAGACTATGAATATTCTTTGACACATCTACTTTGATCTTCGAAAGTTAGCATGCCAACCATGTTTTTACGTTTAGAACAGCCGTGATTCATCCATTTTTGTTGTTTGGAAAATATCTAAAAGTGGATGTATCTAGAGTATTGTAGAGCTTGTTTGTTTGTCGTTCATGATATATTTCAAAATTGTAAAGTTACTACTGTTCAACCTCTAGTGTTTATATTATTAACAACATGAAAGTGAAGCACTTCAGCTCGATTATTTGTTTGAGATCTAAAATGAGGTCTAGTCTGGTTAGGAAGAAAAAAAAATCTAATTGTGTCTTCTGTGTAATTTTATGTGGATAATAGAATTGAAATCAGCAGGAATGAGTTGAGATCTTACGAAACGGTTCTGTAAAGATATAAGTTTCCTTTAGACCAACGTCGAGACTTTGAAAAGATAAAAAAGATTTCAAGTCAGGACGAAAACAAATAAAGACAATTTTGAAAAAAAAACCTATTGACCATCTTTTTACGATAGAATACTTCTTGTAAGAAAGAGAAGTATGATAAACAAATACAACATGTTTACAAAAATAGAAGTTCGTAAAAATCACTTAGAAATATTAAGTATTGATAGTTTAAATTTGTCCTTACGAATAGTATTGGAAATCTAAAGCTTTTCTTAGATGTTCCATAACTGGTATGAAGCTGTTTATTTTTTATTAAAAAAACATTGATGGTGCTCTTTGTATTGATAGGGCGATGTCATTTTAGACAATATAAAAATTAAAAATCTAAAACATCTAGAGAACTAAACTTGATTCAAAAAGGGTTAAATTTCCTGCATTAACCATTAACCAAATAACAAAAAGTTTCAGAAATTGTATTAATAATGTAAAACCATTTTGTGTTTGAATTAATTTATTTAAAATCTAGCATTTTATACTAAAAGCTTGACATACATTTGACAATCTAATCTTAGCCTTCATTAAACACAGATCATCTAGATATCTCATAAAGAAACACTTCTATCATTTTCCATCAGTTTTAAATAAGTACAGAAATTACAATTGTAGTGATAATAATAACTGTACAGTATAACTTCAATTCTAAATCATTATTATATTTTTTCAAATTATTATTTAATACTGTGACAGCGTTGTTATGTTAGATAGAATCCTCTTTATGGAAGGTAAGCAGCAGACCACATAATTTAACCCTAGCTCCATAAATATCTCCAGGAATAGAACATCAGACAGTATGTTAGTTGAACGAGCAATACGGTGCAGAAGGGTAGATCCGACTTGAGTTATATAAAAAACGAAGAAAAATAATCGAGAGATATTTCACGTGCCGAAGTTTCTAGAGCCAGTATTATTTTCTCCTTCCATATGCCTTGTTTCTGTCTTTTACTGCCTTTCCCCTATGATTTTCGGCAGAGAAAAATCGACCTACGGCTAAAATAAAACCTCCTCCAACTTGATCACCACTGTGGCTCCACCATCCACCCCCACCTCAGACGCTGACGTATGATTGATAACCGAGCCTCGATTGCGAGCCAAAGAGCACGCTGTGTATTGCTAAACTTTTCCATTTACTCTGCTTTCGTAATAAGGTACGTCTTACAGTTTCGAGAAATATGGAGGAAAAACAAAGGAGGGGGAAAGAGAAAGCCCCAGTCTTTGCTTCTCCCCCTAGTCTCTCTCTAGGCGATATCTGAAATATTCAAGCTGTGGGACCCACGCAGCCGGCGTGCTATATTCTCTATTGATTACTCTGTTTTCTTGATCCCCTCCGGGTGTTTGCTTAGGACGCTCCTCTTTTGTCTGAGTGTGGACGTAGCAAGACGAGTGACACACAAACCCAACGGCTTTCAGGCGACCCTTCGCTGCTAAAACGGTTCCTTCAGCTAACGAGAAAGAATCGACCGTCTACAACGCAAGACTGTGTCCAACCAATCTAAAAACAATAAGACCCCTTGTTCCAGAAAATTCCTTCTATTATTAGGAAACATATAAGAAGAGATAAATAAACTAAGAAATAACGAACATTAAATAATAAAGGACATTGAATATCTTTTTCTTACTTCTGTGAAATTATGAAGATTTAGCAATTTTCGTAACACACACTTAAAATTTTGAAATCTTATATATAAAAGAAATCCCTAAATTATCTTACAATGCAAGAAATTCTAAAAAATAATACGAGTATTATTTTATTATTTAATCATATTTTCATTTAACACATTAATTAATATCATCAATATTTTTATCCGATTTTTCAATATAACATTACCATTTATATTTGCTTCCTTTAGTCTATGTATTTGGTTTAGATTTCCATTTTGTAAGCTTTTTTTAAACTTCTTTCTTGAATTTATTATCTCCATTTTTCTACTTTTTTTTAATATTTTAGATGCTTTCGGATATTTTGAACAACAAAAATATATTCATTACCATAGTAGAAATGAAATTTTAAAATTTTTGTATAATAATGAAAATATAACATATTCTGCCGTCATTCTTGGGGTAATATCTTAAAGTATTTTAACAAGGGTAGAATTCTTAGTTGAAAATTAAACTTTATCCATGCTCTATTCTTTTAAAGCATATGTTGGCAAATTTTGATATTTTGATATAAATCCTTCGAAATATATCTACGATTGATAATTAATTAATATACATTGATAATTCACATTTCAATATTCTTTAGGTTTCAAAATTACGCTTTTTGAACATCCTTTTAATCATTTATCTGATTGATAAGTAGTTAATCAGATTTTAAAGAGAGCGAACATTAGCACCTGACCTTATTTTCAACATTCATTATTATGAATGAACTTAATTATGTTGCACATCGATGTTTTTGAGAAAGAAAAAGCAAATTCGTAAGGTAAGTTTAACATGCTTTCATTGCGAAAGATGAATTATCAACCATAGATTCGGGCGATTCCACTGCGGTTTCTCATTTTCGTAGAGTAAATATCAACCATTTTTATCCTTCATTCCGTAAATATGTATGGTAATTAACATTCCTTTTCTCTTCGGAGGCTGAGTATCTCCTTCTTAAGCTCTTCAGCATCTAACTGTTGCTTTGTAATCCCGGTAAGTCAGTAAATAAAGCCCTTTCAACTGTATGATGCATTGACTCGGCCAAGCACTTTGGCCTGCGCCCGGTGCACAACGTTCCCCGTTCGCCAAACCATTAGACGCCAACGAAAGATAGGGTCACAGGGTTAAGTAAGCTACCTCCGAAGAGAATGAATGGACTCATTAAACCACGTCTTTTTTTCTTTCTTTTTCTTGATAGCTTGCTTAGTCTCAAAGAGGACTTAAAGAGAGAAGTGGATAACCTGCTTAATTGTTGATGCAATTATTGCTGTGCATCTTTCGTCGCAGCGCAAGCTAAGTGAACTTTCTTCTCTCATTAGCAAATTGCTCTCAGGTTATTTACCGCTGATTACCGTAGCTTTTCCTGCCGCTTACGTCTTCTAATCAGTTCGCTATGACCATTAGAAGACATCCTGGATATGATTCAAAGCATTTGCCCGGATTGCGATTAATTCCTCTCCCCCTACTCCCCCTCATGCCGTCAGCGTCTAATGTGAGGGGATTAAAAGCGAGGAAGATTCAGGTATCTAATTAATTGAAGTGGTTTTGTTTGTTTATATGCAATTGTTCAGAAAACATGCGTAAATCTTACTCTCCGTGGACCTAAATGCGAACAGTTTCTAAAAGAAAATCGAATTTTTACGAGTTTTTCAAGTATGTCAGAAAGGATTAATGGGAAAAAAGTGGCGTCATCTAATCCTTTTTCCATGTAATTAATGAATCTGACTTTTTCAGAGAATGGTTTTCTGTTTCTATTGGCGATTTAATTCTATGATCCTCGTAAAATGCTAATTATATTGTGTATAATAAACAAAGAAAAGTTTATTTTGAAACTAAAAAACTTCAATTAAGTATTCATCTTTGTAATAATATTTTACAAAATTTATCCAAGGGAATCAGTTACATTATTGTTGCATTCTGGAATTAGAAAATAACTAGTACCGTTGAAGCCTAACTACTAAGAGGTAGGGAAGTGACTTTGGATGATTCCTTTTAAGCTAAGAAAAAACGCCATCTTAGGCGAAAACAAATCAAAGATTTTAATTTCTGCCTTCGAAAGACAAATTTACCTTCGGCAGTTGATTCGTCAACGATCAGCAGACAGATATGATAATCTGAAATCTGCTTCGAAATTGAACTAATTATATAATAAGCCCCTTCCACAAACTGATCTAGACTCCAGTCCTCTTATGAGCGAACTCCAGTAGATTAAAACCCCGTTAGTTACGAATGTTTTATGATATTAAATACGAAACAAAGCAATGCTAAGATAATAGTGAACTCGAATCACATTTTGAATATTTTTACGAGTTTGAACAATGCGTGTAGAAATGGTGTTTTATATTTTAAATATTAACAAAAACCAAAATACAAAGATAAATATTTCATTAATCCTTTACTCGTAATTTTATATCCGCGCAGACAAAGACTTATGATGAATTTACTGTGTTAGAACTGCCATCTCTCTTTATTTGAGAATAAGAAAATATGATTTCCTTCAATAAATTACAAAATAACACGAAATCCTTTTCGATATAACACAAAATGTTTAGAAAAGATAAGTCCGGACTTAGCATTCTGGAGCCACTACAATTCAGAAGCCCAAGTCCAAATCGTTAGATAAAGGGAAATGAAAAACACCACGATCAATATATAATGTTCCTGATGAGTGGTGTTGATCGGGATTTTTTTCTTTCCCTGATGATAATGTTCCTAATGAGATCCTGATTGTTCAAAATGCTAAAAATATTCAAAATGTGGCTACTGTTTCGTCACAATTATCTTAGCATTGCCTACTTTTGTATTGAATATCGTAAAAACTTTCGTAAGTAAAGGGGTTTAATCTCCTGTAGATCGCTCATACGAGGACTGGAGTCTATATACTAGTTCTGTTTGTTTTAATTGACTTATTACACAATTAACTCAATTCCTGTAAGAAGATTTCGAGTTATCATATCTTTCTGAACGAATCTACTGCCGAAGGTATGTAGATTTTGTCTTTCAAAGACAGGAATTGAAATCCTTGATTTTTTTCCCCACAAACTGCCGTTCTTTCTTAGCTTAAATGAAATCCTCCAAAGTCACTGCCCTACCTCTTAGTAGTTAGGCTTCAATCATACTGGTTATTTTCTAATTCCAGAATGCTACCACAACGTAGCTGATTCCCTTGGATAATCAAAGACAAGCCAAGAATTCATGATGGGCCTTCTAGGAATAATCATGACATATTACAAACTATTCCAAATTTACTATCTGAGCCGTAGTTGTCCGTGATGATGATCATATATTATATACTTTCACTTATTTCAAAATAGAGTTTAAATGGTCTCATTAGCCTGCTATTAAATAGAAGAACATTTTAAAATAGCCATCTATTATTTATGTGATATATAAGTTTATGAAACGAAGTTTTAAAATGTCTTGTGATTTATGAAGAAAAAAACCCCTTTTAGGCTTCTGAAAGGTTTGTCTGTGGACCTTTTACCCCCGGTTTGTCTGTGGACATATATCCCACAATACTTCGCAACGGCTTCTGTTAGCTCAGTTGGTTAGAGCGTCGTGCTAATAACGCGAAGGTGGTGGGTTCGATCCCCTCATGGGCCATTCTTATTCTTCAATTTTTTCTCCCATTTTAAATCTTTTCACAGTTTCTCAACTTATGACATTATGAGATATTGGTTATGTAATCCTTTAGAATTGGGATTTTGATAACTACTTTATTTCCTCTAAGATTAGTATCACGTTGTTTAAAGTAGATACTTAGGAAGCGACTGTTTTAGGATTTCTTGAATGTTATAGGTGTTAGCTCAGTTGGTTAGAGCGTCGTGTTAATAAACGCAAAGGTCATGGGTTCGATTCCCTCAAGGACAATTCTTATTCTTCATTTTTTCCTCCCCATTTTAAATATTTTCACAGTTTCTCAACTCAAGTTTTTTTTTTTATTAAATTATTATTAGGAACTAGCAGCAAAGCCTGTCGGCTGACAAACCAAAAAAAATCTGAAAAATCATTTTATTATCAACTATCAAATATAAAGTAAATGTAATCTGAATATTGAGCTAACTTGTGAACGAAGCTTCTACGGCAAAAATGGTTTTGAGTTTCAAAATCAGCGTCAAAAACTGAGTAAGTATGCCAAATTTCATTAAAATCAGTGCAGTGGTAACAAACTTATTTGGTTTTGAACGTATGTTTTGTTAGAATTTCAGATAAAATTTCATTGAAACAACATGGAATGACAAAATGAACTAATATTTTATCCAATTTAAGTACCATTCAAGTATTCAATGGTACCATTGAGAACCTTGGATCTATCTTAATAGCTTAATTATATCGACAGACGGATAATTACAGACAGACAAAGAGACAGACAGACGAACTTGGCCAATTATATATGTTGATTCAGTGTATTACTAAGGTTTGAGTTAAGAATAACGATTATTCCACAAAATAGGGGTAGGTAAGATAGCATGTAGTCACTAAGAGACTCACGCGCGCATTTTCTGGACCACATCCCGGAGCAGTCTATTCTAAAGTAAAGGTGACTCAGAAGCCGTTGCGAAGCACTGTGATTAGTTTACTAATCGCTATCCTATCTTATTTTACTGTAAAACTTATGGTAAGATTAGTAATATGTGGAACGCTAGCGAAAGTGGAAATTGACATCAATGACAAGTGACAAAGTGCAGGGAATTGTTAAAAATAAATGAAGTGGAAGATAAGATGAGTATGGTCATCGTTTGATGCATGATTTTAGGAAATTTTTTTTTTATCTTATAAGGAATGGCAATAATATACTATATCACATTATTGTTTCTTTCATTTTCCATTCAGTTACAGTAATTCAATTTTTGAACAAAGCATGTCTTGAGATATTTAGAATGATTAAGCCATTACTAATTGCCAAACTCATTTGTAATCTTTGATGACTGAAACTAACAACAATATCTTCGCCATTATCAATATTTATTTTCGCCATTATCAATAAAACAAATACAAAATGTATTTACCATGAAATTTTTAGAAACCAATAAGAAGGAAAAGTTTCGTCTTCGATTATCTGGAATCCCAATCCATTTTTTCTCTCCACTTATCTTCAGATTCATTAAATCAGCATTTGAAAGAATTTTTCTCTTGTTCTGTTTCTCTTCCAAAGTGGTAACAGCTTTATTTTTTCCTCCCTGGAAAATAAGCAGTACCGGAGTGAATGCATCCAAATTGGTCCGCAGCGCTTAAATGCCCCTGAACCCCCCCCCCCCCCGTCTTCTTCCCATTTGTCATTCGATCCTTCGTGGATGCTTTACTATTGATCGTACGACAAAACAGGTATTTTTTTATCCGCCACAATCGATTAAAGAGCAATGGTCTAGAAAATACGTTCAATTTCCTCTATAAAATGTTGAAAGGATATTTTAGCTCTTTTTTTTTCTTCTTTTACGTCTTAGGGGTTACGTCTTGATTAATGGCATTCTATTAGTCTTCTGCTACAGGTTTACTTCAAGAGTCCTCCATTTTATTTTGAGAATGGATTTTCTCGAAATTTCTGGATTTAGTCTCTTTTCACTTTCTTTTTTCTATAAGTGAGGCATCTTTATTTTAGGAATTTGACGTTCTTTTTTGGATTTCTATCTCATCCAACACCATAATAAATCAAAAGAGTTTCTCTGAACACCACTGAACGGTAATTCACGGTTTCGGAGAGATTTATGGTTTGTTTCTTTCAATTTTTTATAGAACAAATCTACGGAGTTGACTTCACCGAAAATGATGAAGATGCTCGGTTGGAGGTTTTCTACTCTGTGCCATTTTGTCTTATGACATTCCTCGCGTCGAAAAGTTCAGCCTTTCAATTTAGGAAGATCAAAGTAGTAATCCTAACTTTAAAATCCCATAAAAGAAGCGAGAGAAATTGGAATGGAGAATTCTTGGAATGATAATCGTACGGTGGGAGACATTCTTAGAAGTAGGTCTGGAACGTGATCACCAAAGAAAGTTGAGCAATTTTGTTGTTGTTGTTGTTAACTTCCAAATTTAATTTTGCCTTCACCGTAATTATTATTAACGTGTTTCAACTCCCACAACTGTAATTGCTAAAATAGAATGGGTTTTCTGTGAATTAGGATTTTGTTTATTTAATTCAAATCTTCAAGTGTCTCAGAGGAGACGCTGTTTGGTCATTGCATCATTCAGTTTTAGTTTTTGAGTTTCTTTAAAGAATTAAACAATTTCAAAATTAAAAAGCAAATTCATACGCAAAATGTAAATAAACTATTAATCTGCTTCGTGGAAAATAAATATAATGTTATTAAGTGTGAATCAGACTAGGATCTCCAAAAAACTCTGAACCGGGATTATATCATGTCACTTAATACAGGAAGTTCCGTTTAACGATATACAAATAGATTTATGGAGGCAATTAGAACGACCAGACTGCACTGCGAATAAAAGAAGTTATAAAGATACCCAAAAAAAAGTGACAGTTTCGAAATCTGATGAAAAAGCCGAAAGACAGGCTTTCGAAATTGTCAACACTGCAATCTGGTTGTTCTTATTATTTTCACATCTGTATGTTAAACAATTGCAATTAATATTTATTTGATTGAGAGGCTTTGATGCTTAGGAAATTAGAAGAAAAGTTTAATAGATTTGTTAACTTTTGCAATTTGCCATGAAATCACTTTATGATAAATATAAATTAGTTATTTAATCTGATGTGGTACCTAATACCTAATACGCTGTTTCTCGAAAGTTTTACTTCGTTAACAGTGAGCTTTACTTTTCGCCTTGAATATCTTCCTTCCTATCTTTGTCTGGGTGTTTGTACGCAAATCTGTACGATCGTCGGATCTAAATCCTATTGACTTCTGTTGGGTCCAAGTAATAGCCTCGTGTACGTCACGCCTATCGATACAGTTAATGAACTGCGTCAATGAATTGTCAAAGTCTACAACACCATCCGTACTACATCTGCATTTTTGAACGAGTGTGCCAGTCAATGTTTCGGCGATGCCATTCTTGTGTTGGACAAGAGGAGTTTCACTTTGAACATCTTCTCTAACGCACAACATTCCAAATAGGTAGGTGGCAATGGCCCTTCTAAAATGATTGTCTACCAGCCACAACATTAAAACGACGTAGCGCCGTATCGGTGCAAGATCCACACATTACTGAATGAAAACTGTTTGTTTTCGTAACCTCTATTTACTATATTCTTCTGTAACGTAAGTTCGAAAACGCCCTGTATATAACAATAGAATCTTTTAGACGTCACTGATAGCGACAGGTGGCTAAAGTTAAAGTATTCTACTTACAGGCCTACAATGGCCTGTTGGGTGGCTGGAGGGTAGGCTCCAGCATTCACGACCTAACGGGACGAAGTAGAGGTCGGGGGGTCAGTACGACGCCCGCTCGCCTTTAACTCCCGGGAAAGAAACCCGGTACCCATTCTAGAGAGGGCTGGGTAGACCCTAGGACCCGTTTGGAGGAGAAAAGAGCGTGGAAAGGAGCGACAGGTGGTATACTTTGAAATAATCAGCTAAATGCACTAAGCATGAATTAATATTTGGTCTTTACTAAGTAAACAAAGAAAAATTGGATATAAAGAATAACAAGTTATAAAGATTTCTTCTCTTGGCAAGGGAACTTGCGATGCTCATTTTACTGCAGTGTCTTTTTTTTTTATTTATTTAATTTTCTTTTCCCTCTCAACTCATGTATTGAGCGGTGTTTTAAATGGCGTATTCAATTAATGGTTTGATGCGAGGGGCAGTAATAAGTGGAGGGGAATAGCTAAGTCATTAAATGCGTGGTTTCACAGAGGCCTCTAAAACAACACGGCCTTTTTGCTGGATCACATAATCTCTCCTGTATTTGTATCCAGGAAGCGATGGGAAAGACTGGCGGGACTGAGGCCAACTCCCGGTCCGAGGAATCCATAAAACTTTTATAACTAACCATAAAGCTTAGCAATGCCGTAAATGTCATAGTGTTCTCTTGTTTACCCATATTCACCTGTGGGGTTTCAAGACGCTCCTTCAGTCGAGGCGTGTGTTTCTTTTTCAGAAGAACATCTTGCAACAGTCAAAGGATAGTACACTTATCGATCGGCGTTCCCTCCCACAGAATAAGGGTAATCTTTTCCCCTATCCCTGTCGTATTTCTCCCCTTGTATTTGTTTGGGAGAAAATTGGATCCTTGCAACTGCTCTTCTGTATTTAACCGAATGTAACATTTGTTTCTTTCTTTGAATTTTGTTTGAAAAAAAAAGTTATTCACTTTTCCCTGAATATTTACTTTCAATTTAATGTTAAATAAAGATACTAATAAATAAAGAACATTAAATTAATTAAAAAATTCGTAAAATTACTTCAATGTAAATGATGCATTAATTTGGAAAGAAAAGATTAAAATAAAACCAAATAAAAATAACTCATCAGGAGAAGTTTAACATTATTAACTTTCACATTTCTTATACATGCTAAAATAGCTTGATCGATTTTCTTAATATTGGTACTGTTTTAATTGATAAAACAATTAAATTTACGAATATGTTGATCTTGAAACCTTCCACTCCATCCTTTAAAATATCCATTAGTATAACTTACATAAAGGGATAGAAGTGACAACACTTTATGGGAAAAAATTTTTTCTTCAGTAAAGCGCTTCTATCACTACAAGTTTTACTATGACTGTAATTAGTAGAATAAAGAATTTTTGAAGTGATTCTCTAAGCAAATTAAATAATTCAGTGTTTTAAGTATTTAAAAATGGACAATCGAAAAATAAGGTAGCTATTAAAATAAATAAAGCCTTATTTTAAATTCTCTTTCGTTTCGAAGGAAGAATTTCAGTCATGTAAGAATAATCCTTTGAGCAGTTTTATTTAAAAGCTTTGAAAATACATAATCATGATATTACCTGTTCACTCACTACACGATGAGTACCTAATTAAAAAAAATTAAAGGTTTAATCGAAAACACAAATTAACAAGTCTGCATTTTAAGAAAGTTTTGACTTTAAATTGCTAGAAAGTAATGACTTTCAGCATTTGATGTCAATATTGTTGTTGTTGTTGGGTGCGGTTCGCACCAAAGTGCGATCTTCGTAGCCGATCTTCTTGTTCTATAAATCTCTAATGTTCCTAAGATGGCGAACCCCTAGAAGAATCCATAGAATTTCTAGCGAAAGATACTGAGGTGGTTTCCCGTTGCCTTCCTCAGGAAATAATTAAGGAATGAATTCAGAGCGGAAGAGAAAGAAGAAGAAGCAGACAAACACAGAACATTTCACAACAGCCATGCCCATGCCGGGATTTGAACCCAGGTTCCGAAGCATCATCTTCATGAGAGGCATCGCCTTGCGCACATGACTACGCCGGAACGGCGATGTCACTATACATTAACTTTTTTTTTTCTTTTAAAATCAGTTATAAACATTCACGGTAAGAAATATGATATTTGCCGAAATATTCAGAATGGTTGTCATTCGCATTTAGGTTTTTAAATACTTGATTCAGTTATTCTGGATCATTTGAGTACAATTTAACAATTCACTTTCCATTATGTTTTCAGATTGAAGATGCTTTGCTAAGTTCTAAGTTGTGTACACAGGTTGATTCTGCGGAAGAAAGTTCATTCAAACTGTTGACAAATGAAAAAGTGAATTCAGTCACAGAAAAAAATCAGCGGTGAATCGATTTGAGCTTTGAAATCTAATAGATTGTTCAGATTCCCAAAAAAGTAGAGAAGATCTATGAGAACAGAGATACAACAGAAAAACAAACAGAATCGAACAAATGATTGAAGAAATTGATGGAGATATTTTAAGATTTCTTGGCAAAAAACGAAATAGATAATATAAATTGAATTGCTTCTTATCAGTGGCAAGTTTTTCATTTTTTTAAAAATGAAAATAAAAACTGTCGTTAATAAATATTAATTTTAAAATAACTGGGGGAGATATTTCTGGCGATTGGATGATTAAAAATTCACTATTTAAGAAATAGAAAAACACTTTCTTTGAACAAAAGAATTAAAAGAAATAGTTTTCCATTTGATCTTAGTAATGTCGCTGTTGTTGTTGTTTTTTTTAAATTATGGATTAACATTTTGGTATTTAGTATTAATATAAACAATAAAATTAAAAAAGCAAAACATAAATTAGAGAATGAAAATTGTTTTAGTGTCAATTTTCTGGGCATCAGTTTGTAGTGACCTATCAGTACCTGAAAAAATTGACAATGCTGTAATATTTTGATGCACAGTAGCTCAGTGTTTTGCTTTTGTTTTTGTTTTTTTGTCTCAGACAATAATATCAAAGCTTATTTCTTAAGAAAAAACTGTTTTCATATTTATCCTAATCCGTTAGGTTAAACATTACAATAAAAGAAAGATCTTTTTTAATTCCTAAGTATAATTAGAATAAGATATATCAATGTCATGACTATTCACAGTAAAGATATTGAGGAACAGAATGTAATTGAAGTACAGTAAACAACTGAAAAATAAAATATGTGGAGTTTATTCAATAAAGTTTAATTTTTAAACTAAGGCAATTTAAATGTCGCCTAAAATTTTTGTCTCCCAAAACTAATAAATTTTGCAGCATTTATTATTGTACAAACATGTGTATATATACAAATTCGTAAACTCTATAAACTGTAACATGAGCATTGTAAAATGCTATTGTGAAAATCCTACGATTTTCAACAATGAATAATCTCTAATCCTGCCCCCACTATGTACAGACCCTGAAAGAGTTTGACATTTTATTATTATTTTGCCTGCAAATTGAAAAAGACGACTGGATGAAAAAGTTCATTTGAATACTGGCTCACATTCGAAGCAAGCATTTTTTCAGCCTCGTTGCAATTATTAATGCGCTCAAAAAGTTCATATTGGGCCCGTTCTTTAATCTGGTACCAAGGTCTTTCATTAATAACTTATATTTGATACCTGGGTGAATTTGATGTGGATGGAGTGAGCTATCTCTAGAAATTGTAGACATCAACTGCATTGGCAATAATTTGTCAACCTATTAATGATGTGATAAGGATATTGAACTGAAAACCTTCAAAGAAACCTATGAATAAAAACCCAAAAAATCCTTCCAAAGATTCTGAACGTCTTTTTTTCTCAACAACACGTGCAACGGATATCTAAATCATTAGCGATTAATCTCTTAAGCTTTTTTTTCCAATTAGGTTTTTGATAAGACCTAACCTGTCTGTCTATGAATCAAAGTAATAATCGTCTGTGGAAATCGCTATCTCTTGTAATTGGCCTTATACAAACAGTATCTAAATAATACGAATAAATACAAAACAAACCAAACACAATTAAAACTATGCTGAAGCAAAGACTTGCATTCAATTTTCTTTTCACTCTCAACTGGGCAGTGAGATTCAGAATTTTTGGAAGGACAGAGTAAAGAAAATGGAACGCAAGACGGAATTCTAAACCACTTTCTCTGACACTTTCTTTCTTTTTATTTTGTTTAGTGCCAGCGAAGATTGCTGCCTTCGATGGAACCATCACTACACTTTGGAAAAAGTACATCAAATTGCCTTGTAAAGCTGTCGGTACTCCTGCACCGGAACGCTTTTGGATGCGAGGGTAAGTATGACGTCATGATTCCTTCTCCATCTTATCCATGCGAATTCTTTGCTAGAGAGGTGGAACGGTGCGTACCTAATGGATAAATGCGATTCCTTCGGAGAAGACAAATGGATAAATCGAATTCTTCGCAGTTTTATTGATTTGAGCATCTGTCACCTTTCCACCCTCGACAGCCAATAGACCCTTCTCTATCTGATGCCCTGCTTTGATCTTCACACACATCGAAATTTTAGAACTTAAAGTAAATAATAGAGTAGTTTTCTCAATTTTATGTCCTAAAATTTGGACAAATTCTAATCCTTAAGATGCAGGAGCACAGATATAGGTTGTTTGGATGAGTTTGTTTATAGATATCAAATTCCATGTAATGCTTGTAATCATTGATCTCTTAGAAAGTAACCATAGCAGAGGCTTTACAAACTAAATCTTAGGTATTGGTTTTGTATTGCTGTATAGTGTAATTTTTATCATTTTGAGTAAATATACAATGAACGGACGTTAAAACTGAAAATTGAGGAAAGAATTAATGTTTTTTATTTTGGGGAGGGGGTGGTTGGCTTTATTAGTTGAAGAGGCCTTTCATAAAGTAGTGGGAAGACAGATGACTTTGTTCGATGACCCAGTCACAGCGGAAAAGAGGATTAGCAATGAAAACTTCCAAATACCACAAACTTTATTAGCGTTTTATAGAAAAACTTTCTAGATTCTAACTAGAATCGAATTGACACCGCATTTTAAAGTAATATTACAGTAGAGCCCCGATTATCCATGAGCGGATGATCCGCGGTGCGGATTACCCGCGAGTGCCGCGAAAATTTTTTTTTAATTACGAACTTCAAAAAAAAACAATTTTAATCCAAGCGAACAACAGGGAAAATACAATTGGCCCTACAGTGCGAAGATCGGAAATAACTGACAGGTTTATTGTGCATCGTAATCCTATAGGCCTTCACGGAATTTGTGGAGCTAAACGTAGAGCAAAGGTTTCTGCTTTACTGTACATATTTTAAAAGTTTTACATATTATGTTTTTTTACAATAAAATGCAGTTTTTAATGGTGAAATATTTTTTTTCGTGTTTACACCTCATTTTTAGTCTTTTTTCGGGTTATCCGCGATTTTCGTTATCCGCGAAGCCCTTGCCACCCAATTCCGCGGATAATCGGGGCTCTACTGTATTTTAATTATGAAAATTTACGATCTCCAGTTATCTCATTCGATCTAACTCATAATCCTCTCCTCAACATCCTCTTGGAGAGTTGGTAAATAACGTACCTCTGCTTAAACAGCTTTCTTGAAAAACCGAGATTAAAAGTTCCGAGATTTAAAATAAAGGTTGTGGAAGAGGATATTGGAAAAGTCGATTCATCCAAAACAAAATCCATTAAGATTCCATTATCGAAGAATGTGCACTATCTTTCCAGAAGTATTATATGTATGGTACTATAGTCAAGCACGAAAACTTTATTCTTCCTGATAGCCACGCCCCTTAAAAAAAAAATTGGGCAGTCGCCCACGTTTCTTTCAAAGGATACCGCATAGTAGAGGAAGAATCAAAGTTAGATTAACAGAAGCATTTATTAATTAAAAATATAAGAACTTTCCCCATTTTTTTCGAAATAAAAAAATAGAACACCCACGCACTCAGAGATCAGTGAAATATTGCCTTGGATCTTGGGTGTAATTTGATCGATCATCGTTCATTAATTTAATTTGAGATTAATTTCTCTCTCCACAAACTATCCATCTTTTGTAATTCTTTTTCTTATTTTTGTTGACTTAACGTAAAATAACGAGAAAAGGCAGGAAAAAAGGCCTGGACTGTAAAAAGAAACAGAAAGAAGAACTGGTTTTCTAAATCATTTGTAATGAAAGAATTAAGTCTGGCGTTATTTCGATTTATTAAATTAAAAAAAGAAAAAAAGAAAGAGAAGAATGGAATTTTACTGAGTGGATTCGTACGGGATCAGCTAATGTGTAGGAAATTAAGAAATCCGACGAAAAGAACCAATTTAATTAGAGCAGTTTAATCTCTTTGATAAATCTCTTCTGACAGTCGTGGTCGAAAGAAAAAAGAGAAGGTTCTGGAAACTATAATAATGCTTTCCCCTTTGGTGGGTGTTTGAATATTTTTTTTTTTTTGGGGGGGGGGGGGATGTAAGAAGGATGGACACGAAATTGAAAAACAGACTTAAATACCAATTCAGGAGAACGTATTTAATAATATTGTGTTGATTAACTCAGATTAATTTAGACTTATTATTAACTACTATTAGTGAAAATTTAGGTCTAAAAATTATTGCAAAGTGAGAAGAAATGTAGAACAAATTGTTATTCTTATAAAATAGATGTTTATATTGAATAATGTAAACATGATCATAGAGAATTAGTAGTTTGTAAATTAATAAGCCTTACCCACTAATGCAAAATCGGTTTTTCCAATGAAATATTTCAGTATAAGCTCTATAAATTTTCTTAATAGCTGAACTTGTTTATTTTCTTTTTAATGTGCTTTGCATTATCGCGTGGTTTCTAGATGAAATTATTATACTAATTAAAATTATATATCCATTCAGAATAATTAGTTTCTTCATATTAAAAAAAATTAAATAAATTGCTTTTGTTTTGACACTGAACTGAAATATATGAAAACGATTAGATTATTGTCTTTCTTTATCTATTACAATTTTAATCAGCTTTTATTACAGAAAATCCCGTCTAGGTAATTCAAATAAAACTATTGATTTTGTAAATCAGAATTAAAAATTCGCTATAAACAGAATTAGAATCTTAATTATAGTCTTTATCATTCCAGCTAATACGATGAAATTTAATGAATATTCTTTCATTTCAATTTAAATAAATGAGGTTTATTTTATTTGTATATGCATAAACTATTTTATCGATAGATACTGCCAGTCATACTCAGTAAATTTTCTATCCATTATTTCAACTGCTTTATAATTATTAGCTGGGTTTTTCAGTTGAACTGAATTGAATTATTTTTTTCATTATTTTTTATTTTTCTAAATTTTTTCCCTACAATTTTAAATAACATTATCTTCATGTTTTTGCAATTACAACATATTCACTCTCGTTTTGAATACATTTAAGAATCTGTTTTTGCTATATAATTTGCTATACAAATTTTTTTTTTCACCTTCTCTTTACTTTAAAAAATCTCTGTTATTGTGATATATTTATGGTAAACATAAAAACATGTTAGGTAATAAAATATTAAGACAGTTTTAAAGTTTAAAAAAAATAATAAAGGCAAAGGTGTTAGATATAAAGCTGTATGTAACTGTCTCATATGATGTACCGATACGATAACAGGTGTAATCACCTGACGATAAAAGGCGTTAGCATAGCATAAGTCTGAGTGGAATTGAAACGAAGGTTACAGTGGAAATTGTCACTGAAGAAAATGTATTTCAAAATACATACAAAAGGAATCGAGCGCAAGATTACGTTAAGAGGTATATCACTGGAGCAAATTCATTACGAATGCCTTTAAGAACTTAATGCACATCATGTGGAAACGAAGCAGAGATATATATTTTCAATATGCGATGTAAATATCTGCTTTTGATAAAGAGATTTTTGTTATTTCAATACAATTCATTTCATTATACGAACACTAAACCGTCACTTTGATTCAGAAATTAAATAATTTTTTAAGTTCACCAACTTTTTATGAGAATAAAATTACTTTTAAAATATCAACGACAAAACTTATTACTCGATTAGTAACGATCCATCCATCTTAAGTATTAATGCATTACATTATTGTACAGAAGGTGCGAACTTTCTAGAAACCACGGTTATTCTTTATCTTTTTTAAAAATACAACATTCAGTGTAAATTCTTTTCTTTGTTGAATTACGATATCTCCATATCTGTGCTTGTATTTCATAACAAGATCCAAATGAACACAACGTGATTCAGAAACAAAGAAAAATGGCACTTGGTTTATTTAAATAACTTTCATTAAATTACGAAACTTCAAACTATCATCTTTCCTTTTCATTAGGTAAACTAAGTATTTAAATTACGGCAAAGTGACGTAACTAAAATTACTGAAGTTAACTTTTTAGAAGGGGAATGGAATTTGAATAAGATCTTAATATAAACATAATAAGAGTCTTTCCCATTGAAATTCGAGCCGTTTTTCTATGTGAATCCTTTTGCCAGAGGGACTGTCTTATGGTGATTAAACGTGGATTCAACCGAGTGAAATATTATCCAGTGCTCTCCAATTGCGCAAACATCATTTCTCCATTTCGATGCAACTCTGGCCGTCGAGTGAAAGGGAGAGAAAAGAAGAAAAGTAGCCGGTTTCATTCGACTCATCAATACTTCCTCCGACTATTCAGTTCCCTGCAGCTGTTGTTTCTTCTCCCTTATGTACACAGACAAAGGAAACGCGAACCAAGAAAGTGGATCTTTAATTGCACTGGTTCATATCCTGCGGCACCCAGATCTCCTTAGACCCACAATACCGTGGCAACAACGCTTCGGAGATGAACAGATTTCAGTGTGGCAGAAAATCTGCTAAAATCCATTTGAAGATGGAGCTAACAGGCGGAACAGATATATGGGCTGAGCGAAATAAAAAGACAGCAAGCAAAAGCAAGATTCTGCTAAAGTGATAGACAGTAGTCTCGAGAAGTGAGAGGTAAAAAAATGATGAATGGCGATGCTTCGGTTAAAATTGAAAAAGATGCTTCAAAATAAAGATTTCTTCAAATTGTTCCTTTTGAAAAGTTAATTGAACGTCAGTATCTTTCATATTTTATGTTTAACACAGAAAATAAAAAATCAAATGCGAAACTTTCAGCACAGTTTTTTAGTTGTTGTTATCTTATTTTAATATAGAATATGTTAACATTTATATTTATGTACCATATAATGTTAATATATTATGTTATGCACTGCATTATATAATACTTCTCATCTGGTGGTATTGTACCACTGGTGATACTTGAACGGCGATTTAGTGATACGTGAATAACAGGTGGATGATATTTTTGATTTATGAAATTATTAAAAAGAAAAACACAAAAATTTCCAAATCTAAAGGTAAATTATCACATCTTTTAATATTAAGGGGTGGAATCGACATTTTTGAATTTTTATTTTGTTTGTAGACGTCTTTAAAAACGGTGAGACCTCTGCTTTAAGACATTAATAAGCATTATATTAAATCTTATGATACTAAATTAAAGTTAAACTGTACATGAACAGGCCTTGGAGGTACTGGGATAAGCAAGAGTTTAGCTCGCAGCGATTCTCGAAAAGAAAAGGGACTAGTTGAGGTCGGATGGTCAGTCCGACGCTCGTTCGCGTTTAACTTCCGAGTAAGAAACCACGTATCCATTTGACAGAGGGCTGGATGAACCCTAGGGTCCGTCTGGAGGAGAATAACCGTGAAAACGTCCCTGACCACCGCCGAGAATTGAACCCCGGGCTCCTCCAATCCGAAGTCCAGCGCCTAACCCCCTGGACTACCGGAGCCACCTTACGACATTAAGAACCTATTACATTACATAATACATTTACTTCCCTAATGTTTTTATTGTTAGCATAAACTTAAACATAAACATAAACATAAGCAAAGATAGGTTCAAAATATAAAAAATAATATTGCAGTGTCGTTTTACATTTATTGATCTCCAAATAACTTTTCAACCAGAGAATGGATTTTATTGAAACTTTAAAGAAAACTTATTTAAAATTATTTCAAGAGGATGCAACTTTTTCAGTTAAAAACTTCACTTTATGGTTCATTTTACAGATAATATTATTCTCGAGTGAGATCACATGACTTTGTCTTTCTAATATATCTAGGTATATGTCTGTATGTTTGGTTTTTTATTTAACAAAAATAATTTTGAATCCCGACTATGTTTATTTGAAGGGAAATTACTTTTATAAATTTTAAAGGTTTAGAGGAGAAGGTAGGAATATGAGATAGGGTAGTAATATGAGATACCGTGGTTTTCGAACACCGTAGGCTGATGACATCTACGGAAGCAGTTGGAAATTACTTATAAAACACAAGAAATGAACACACAAGAGCGCTATAAGAAGTAATTTCCAACTGTTTCCGTAGA
Organism: Thereuonema tuberculata; assembly: GCA_023159025.1. Taxonomy (NCBI): domain Eukaryota; kingdom Metazoa; phylum Arthropoda; class Chilopoda; order Scutigeromorpha; family Scutigeridae; genus Thereuonema; species Thereuonema tuberculata. Next base: position 66,311,253 of record JAFIDM010014012.1, read on the forward strand.
TGTCACCAGCCTACGGTGTTCGAAACTACGGTATCTCATATTACTACCCTATCTCATATTCCTACCTTCTCCTCTACTAATACGCAAGAGAAATCTTTATCAGTTCAGCTGCTTTTTTTACTTCATGTATATTTTTTCTCTTAGTTTTAGAAAAATAGGGTTTTCCAATGGTTTAGACTCTGTTTGGAGCTTTGAAGCTATGTTAATAGAAGACTACAAAATCGAAGCAAAGTAAATACGGAAATCTGACAAACTTTTATATTTTGTTTTCAAGTTTATGAAAGAACTCAAAATCTGTTTACTTTATAATGCTGCCATTAAAAAAGCGGATTTGTTAATTTGTTTTACATGCAATCAGTACAGTATTACAATATCTGTAGAATACAAAAAAAATATCTTTTAATTTTCCATTTGCTGAAAATTGATTAGTTCAGCTGTTACTTACCTATATTAGCTATATTAACTTTACTGCCGGGTCGCGCGGTTGGCGTTGTCGCTAAGACATTGGCCTCTCACCTCTTGAGTACCGAGGTTCGGTTCTCATGTGAGTATCGTGATGGTGGAAGATCCGCGCTGGGCAGGTTTTCTCGGGGTTGTCCCGTTTCCCATGTACTTCTTCCACCATTCTTTCTCAGTCTTTCTCTCCATCTGTCCTTATATCTGTGGGATAGCACACTAGACCAACGGTCGCGTGCTCGGCTTCCCTGCTACTCACAATCACCACGTTTACATAAAATAAAATTAATTTTCATTTCTAAAATATATCAAAATAAAGGAAATGAAAGGACTACAAAACGGAATCATTCGTATCTACAGAACATTTATTCTTTCATTTGAAATGAGTTCTGCAAATATTTTTGCCACTTAAACGCGCGAATTTTTCCACTGAGATCTATACGAAACAATTTTCAAGTGCAAAAGTTAGATCATCTTATGTCTATAAATAGGCATATCAATTTCCAAGAATCCCTTTCACAAATTAGTAGTGATGAACATATACACACACAAACATATTCCTTTTCTGAGCTTCGTTTTCTTAAAGAAACCAGACTAAGAATACCTCAACGAAGTAAAAGAGTTGGTCCAAACATACCATCGAAACTTATAATTTTTTTTTTTATTTCAGCCTCGATTCAATAATTTTATTTTTCTTTATGCACGGAATTAAGCCTTTAAACACCATTATTCAGTTTTTAAGTCCTTGTAATCAGCCTGATTTGCCTAATTGAATCTTTTGTTGTCTTCCATTCATGGCAAGGAAATATTGCCAATGGCATTATTTCAGGCCGACGGGAGATTAGTTGATTTCTCAAGCAAAGGAGATATCATTAACATTCACAACTTGATCGCACAAGACACAAACAACCATGCAGCCAATTATGCTGTCCAAACATCAGAACAAAGAATCTTGTTTTTATTTTGCTCGCTCACCGTTGACGTTTGGAGCTTGGCATTTGGTGCTTGTTCTAGTTTAATTGTGTAATAGTTGGCATTCCGGACAAGAGCTTATTTGAACACAACAACCGTTCAATTGACAAGAGGCCGTCTCTGAAAAATCTAATCTCCTACTGAGACAGAATTTAGCTTAGTTAGAGCTTCGAAGTTTCTTGACATTTAAAATAAACACTTCTGAGATCCATGGATTTTAATTAAAAAGGAGAACCGAAGTTAACTGAATAGTAAACATAGAAGTACCCTTATTGAAATTGTATTGTACCATTCATTGAAAACAACATTATCTGAACTTCAGAAAGCTCCGTACCACTCTTACCGTATTTGGAAAACTTGTAATATTTCCATATTGAATTAGACAAAAAGTTGGGCACGAAAGCTCACGGGTTGCTTAGATAACACCATTAATCATGAATAATGTGAAATCCACGTTGCACATGATTGACAAGCTGTCACTGAAAAGAATTGCTCTAAATTGTTAATCCTTTTCTAGCATCACTTCAAACATGGTCAATTGAAAACTGCGGGGAAAAAGGATAGCGTTAAAATTCAAATTTACCATGATTTATTAGTTAACAGTAAATAAGCTGTAATGAGTGAATGTTGTCATTTATTTTTTGCCGAAATCAGAAAAATGAATATAAAGATGACTTTATTGGAGATCCAAATTTCCACATATTGTTTGAAATTTAGTAGTTAACTGTTAAATTTCTCACCTTTCCTAATGCGAGCTTAATGTCATCGATGGATCTCATAAAGTGCTTGAAAAAAGTTGTAAGAGCCCTAATTTTAAGATTCAGGATTGAAAGATAGAAACTGAAGTAAACATAAGGCCAGATTATTTACGTTCATTTTTTAGGCAATGACCATTTATTTATTAGTTATTTTTCATTATAAACTTTTGCAAATTAATGATAAGTTTTTCTGAACCTATCAATAAAATATCTGTTTGATTTAGACAAAAAAATCTTAATACCTGGTGGTATCGAAATCACACAACTACAAAAGCGCAATATTAAATTTCTGCTCTTGCAAGCAAATTAAAAATTTGTCAGGGTCTTGTTGTGTTTTCCATTATAATTAGCGAATGCGGCTGCACCAGTACTTCAGTGCCATCCCATTAAGAAGTGCTTGTTGTGCAATGACGTTGGCTCCGAAAGGGCATTATTTATGAAAGCCAGTGTAGCATTAAGAAAAGAGAGCGTATCCATTTCGCCGTTTATCATCCCCCGAGGGAATAATGTGGGTGTTTCTATTCAGCGGCATGTTGCCAACAGCTCAGCAGAATCAAAGTCCTACGTCAATTATGTATGGAACTAACCACAATTACTTGAGGTTTTGAAGTGCCGCCTCCCTCTTTGTACTACAGATGGATATCTATTAGATAAGCTTCGACAGCTTTTGAGCTGTAAAAGTATCGTCCAAATATTTGAAGCTCCATCAGTCAATCTAGAAGCTGTTTTCCCAGTATAAATTAGTGTATCAGCTTAGATACCATGATTTTTGTGGTAATCGATTTTTTTTTATAAAAAAAGGAAAGACCAAAAAATAAAACTGTAATACAGTAGATGTTTAGAATTTGAAAGATTAAGTTAAAAACTTCTAATTTACGAGTGTATCCTCAATGAGACATCTATCTAACCATCTGTCCTGTAAGACTTTGAATCATTCAACTACTAAAGACGTCATCAACACTTTTTTGTAGGCAGATTTTCGAGCCATTTTCTCTGACCAGCTGTCTTTTTTCCTGAATCTCTTACTTCAATACTTCATCTCTTTATTATTAGGCATTTCAGTATTATAAATTACCGCAGTTGGTGATCTGTTTCAATATTTCTACTTATTCTTTGAAGTTTAAGGAATTCTACAAATTGAAAGATTTTTTTTTCTCTTCTTATAAATATTAAGTAGCAATCTTTGTTCTTCTGTTTATTTTAGCTTTGTGTAATTCATATTCTAGCAACTTTAGCAACTTATTAAAGCTTAAGGCTGCTAATATCAGTCTTTGCCCCTGTGAAGATGTGTAGAGTAGATTAAATTTAAAATATGTATAAAAGCTACAAATTAGAAAAGACAATGTTAGTTGAATGAAGAAATCTTCGGGGTTTTTTTTTATTTATTTTGTCTTTGAAGAGTTTTAATTATACAGTGTACAGACTCCATTGTGAAGTAAGTTTTTTAATTTGGTGAACGTTCCTATTCCACACTAATTCCTTCTATTTTTAACCTATTTTTCTAAAAAGTTTGCGCTTTTAAATCAATGACAACACTTTTGCGAATTGGTACCCTAATAAATTTTGATTTACTGAATAGATTTTCTTAAACATCTATATTTAAGAAATAAAGACAATATTTAATTTTTAGTGACCCTTCGGGAGCTGCTGTGATAGCGAGCAAAATTGGTAGCTATTGCGTTTGCCCTGTCTGTCCGTCCGTCCGTGTCTGTCCCTCCTTAACAACTCCGAAACGGCAGGTTGAATCGGCAAACGGACTTACAATCGTGTTTAGACGCCCAAACACAGTATGAATGGTGTATTTTCAGGGCTAACGCCCCCCCCCCATATTCGAGATATTTCGTATTCTTGGCATTGTACACCGCCCCCCCCACCAACTACTGAATGGAAGATCAGATCGACAACTGGAATTCACCATCGTGTTCAGAAGCCCAAACACCTTAGAAATAGTGTTTTCAGGGGCCAACGCCCCGCCCCATTTTCGAGATATTTGGCATTGTTTTTATTGGATTTCTGCAACCATCTTATTTCAATTGTTAGCTACAGCTTGATAGGTAAGGTCTCGGACTCATACGCTGAAGATCGTCGGTTCGAATCCGAATATCTATTGTTTTTTTCTCTTATTTTTTTGTTTGTTTTTTTCAATTTCCGCGTGGTTTTTTTTCTTATTTTCCTACCTTTTTTATTTTTCCTTATGCTAATTCTTTTTTATTATTATTTTAATTTTTTTTATTATTATGGTCACCCTTAAATTTATGTTTAAGCACATTATATTCATTTATTGTAGTTTAAAATTTTGTTTCGTAAGTGTCTTTGCTGAGAAATTTGCGCGTTGAGATGATCAAAATTGCTGAAGAAATGCATTAGAAGCAAAAACAACTATTTTCTATCGATTTCTCACAATGCTAAAGTGTTAGAAAAATATTTAAGATTAATTGGATTTAGGCAACTTAACTAATGCGGAAATATTTTTTTTAAAAAAAATTGGAAAACTTTTATTCTTTCTACAAGGCAGATATTGGAAACAAAAATACAGCTATTTTTGGCTATATTGTTCTCACAAATTGTTGCGGAATAAAACAGCAACATTTCAAGAAATAGGTTTTAAATTTTTCAAGCAGTTCTTCTTCCAGTGCTCATGTACTCTACAACTTCATTATCTTTTGGTTTGAGCGTACTCTCCAATATTATTGCATTCTTTTTTCATATTTTTTCATATTCACCGCATCTTTTTCTGGGGGAGGGAGAGGTTATTGAGACATCCTGTAAAACCAGACATTACGTATCCTCAATATCTACTGAAAAATTCCAACTTGAAATTCTCAGTCTCGAATTTTTTTTTCTCAATGTTCTTCTTTTTCTACTTTTCCAATCTGTTTACATTTCAATTCGTTCTTTCGTTTACACTTCATTAATTAACCGGTTGGATGCCTCTATCACCTAAGTTAATCCGGTAAATTTAATAGCTGTCACAAACACAGTCATCTCCTGTTATGCAGAGCAACTCTGCGCTTGGCAGCTTCTATTTCTTTCCCAACTGTGTAATTCGTGGATTTTATGATTTCTTTGCACTATTTTAAAAAACACGACTGTAAATTCGAAAACTCAGTCATGCATTTCGTAACAGAAATTTCTAAAACTTTAAAATAGAAATCATCCTGAAGGAAAACAAACCTTATTGTTAGCCTTTAAACAAGTCAGTGATCATTACGGAATCGAAACACACTATTAGAAGAGAAACAAATTTAGTTTTCTGGTTTGTGTTTCTGTAAGCGAAGCCCTTGTCATATTCCTTTGTCTGTCTGTCTGTTGTTATGAAATAATTCCGTTCTGTTCGTCGCACTTCGATGAAAATTTACGTGATCATATTCGACAGAATTATAAAATTACTCTTACTATAATCGGTCAGTTTTTAATGAACCTATAATGAAAACTGGTTACCTTACATATTAAACAAATTTTAATACTAATTTAATCGAATTTCTGGAGTCGATAGGAAATATTTAACAATATTGTTACGAAGCATCTCAGGAGGTATAGATTTCTGCAATCACCAAATTAAAGGGGCAAAATGAAGATGGAAACGGAATTCGTTGCTCATCCGCCTTAACCCTAGGAGAGAAACCCAGTGGTTATTACTGTATTTACCAAAGTAAAATACAATATTACATTCTCCCCTTCTGTATATATATATATTTACCGGTATATTCATTTTTTGACAATTTTTCCTATTTTCAAACCATTGTACTCAATTTGTTTTTTATAGTTTTTGCCATAAACTTGGTATATCTTTTAGAACATTAACTACAAATAAGTTTAACTATAAATAAGTAGGAAAACAGTCGAAATCTGTTCACAAATTTTTAGAGGGCGGGGCTTAGAAGTCTAGCGTGTCCTCAAAGTTGTAAACGCAGTTTTAAACATCCTTCACCTTACACCATGAAAATACACTTTCCGCGATGGATGCGCGGAAGGTATATTAGGAATGTGGTGAGTTATCGGAACATAGAGAGTCCTACAAATACCGGAGATCCGCAATTAGGGGGCGTCAAAGACGGCTCCTCCAACCCTTAGATTTGTCAACTCAGCTATCGGCTCTTTTTCAAGTATTATACATCGTTACGGATATTAATTAGTTTTTCAAAAAAACTTTTTCATTTCAATTTACCTTTCAATACTAACTTATCAGTTTTAAGAATACTGAAATTTACTACTATCTTTTCGCTAATTCTGAGCTTATCATCGAGGGTAAATCTCGCTTTTGTCGCCTAATAAGGTAGAACCCGGGCGTCCCAGATTCCGGTTATGATTGCTACGACTGCGAATCTTACTTTTGTGCATTTTGATAACGTTAAACTATTTTTATTGAATTACTTGTTTTTTTGGTTGTTTTCTTCCCACTTTAAATCTCTTTGAGTCTGACAGTGGTGGTCAGAACAACCGATTAAAAGCTGTAGATTGTAGCTTAGATTGTAGTTTATTTTTTATGATTGTATTTTTTGGTTGGGGAAACCACTTTCGGGAACGGAGATTATATCCTTAACCTTTTCGGGTACTCTGAACTTATCATCGAGGGTAAATCTGGCTGATAACACATAATAAGCAGAAACGACCTTCCAGATTCCTGTCGATGATGGCTGAGAGCGCAAATCTTACTTTTGTGTTTTTTAAGTTACTCATATGCCTGGTGACCTTTATTTATTTTTTTTTCAGTTCAAGAATGCTTTTCTAGTGTGAACGCATCTTAATTTTTATGATTGACACAGCTATGATTGGCATAATGTCCTGTGTTTCACTTTCCTCAGTTTCCGCTGAAAATTGGAATTTTTATCGTGAATTCAGTATTTCTTTACTTATTCCAACTTTAAATAAAGTACTAATACTAATTAGGTGGAGTTCTTGTATTCAGTTGTAACAACTGGCGTCTGTGAAAACTCTAATTGGGAGAAGGCGCGCGTTTTAAAGAGTGCCGTGCTCTTGGCAGGATCGTAATTCAATTTAGAAGATAACGTTTTAAATAAATTAGTATCACGTTACTTCTAATCTTTTTATTCTTTATTCGTCATAAACATTGAATGAACCAAAAGAAATGAAGGAGGCTGTTCCACCATTTAATTTTATTTTGGAGCAGGAGCTGTTAGTTTTAAAGGGGTGTTTAGTGACCTCTGGACGCTGTTAAAGGAGACCATCCAGTAATGCTTCTCTTCTCGCTTCTAGCAAGTTCATATAAAGAATTAAGATAAATGTTTATTATGTCAGTCTATCGGTCAATTGTTTTATACAGGAAATTTATTGATCATTTTATTTATTTCAATGAATTAGTGCATTCTGTAGTTTTTCCGTTTTTCATGTTACAATTATGCATGTAAAACCTTCTTACATACATCATTTTATTTAGTTATTTTTAATAATTAGTCTACTGTTCAAAAGCCATAATGTGTATGTGTCCCCATAATGTTTCAAGAGGTGATCTTCTTGGAACTTTGCATGGATTTTTGGTTTTTAAGAATTTTATCGTCTGCATTCCTAGTGTCGTGCCCTGTGATTGTGTAGAAATTTGCAAATGAATTCGAGAAAATTTTCCATTTAAGGGCAGTCAAAACGGAATAATGAAATGTTGTCGAATAATAGAGTAATCCTTTTCAAATACCGCGCGTTATGATATGATTGAAATTAATTGGATTTAACAGATTTCACAGATACAGATTTAAAAATATCTGAAAGGCGCAATTTACAAATCATGAAGTACTTTGTTTGGTATAGCTTTCCCAATTTTTAATAAATAAAGAAAAACATTACTTATAACATTGTGTAGAAAAGTTAACAAGAGACATCTTGTTTCCAAATTCCAATACATTTCATGAAAGCAATTGCTATGAATTAACAAAGAAAACATTGGAGTGCTTGATACACCTGACTGAAGTTAGCTAACAGTGTCCACACTCTGCTACTTAGCAGTTACCCATTCAATCGCGGGAACTGATACCTAAAACTTATGCCAGATATTTATTTAACCATTTTTGCTTATATGTTTTTTTAAAAAATGGGTTTATTTTTTTTTCTTCTTTTCACTCTTAGCTATTTTCCGTCATGTGAAACAAATGCCTGTCTACCTGTCCAATAAAACTACGGACCTGCAATCTTTAATCAATTCTTTGTTGCTGGGACAAGTCATTTAATCTTCGAAATTGTAACTCAAAGGGCGTCGTTCTGTTTATCGAAACGACCGTAATCACGAGGGGTCAAATCAGGACAGTAGATCGGATGTGATAAAAATCCAACCTAATTTACCGATGATTTGCTTGATGATTAGCATTTTATCCCGGATATTACCAAGAACTTAAGCTATATCATTTTTGTGCCATTTTATCAATTGGTATAAATTGTACAATCGCGCTCGTTATTTTTTACTTTTAAAATCAAATTTCTTTTTATTGTTGTTTAAATAATTCTTGGACTAGCTTTGCGCTTATCTTTAAATGAATCCGCTATTAAAAATAAACAACTATTTGTGAGTTAATGTAACGATGAGATCTGTTATTGTTATTAAATACAATAGTTTGATATGGCTGTTCAAGCTTCTGAAATATCATGAACCGAAGTAGCCACCTGATAAAAAGTCAAAATCCTGTAACTGACTTTACCTCCAAAACTACACGTTCTATTACTAATAATCATTGACATTCCTTCCTGCTTAACGTAATTTCAACAATGCCAAATTTCCGCCTAATGGCTCACCACGAGAATAAAAAGAAAAAGTTAATAATTGACATTATTTGTCATTTCGAATCCAGAAAAATGGTCTTACCATTAAAGTCCCTATTTGGTCAACTTCCTATTTTCTAAGAGTGTGACAAACATTCTGCTTCGTAACCCTGTTAATCTTCTCCTATTTTTCCATTCTCTCAATCCTCACATCATCTAAACATCCTACTACAGTTCTTGAGACTATATCGAGCTTTAAAACTGAGCCAAATCCAGAAACTCAAGGACATAAGATAGAATACCTTCGAGGCTGATCTCGTGCTGTAGATCTTAATAGAAATAAGTTAGAAAACATGTCGAGTTAGTTAATGAAAGTAAGCCTCTTTTTCTCTCTTATATTATAACTGAGCACTTTAGTTTTTTAAGGCATCTTCTACTTTTTTGTCAGTTCCAATACGTTTATATATCAATTTTTTTTCTAACTTAAAAAAGAAAGGAAAAAACACATCCTCCATAGTTTCTCTTTACTGATATTTATGCTCGCGTTTTTTGAAGTTTCCTTTTGGAAAGTTCCCTAATTCTTTTCTCTTTCTTTTTTTTTCAGAGGTGTGACGGTAAAAGAGAATGATCGGCTGAAGATCCTTCCCGACGGAACCCTCTTAGTGAAATATTTGGAATGGTCCGATTCAGGCAACTACACGTGCCGAGTGAAGAACGACGTCGGCACAGATGAGGTGGTTTATGTTGTCAGTGTTCTAGGTAAGTTTCTCACTCTTTCTTATAATCTAAAGCCATCTCTTTCCATTTTCAGCCGATTACCAAACAGATTAGATTGAAATTTATGTTGCCAAATTCTTTCAGACTTACTTAAATTTAAGAGTGGTTTAATATTCAGCTTTTAAACATTTACTTTAATATATACAAAATATCATTAACATTGTTATGATTACTTTAATATTCTAAATTCTTTCTCGAATTTTTATTATAATTAATACAATGCATTTAAAAATACTGTACATATATTATACATATGTTTCATATATAATTATTAGATATTATGTATTTAATTCATGCGTAGCAATATACCTAAATAGTTTTAAATAATTAAAAAAAAAATCATTAGTTTATTTAATGAAAAAGAATTTCACCAAATTTATCAATCTAATTCAATCTCCCGATTGATTTTGATAGAAATCAAACCATTACTAAGGAAAACTATTAATTCAGGAATCTGCTTTTAGTGCCCTCATGAGGCTAACAGAGTCTATCTAATTTAGCACATACAGTATTCAATATCTGTATTTGATATACCTGTTTTCGGTATTAGTACTGTTTGTACAGTGCTCACGCTTAAAGTTGAAACGCCCAGAATGCAAAGCAGATTATAGATTTTCCTTTCCTGGCCGTTCGCTAACATTGAAATAAAAGAGAAGGGATCTCTTCTATTTCAATGTTAGTGAACGGCCAGGAAAGGACCATCTATAATCTGCATTGCATTCTGGGAGTTTCAACTTTAAGCGCGAGCAGTGTAAGCATATAGTACTGTCACTTTGAAAGCCTTATGTAGATTAATAAAAGTTCCATCTTATTACAGTACAAAATTGAAATTCAAAATCAAAAACTCCTTTTTGTATAACATCGCTCATTCTTAGGTTCAAAGTACATCG
>JAFIDM010014012.1:66322210-66386191 GCA_023159025.1 Thereuonema tuberculata
GAGAAGGAAAATCTGACTGATGAGCCCTAATAAGGATGAAATAGTTGTCCCAGATTCCGTCGACGATGGCTCAAGGCATGAAAGCAAACATTTCATCGTCTTCCCGATAATTGTTAACTTAAAAGACAAGGTAGTTAATGCTTTTAGATAGTGTCAAAAGCAAAGCGGCTCCAAAATATGCACAATTGTATAAACAAAATAATCAAAAGCAAGAGCATATAAATGCAAGACCGTTCCCTTATGTTTTACAGGCAAGCTGTAACCTAATACAATGCTTAGTGCATCATTTGGATATATTAAAGAATTTATGAAGCAATACGTTTGTAAATATTAATAACGACGTTCTGTTGGCAGTTGTTAGTATTGTTATGTACGAAGTATCAGTATTATTACTGTGTTAATTGTTATCGTTATTACTAACATTGCTATGGAAAACGTTAATTTGCGGGGGTCAGGTAGCGGTCCTACAGGTCTGATTTTTTTTTACGTGATCACCTACTTTTAGATGCTGAACACAATGGTGAAGGTTTCATTCTAATATCTCTAACCGTTTGGCCGCTACAGAGTGTGACATACAGTGTGACAGACAGACAACACAAAAGCAAAAGCGGTTCCCTATATTACTGTAACATGCGACCGCAAAAAATTATGTTAGTAAGTTACAAAATAATACTAGCTAACAGTAGGTGAAGGATTTGTTTCAAAATTATTATTCAATAAAAACAAAACATTAAAAATCTTATAATAAGGAAATATTTATATAGCTTGTAAAATTCTATCGGTTTTGAACGATTTTTTTTGCTAAAATAAGCTTAGTATTTAATTTATTCTTACATTAACGCAACTAAAAGTAAAATAGCCTAAATCTTCAAAATTAAACTAACAACAAAGACTGATAATAAAGACATACTTTGCGAAAAGGCAAATGAAAAGCAGAGGGATTGATGTAGTCATCTGCCACTTAAACAGGATTGGAATGGTTTCTCTTTCCATGAAATCAAGAAAAGATTTAGAACGATAATGAGGTTAGACATTCTTCTTTTGAGAATCCGCTTAGCGAAATGTCATTTTTATCTGAATTTCATCTATGATTTTTATTGGGGCAACTAAATCCTCTTCTGGGGGCGATAGCGATAGAGGCAGTCTTTTAATCATGTTTCGTCTGGTATCGAATCATTGGAAACACATAATTGGATGTAGAACTGAGCGAAGTTCATTGTAGCTGTTTTACCGCCCATAAATAGAAGCAGGGAAAATTGGAAACGTAATGTATTGGCTGCAGTTGCTTTCCTCTGGAAAAGCAATAACAATAATAAAATATAAAACAGACCTTTTTTATATTTCACTTGGCAGCGATAACAAAAAGCAGGCTTGTTCCCATTTGGGTCTGATGCCTTTTGTTGGATGTCTCGAGGGATGGTATTCCTTCATCATATTCTTATCTACATTCGCAACGTTGTCTTTTTTTCTGTTTTTCCTCTTTCTATCTGTTATTTATGTTTTTATGGGCGATGGGCAGTGGCCACAGGACCTGTCATACATCTTCGCTGCAGGCGATTCTTCTGCTGCCTGATGGTTTTTCCTTTATTACTTTGCCAATGAGTAACTACCAACTTTTCTTGGTTTGATGAACCTTTGTTCTTTGAGGCGGTATCTCTTCTCGTCTAGCCTTTGAGATCCTAGCAAGGATCAAAGGGAAAGTGTTTAAATGGCATCTTCTACTAAATGGCATCCGTTTTCCAATAAAATTGATTGAGGAATTAACAGAAAAGATATGTTGCTCTTTTCAGTGAAGTAAAAGTATTTACAAACTATTCAAGTGAAATAAGTAAGGCTCTACACCGTTTTGCTATTCTAAATAATATTGAATCAGTCATTACATCCTTCTAATCGCTAAACAGAATTTTAACGTTAAAGTAATAAGTTATTCAATTGAAAATTAGTATATATGATTAAATAAGCAATTTTATATCAAAAACGTAAGAATGTTTTCTCCAAAAATTATTAATATCGTAAAACAGTTATATAGCCGTTGAAGCAAAATCAGTCTAACGAATTTTCTAAATAATAACTTCAGGTTTTTTGCACTTTTTAATGGGAGTGTAAAATTTCAAAACAGAAAATGTATTTGAATTCGTAAGTAAGGTTACAAATTGAAAAATCAAGTTAATTGAAAGAATTAACTATTACTTCGAATAAATGTTGTTTGGATAACTCACATAATGTGAGTTACTTTGAAAATGGGATTAAAAGATAAAAAATAATATTCAAAGACCAGCATGGATTGGAAATGAGAAATACTGTTCAAACGAACATTAAACCTTTATTCAGCTCTGCATCAAGGTAAAGAAGTTTTAACAAAAAAGTCAGTCAAACAATTTGGTAGCCAAAGTTTTTGAATCTTGAATAAAAACAACTTTTCATGTTTAACTGCTAATGAAAGTATTTTTGAATTGTTCCAATAAAATGCTAGATATTTCTAAGACTAAATTGTTTCGGTTTTGTGTTGCAGGTGAGTTATTTAAATTAAGTCGTACATAATCCGCCTTTAATCTTTAATTTTCTGTCATACGAGTGGCGGAAAACAAATTCAAACTTAATGATGTAATTAAAGAAAAGTAAATTGACATTCGTGTTCCTAAATATTAACAGGCTGTAAATACATTAACAATTGTTCCGTTTTAAGTTTGCGTTGAGACTATTTTGTTTGCACATTACACAACACTGTAAATTCCTCAGCATCATTGTGAAATGGACCTTTAGTAATAAGGTCTATTAGCATTTTTCCAGGCATTTATGAGCTGTTCTATTGTAATTTCACCTTTAAATTGAGACAAATAAACATGGCTTCTAATTGCAATCAGATTTCAGTCTGAGTTGTTCAAATGACTGGATTTCCCTGCTTAAACCATTGAAGCTTTGGCACCAGTGGCGAGATCATCTTTTAATCCTTTTGGAGAAGCGTTTGAGCTCTCAAACCTTTAATCCCCTGTTTGTTCTGAAGATGAAACCGTTCGCAATTGCTATCGCTTCAACAGTCTTTCCGGTTTCATTTAAATTATAGAATTTGTAACCCCACCATAATACCGTAATGAAATTAAAACGGAACTAATGAAATTAAATTTTATTGATGTTCACGTAAGGACTGCGGTTGTGAAGATTTCCGCAGTCCCATTTTGAGACTCCGTTTGCTTAAAGCTTTCCGATTGGAAATCTTAAGAGACCAATCCGACGATTTATTGTTAACGAATGCAAATATTGCGCCGGAAATCCGGAAATTTGTAAAAGGGGCGTTGCTTTGTTGTCTGCTATGACAAATGATATTTGTCAGAAAGCTGAAGTTATTGCAAATGTGTTCTGATATTTCTGAAAATGCTTATGAATACTGGAAAAGTGTCATGATCCAAATGGAGGGCTCTTCTAAAATCTCGTAATTAATTCAGCTTAAGATTAAAACAATATGCCTTGAAGGACTTCCTGCAAAATGCAAAATGTCTGAGTGTAGAAATCTTAGTACTCAACTGACAAATTCTTGTCTGTGTTTGTTTGTATCTGATCGACATCACGCTAAAACAACCCGACATGTTTTCTTAATATCTGATACAATTATATTTATGGGCCAACTTTATAATATGACTATATTCGTCTGGGTCTCGTCCCTCATCCTTCAAAAAATCTTTTATTTTTCGTACCTGTATCCCTCTCAAAGAATCGATTTTTTTTTCATGCATGTTAAGATTCTTACGTATTTAATCTGTTTCTGTTTTGTTTAAATCGAAATCGCCTTCGCTACCGAGTTTCATTTGAACAGTTCTCAGAAGGAACGATACTATACATAATAATGTTTCTGATGGAAAAAAAATTGTCAATTAAAATTTTGCAACATTTTAGGGAAGGGTATTTTCGAACGTTAATGTTAATAATGCTGCTGATGACGTATTACTGAGTGCTTGGCTAGTTTATTTAAACTTTTGAGTTAAATGATTTTTATTTTCTCGTTTCCATTACTGATAAGACTCCTTATCTTTTTGTTACTGAAATCAATTAGCAGTTCAATCCTTATTTAGCGTAGTTTAAATTGTCTGAACCTCAAAAGATTCTGAGTTGTATTCCTGGGGACATCAACAAGATTCATTAGATAAAGCTTCAAAGCTGCATTATTGAAAATACAGTGGAACTTTCTTGACTTATTCTTCTATTTTCATATGAAAACAGATTGGAAATGTTAAATTGAATAGAACTTTAGAAGATTTTTAGGAATTTTAAATTTATGAAATTAAACTTAAGACACAACTTTCATTTCTGTAGTACAGTTTAAATGCAGTGTGGTACGAGTTAACATAAGTCCCTTTTGCACTGAAATCTTCAGTTATACTAGATTCTGTCAACTTAAAAATAGTGATATTTTGATAATTCTATTACGTTTTATCTACAGATTGTTGATATTATATTGAAGTTGTTTATTTTGAGGAGAAAATGTCAACGGGTCTGTATTCCGAATGATCGGAAAAACAATAATTTACGAAAACAATAATTTGTGGTTGTCGATCTTAAATTCTGATAATTGGTAATGTAAAGACCAACTTCATTGCGCCTGTCTTTCTGTGTATTTGCCTTCGGAATCTAATTCATTATTTCTGATTATGATTTATGGTTAATGAAAAGAAGTAATTTAGTAACATAATTATGAATGAATAGTTTCACTAAAATACAGTAACCCTAGGCAAGATGTGATCACGAGGTGGGATTAATCTGCTATAAAATAATAATGGTTTCTGATTTCAAAGAAAAGAAGAAGTTCCAAATAACTGAAAGCCTACTTCCTTTCAATTTTATTCTTGAAATTTCTTTCCGTCTTTTTTTTTAAAAAAACAACGAAAACCATAATTTTACATTGATATTCAACTTTTACGGAACATCTACTGAATACAAAATTTTTCATTTCCTGCAATATTGAATTAAATCCGCTTCATTTACATAAATTTGCTAATAGGCTAAAATTTATCAAATGGATTAGTGAAAGGGATTTAATATGTATTGTTTAAGACCTTGAGATATTAACAGAAGTAGGATAGGAATCCAAACTTAAAATTTCAAATGATTTCCCATGGGAATTTCGATTGCGATCATTTCTCGACAGGAACCCATTTCGAAAAGATTTTAAATATAAAAAGTTTCAAGAAGTTCTACACTGTGGTTCATAGCAATAATTATTCCATAAACATATACACACAACACACACTCTGAAATGAAGAATCTCATTTTCCTGTTGAAAAGTAGTCTAACATAAATACAAAACAACAATAAAATAATATAAAAATGAGTTCTTAAAAATAGCTAGTATATTATGCTATGTACAATGCTATCTACATATTACTTTTTTAATTTTTGTTGATGTTTTTGTTTTATTAATGAATCTCTTTGCTTATTCCACTGATATTAATGCACGTATAAACATTCAAATAAGATGGGTGAGTCATTTTTCTTATCATATAATTATCAGAGAGGAAATTCCTTCAAAGTTTGTTGCCATATCTTAAGTAGACTATGTTGGAAATGCTTTTTTGACACGAACTTGAAAGCTTTCTATCTCAAATAGTTTATATCTTTTTTTATGATTGTCACAGTCAGATAAAGAAATCGACATCTGTATAATAAAAGTATGCAGCCACGCCCTTCTATCGTGCCATTCAATTTCCTTTATTTTTTATTCTTTCAGCTCCACCTTCAACACCCAATCTCAACGTGGGTTCTACGACACCATCTTCAATCGCTCTCGAATGGAAGCTAGAATCAGATGGAGGAGCTGCGATTCAGGGTGAGCCATCAAGTCTAATAAATTTCATAAGTCATTTTAATACAATTTTACAAATATTTGCAATTAATAATTTTTAATACCTTTCAGCAAAAGTAGCATAAAGAAATGCGATATTATGTAAAAATGGTTTAACAACTAACAATGATGGTTGTGTAATGATCTTTGTCTTAAGTTGAAGCATTTAGTGGGGCCAATCGTTAAACAGTCTTTGAAATAAAAGTTGAAAGATTTACGTTTCAGATACAACCATAAGTATAAGCAGAAATAATCATAATCTTCAAAAATACCATAGCCATTAATTGAGTTAAGGTACATCTTACTTATCGTTACAAATTGCAATTTTTTCTTGAACTAATAAAGTTAATTAAAATACTTTGGATTATCTTTTAAATAAAACTAGAACATCATTTCACTATATCTTCTTTACTGCTTGGTGTATACGTAATAAATAAAAAATAGAGGAAAAAGAAAATTTCTTATCCTCCGCCTGAAGAACTTTCTTATTCTAAAGAAACGAAATAGTGTATACAAGTAGTAAATAAGATATTTATAGTGAAATGACGTTCTAGTTTATTTAAAAAATATATACAGACTTTAAGATGATTCAATACTTTGGGCTATGTTTATAATATAGCTGTTAGTTACAATTTTCCCAGTAAAAACCATAAAAAAAAAATCATTCTTTAAAAAATCAGTCCATAAAAAATCACTAAAAAAAAAATGCTTTTTTGAAAGCTACAAATCGTTTGAACTCTATCGGGTAATTGAATAACAGAAGAATTTAAAAAGAAGATGAGTGATAGTGATCTTTATTTAATTTTTGATTCTGTATGAGAGGCAAAAATTTAGTTTGAGTATTCCATATTCAAACTTGTCTCATCAAATATTAACTTGTGTCTCTTTCTATAAATGATGTCACTTCAAAGACAGCGACTTCTTAGAATATTTGTTTTCCATTAAATCACTTGGTTTGCAAGAAGATGGATGTTGCAAATAAATCCTAATGCTCAGCAGTGATATTAGAAAGATCGATACATTTCACCTTCAAGTGTCGTGAGTTCCTTTTTGAAAACTTTGCTGTAAATATCAAATTTCATCGATGGCAAGTGTCAACTAACAGGTCATTATGGAAATGACTTGAATTGCATGGAATGAAGACATAACGCGACAAACTCTAGTAATGAGCAAAGTTTAACTCTGAACGCGACTTTAATTACGTCGACAGTCAAGAAAATAGCACATTTACGGTGTTTTTCAAAGGTAGCGTATTTAGAAAGAAATTGAAGGTTGTCTTCAATAAGAAAAGCAAGCAGAAAAATTAATTAAAAACCTCTATGTTGGAAGCAACTGAAGACGAACAAATAACATGGAACAATAAGTGCTAGACTAAAGTAAACCTCGAAGTGATGATGGTAAACCAAAGACAGTAAACATAATTAAAAAAATGTGAAATTGAAAGTGAAGTACCAAAGACCAAAGATCGTTATACTGAAAACAACTTGAAGAAAAGAAAGAAAAAAGTCACACCTTATTCTTAACTCTCTTATAATGATAAGGGTCAAAATACAGTAAACTTGGTTCTTAGATGATGCCTTTTATTATAAAGAAGGCTTGCTGAATTCTATTTCATTTGATGCTTAATTGAAAGGCTATGACCCAGCAACGCGTGTTTGAGAAAAAGAGTTAACCACAATATCTCCTTGGAAATTCTAACTATATTGAAAGATTACTTGAAAGTGAGTAGAGAATTATAATCATCACATATAGTCGTAAAAGATATTCAATAGTAAGAGATTAGAATATCATTTCCTTAATTTTAGAAAATTGTAAGCCTATTAGCCTAATAGGAAATATCTAATGGGTACCACAAACTCTCTATTATCTATTGGCTGCTATCATATTAATATTAATAACATGAAACTTTTTTTGCTAAGACAAGAAAAATATTCTAATAAATAAATTTGGTTTCTTCGTTCTATTGTATTTTTTATATTATTTTTATTAAATAGGGAATTTATGAACAATATGCAAGAGTGAGAATCATAAAAAGTGAAACAGTTTTTTTTACTAAAATAAAAACAATCACATTGATATGCTGATAGAGTGACAGGTAAATATATAGAAGATAGATAATAGAGCAAACAGAAAACAATTTTTAGAAATGAAAACAACATTGTCATTACATCTCAGATTGGAAAGCAATAAAATTAAAACTTGGTGATATCCTAAACAAGACAAAAAAAATTGGAATTCTAATGCAAAATCTTGGAAGAAGAACTCAACACAAACAGAAGCAATGAATGAAGAGAGATTTATAAAGTATTAATCCATATTTCCTTTTAATCTTCTTTCTTCTAGTCGTCATATTATTATTAAAAATAACCACATTTTCGCACCAATAACATATATATTCAAAAAAATACATTTATTCAAGATATTAAATCACAGCAAATTTTTGGTAAGAATTTCTTTCTTCCTTTTTCAAGCTTATTCAAAACTAAACAATTTCGGACCGTAACAAATCATTAACATGAACATGAATATACTTACAACATGTTATATTGTTAAAATTTAACAAACATAAATGTTAAATTGTTATTGACACAAACAACCAAATAACAGTAAAAACTTAATAGTCCAATTCTTCCCATCTTACATTTTTTTGGCAATCAAAACACAAATTCACCAAATCTTTCCGCTAGTTTTACAAAACTGCTATTAGTATCTTCTCCTTAATTTCTATTTAAATTTTATTACCAAAACACGAAGAATCATTCAGAGATTAATTAACGCAAGAAATAGCATTTGAATTGGACGTAAAACTGACTGTATGAACCTTCGTCGTTTTTAAATAAAACTGAAAGTGTTTGTTTCTGACATTAAATAGCAATAAAAAATAAACTAAAACAGTACATCAATCTTGAATTCGGACCTATCAGCGTTGATCTATCATTATCAAATGATAATATACCAATCCTAAATATCCCCAAAACACGATGATAATTGGGAACAGCCACTTTTATTTCTTCCGTGAATTTATTACTTCCTAGATATTTTCGATATTGAATTACTTATTGTAAGATAGATGAAGTCTGTTGGACGACTTCATCAATGGACCCATCTGTATTTCCTCTTCAATTTCACTTTGACCAGATAAAGGCGAGTGTCACTTTCTCTGGCAGTGTCTTTATATTCTGGGCATTGTCATCGATGACAGCTGCAATGCCAACGTGGCTCTAGAAAACTCATTTTACTTGTCAAAGGGCGACACCACTGAAATATATTACCTTTCTCCAGGAAGCAGGTCTTGCGCGAAAAGGTGTGTAGGTGGAAATTTGCTCCATCGCAAATATTACAAACTAACTTCGAGAAATATGACTGACACCTCTGCTCTACTACTCTAATTTCTAAGAAGATTTTCTACTTGTTATGAACTTTGGCGCAAGGTTTACAAGGACGAAGCTTTTTTGATATATATATTTTTTTGTGTGTGTGTGTCTTAGTAATCACAGACTTAGATTTGTGATTATTTTGCTGATTTTATTGCCAGTAAGAGTTTTTCAATTATTTTTAATTAGTTAACGACATTTTAGTATCAAAAACTCCAATATGCTCACATATTTAAACATTAAATACTTTGATGTAATATAAAAAATTTATAATTCTATTGTCATTATTGCTATTCTCTTTCTTTTATTTTATCACATGTTCTACAGTAAAAACTGATCACATTGATTCAAAACGAATACATAATTATACATACATTATTATTTCTATACATTATCTGTACATTACCTATTATCTATACATTAATATTTCAACTTCTTAGGATATGTAATTTATGATCTATGAAAAGTTAATGTTGAGTTGTTACTGATTGTGGTAAAATAACTGACTAATAAGTGAAGTACTCTGGCCAAAACCACCTACAGTCTTTGGTATTGAAAACTTAGAAGCCATTGATCCTAGAAAGCTAAACTTTTTCTTAGGAAATTTAATTTAATCTCGATTGAATTCCTGTTAATTTTGGTAGAAACTGGATCCTTGATGGCAGTCCTTGTTCTGGGTAAACCCTTAGACTATGGAGGACAAAAAAAAAATACAGAAAAAAACCCGACCTCCTCCAGTGGTTGAACTTTGTTCCTCTAGCCAGTAGACAACCTTTTGTCATTTGCACTATTGTCCATATTTATTGGAATGTTTACATCTATTGAAATATTGAATATTATATTCAATATAAAATTTAAGTCCTTGACTAATATTATTCCACAAACTAAGAATAAGATAGATAGAAAGTATATTTTGAAATGTTTTTGATACATATTTTAGGAGGTTTCTCTCTAGAAATAATACATTTAATAAGAGTATTTTTAAGACTTATTTCGATCCGACTTCACCTAATATTGAAAATCCAATTAATCTCATCGAGGCTTTGGGCGCTATACCTGGTTTCCTTCCGGATTTTTAGGTTGTAAATTTATTGCTTCTCAATATTTCTGGAGCAGATGCCTGGGGCGTCAGCGATGTCATGGGAAATACTGGTTTCCTTAGCAACGATAAAAGGTCGAGAGTAAAGAAAACACGAATAATCTTATATTAGCATTTACCAGTCCATCACTTCAAAGAAATGAAATTGGATTTCAAGTAAATTCTTCATAAATGAGAAATTAAGAATCAAATATAGTATATGAAAACAGTTTCACAAAACGGTATATGTAACCGTTTCATTCTTCTGTTTACATGTACATATAAGCAATATCCCATTATGATAAAAATTTAGGTTTGTTCATTCAAGATTAATTGTGTTACAGTATTTTGTGATTTTAGCAATTAAATATTAAATCTTAAACTAAGAATTCCACATTATCCGTTTTGATTTTTCCTCTCGAATTCGGTAACATTTCAGATTTTATAATTCGTAAAAAAATGTTTTATGTAATAGATCTGAGATATTGCAAGTTTTTGGCAAAAGTATTTAATTTAATAAAAAAATTTAACAATCAATGAATATTTTTGCTTTCCCACCTTGAGCCATCCGTTGTTGGGAATGTGAAACAGTAATTTCGTTCTTATTATGACTCATCAATCAGAGTTACCCGCGATAATGGCTCAGAACAGCGCAAAGAGGACTATGATTACTCCAGAAAAGCACACAAGGAAATTAAAAACACTTTGATCAACAAAGCTGTAATTCCTTGGATTTCTGACTGCCAGGCTAAAAAGGAATTTAAAATACAAAAAGACAAATTCACTAATTCAGTAATTAATATGTAAAAAAGCTTATATGTTTAGCGGACACATAACTCATAATAAACCAATGAACAATCAATGCACATAAGTTTGCTTTCCATCTGTTCTGAGAAACCATTGTGAGTAAATCTGACTGATGAGTTCTAATTAGGGAAAAAGTTGTTTCGATTCCGAACTATGATGACTAAGTTTGTGAAAGCAACTTTTCAAAAAAACTTTAACTAGCTCGAATTTCAGTGTTGACATTTTTGTAATCTTTCCATCTTGAGGGGTAGTCGTGTAACGTGTAAATTATATTATTACAACTTAGAAGAAAAAGGTGATTGCCGTCAGTTAATAATATCAGGTTGTTTGGGTTCGGTGATTGAAGTAAAAAGACGCCGTGATAAGGCGACCGGAAGAGACCAATTCAATGCGATTTGGTCTCGAGAATCATTTTTATTTGAAAACGCCTTCTCCCAACGAGCTCTGTGATTCACCAAATCCTTTATCAAATAGCCCTGGGTTTTCTTTCCAGATCTTAAAACGAGTAAGCATCACATTAGCCTTCGAACATGCGTATATCCGCTTAGGTTATCATCCAGGATGCCTATTTTGTGAGAGAATCCGGATATTACTTCTTAACTGGGTGTAAAAGGGAGAATGGATTGGAAAGTTTTTGTTTTTTCTTATAAAGATCTGTGGGTAACCATTGATTTGGGTGCTAGGATGCAGGTTGCAGGAGCCGGGTTCAATTCCGTTGAAAATTGGGCATTTTTCTTTAGAAATCATTTTTTTTCCCCTCTAGACGGGTCCTAGGATTACCCAGCCCTCTATAGAATGGGGACCAGGTTTCTTTCCCGGGCTTAAAGCGGAAGGATGTCTGACTGATGGCTGTAAAACGGGATCCTTTAACATTTACAGGTTTTTAAGGAACTGACCTCATTATCTGTAGTCTAAAATTGACATACGACATTGTCCCATTAGATTTCCTCCGGTGTAAATTGTTTTGTTACATTTAAACAAAACATCCGTTTCTTAAAATTTCTTAATTAAAATTCAGACAAACAAAAAACAGACGAACACCATCCTCACACTAAATATTTAATATTAAACCAAGAAATACAAAGCTTTCCCAATTTGTTTTGCCCCCTCCCCCTCCCCTTCTTATTTTTTTTTTGTATTCTTAAGAAATTTAATTTGGAGCTTCCAATTTCGTTGTCTGTTCATTGAAAAAAAAATTGACAATACTTAAATAAAGAAATTGGTTTTGAAGCCAGAAGACATTTGAAGACCAGGTGGTGAAGTGAAGAATTCATTTTGAGTCTCTATTGACTCACACGTCTCTAGAGGCAAAGGAAGATGCTGCCAAAAAGATGGAATTTGGTTAAATTATTGGCAAAGCAAACCCAACACGAATCGGTTGAGTAACGATAAATTCCGAAAAAAGTTTATTAAATTTCTTTGCCAACTGATGCGAAACAACAGCAGGAGTATTCGAAAAAAAAAGCGGAAGTTCAGGAAATTGAATACCGATTTTTAGTAAAGAATTAAATATTGGAAGTCTAAATGAGATTGTGTCGAATTTGTTGGTATTTCGAACCCTTGGTTACATTTTTACTGACTATTATCTATAATAGTCAGTTACCTTTAAAGGCACTAGAGATGATAGAATTAATGATTTTCAAATTATGGAACTCTTTTGTGCCCTCAAGTTTTAAAAAATAACAAAACAAACAAAAATTCTTTTTGTCAATGGCTTGATCTCTTGTACACACACACATTATTATTATTAAAAAGCATTATTAATTTCGCCAATTATATATGTCCCACAATGCTAATGCTTGTCGCAGTCTCTTCACATGTTGTTTCAAATAATTCTTTATATCAACACAGATTTAAGTTGAAGAAGGAATTTGAACCCTGTTATGAAGAGTGAAGGAAGTATTTAAAGGGTGAAGGAAGTACTTGAGCACAAACCAATCTTGTCCCAATTCTAATCCCTAACAACACCTGGGTACCAACTTTAAAGGGGACGGATAAATCCCAGGAAGAAGAAAAAGAAAAAAGTCGAACCCAAACTATGCTAAGTCACTTGAGCCACCAGGACAACAGCGCAGATTTACAAAATGCAAAATTAGCCTTCACTGCCTCAGATGCAAAATGGAGATAAGATAAACACAGTAGGCCTGATTTCAGTGCATTGTTTAAAAACTGAAGAATTTTCTAACAATAAAGAGATAACATATTTTCACATCCAGTAGGCTACAGAAGCATGATCTGAGATGTAACAATAAAAGTGCTGTTTAATAACTTTTGAAATTAATTTCTATAAATATAGCCTTTTTCGATGTATTTATTTTAACTCGTCTTTCAGAAAACTAATAATTATTAATATAAAATCAGATTATTTAACAACAACGTTAATATTTATATAATCTTCATATTGAATTTAAAATATGTTAGTAACAAACTATATGTCTTGTTATAAATCGTCTAATGTCCCAGGTAAAATGTCAAAACAGTCAAAATTGAAACTAAAATAAACAAGCTTATTTAGAAGAAACATAAAGACTCAAAACACCCTGATCACGACTTGTGTGCATTAAGGAAAGTATTAAAAAAAAAATTCCACTACAAGCCAGTCGGGACGCTGGAGGTAAGGCTCCCGGCGTATCCTGACCAATGAGACAACGCTGAGGTCTGGCGGTCAGCCCTCCCTTGACCCCAGGAAAGAAACTTGATACCTATTCTACTAAGAGCTGGGGGAACCTAGGTCTCTTCTGGAGGAGAATTTAAAGGTGGGAAAATTCCTGATCTCCAGGGATTAAACCCTGTTCCATCAGCCCACATTGAACCGTCTACATTGAACCCACAGGCAACTATTACAGGTCCAAAAATTTATTTCTACCCAGTACATCGCAAAAGTTAAGAGCCTCATCCTATATACTGTGTAGTATATTGTAGTTGTTCAGATGATTTCAAAATGTTTTATAAACAATAGTAAGAACAATTAGGGGAGACTGGGGTCAATTGTAACATTTTTCACTAATATTTTTTTTTCAAGAAAATAATCAGTCACATACTGAAATGAAAATTACGCAAGGTTTATTCAACATTAGATGCGTTCACACAAAAATTGACAACTCGTCAAACCGATAAAAAAGTGACAAAAAATATATATAGGGATACATTACAAGTGTTACATTTGACCCCAAATCGGGGGCAATTATAACAGTAGTAGGGGACAATTGTAACAGATAGCAGGAGAAATGTAATATGGATAAAACAGTATACCAAGGTTACTTTTTGTTTACAATGTTCTGTATTTCAATTGTCATCATCGTCAGAATCACAATTTTGGCAGTAATATACTGCTTCACATCTTCATGTGCCCATTTGGAGCAAGACATGCACTGAACTTATTTCTCCTTGGGTTTGCTGTATCTGTAATCTTCACAGCACACTAAGCAAAAAGTTTCTTCCTCTTCTTCATCAGAGGAATCTATTGCAGACTTGTTACTAGTCTTAATATTCTTGCAGGATTGTTTTGATGAGCCTTTTTTCTTTGGCCGTCCCTTTGCCTTTCCGTTTTGGCATGTAGATATCCCTACTTGCAGCGCTTTTGATAAGTTGCTTTAGTTTTTGTATATTATAATCATATTTATATAATTACTTCAATAGACTTTTAAATAAATGAGTTGGGCTCATGTAAATAAAATGAGTAGGATAGTTTTTAATATTTTTTAATTAGTCGTGTATTTATATCTTTATTTATTCATTAGGCTTTGCAACGTTTGATTTCATATTATTTTTCCATTTAAACTGTAATTTAATGTTTATTTAATTTAATTTTTTAAATGTAGGCCTTTCTAAACAGAATATTGGCCTAAAAACAAAAATATAAAGAATGGGCTCAATTGTAACGCTGTTACAATTGTCCCCATCAGCAATGTTACAATTGTCCCCATCAGCTCAATTCACACGTGGTGTTCAATAATTATTTAGCGCAGGATATAACCATAGCGTTATTTGTAACCAGAGAAATGAAGCATTCCTATCTGCCTTCTTTATATATAATTGTCATATTTTTATCTGTAATACATTTGGTTGCAGTTGATAATTAGTACGACTAAGGAAACTTACTTTTAGCAGTAAAAACTATGTTTTTGTAATTATCTTCAGAACAAATTGAATGGCCGATATCTTTTTTCGGTGAATCATTCTTGTGTATAAGACGAATCCCCACGCCATCTCACGAGATTGAATGAAAGTTTGCTCAGGCTGTAGAGTGCTTGATACAATTGACCCCTTTTACAATTGACCCCAGTCTCCCCTACTATATACATAGTAACAAAATAGAAGCAGAAGTAAATCTAAGGGATATATATGAAAATACATGATTATATTTTTGTAATTTCAAAACATATTAAAAGTTGCCATCGCACAAACTAAAAAATTAAAAGTTAAAAGTTAAAACATTTAAAACGAAACTACTAGTTTCGGCTTCAGTGATTGGGAAGCCTTCATCTGGTTAAGGAGTAGATTAAAAAATGGCAATATATGGCTGTAGGATCTCAATCAATCGTCTGATTTACATTGGAATGCTGGGAAGTTGGGCAAGCTCAAGACTGTGGTTGGAGGGAGGATGGGGGGTGAGAAGGTTTCTTATTTGAATCGAGGCTTTGTTTAGTTTTACTTTTATGCTTTCTGTGTAAGCCGTACTCCTCGATATTCTGCAAGCATAAACATTCATTTTATGCATATGGATCCGTGAATATGCAAAAGGTCTCTTTGCATTTTCGCCGGAAGGAATTATTTTCTTTATCTACAATGGAGACCTGTGAGAAATCTAATGTGTGGCCTGTTTTGTAGACATGTGTAGCTGTGTGGTAAAGAAGATCCCGATTTTTGATTACATATTGGTGCTGGTACAATCGTTTTTATAGCCTTTGTTTAGTTTCTCCGATATATTTACAGGGTTGCCCGTGCGAACAGGGTATTGAATAAATTACTCCCTTTTGTTCCAGGGTGTTACCTTTTTTTTTTGGTTATATTTTTGTTATGCTCTTATTTACCAAAATTTGCTCTAAAGGAGAATGGGTAGATCTGCCCCACCACTGCATAGCGATAAGATATATACATAAGGAAAGATCTCCATCAATAGAACATTTCTTTATTATTACGACTTGTCTCAATTATTAGTCCGTTCGGAGTTATATAAGTCTAAATATGACGTTTGAGTGATTGATTGTGGTGATCGTGGGTGGCGGGGAGCCAACCACCTGTAGGCGGGGGGAGGGGGGGGGGGGGGGGGCTGTAGGTGGTTGGCTTCCCTGCCATCTTTCCCGGGAGTTTCTTTCCCGTGCGCCCGTGGGCCTGCAAGGCCTGTTTGTGGGATTGCTTTAACATAATTAATAATTAATATTATCATTTATTTCAAGTAAATAATAATTATTTACAAGTAATAAATGAAAATAATATTTACTGTTACTGAAAGTAAGTATTAAATAATAATTAATTAATAGATCCGGGAAGTAAGATGTCAACGAAGTCATATCTAGATGTACATAACTCCGAACGGACTAATAATTGAGAGAGTCGTAATAATAACATATGTTCTATGTAAAGAGATCTTTCTATACCTTATCACTATACAGGGTGGGACAATTTCCCATACAGTTTGCCCATTCTCCTTTAAAATGAGTCAGTGCATTATAAAAAATGAACCGCATTATATGAATCAGAGTAACTTGAGAATTATTTGTATCCATCTAAATACTGCAATTGAAGATCAAGAAAATAAAATATGATATGACATTAAGTTCGAACCCTAGTCACAACCTATTGTTGTGAAGCAGTGGTGTATTATCTCTCCTATTTTATATTTATGTCTGTAGATGTTCTTTATTTATTTTAACTTTTCTTTATTCTTTAGGTTATACACTGAACTTCAAACGTGATTTGGGACATTGGGAACAAGTGGATCTAACTCCCGACATGGATTCCTACTCACTCAATGGCCTTAAATGCGGCAATCAGTACCTTCTCTACATGACAGCCTTCAACAAAATAGGCACCGGAAGTCCAAGTGGTGTGATCAATGTCACAACCAACGGAACAGGTTAGTTACCGCCCAGCAGAGGGCGCCTCTATTGAAAGTGTATCGATTGCAATCCAAAAGAAATAGAAAAACATTCAAGGGCTAGAAATTGAAATCTTATTTTTATTATAGCTATTCATTTTATAAATTAATATTTTTTAAGATTTATAAAAATTTAAGAAAGAAGGATTATCTAATTAATATTAGAAATGGATAATCCCTATATAGTTGATATTTTCAACAGTAAACAAATGAATTGTGGAAGATCACATACATAAACTATTACAAAAAACGAATAATTTATAAAACCAAGTATAAAATTGAAAAATGAACGTTTTTAAAAGAAGTTCTTGAAATAAATGAAAGCATACTTGCCTTACAGTCTTGCCTTAAAATTTATTTTCTTTATTTTTAAGGAAAATGACAAACTTCGTTGATTTTTTTAAAATCAATATCCGTAGGCTTGTTCATATTCATTACTTAATATTTGATATAAATGAAATAAAATCTTCTTAGCTTACTATAATTATTACATCTTGAAAATGCGTTCCAATCACTAAATTATTATTTATGTTCTTAGAAATTAAGAAATACATTTACTTCAAAGTGAAGTAAATGACATATATATATATATATATTAATAATTTATATTACGTATATTTTGTTAAATTCTGAAACGTTGATAATCAATATAATTCCGTCAATCGATTGTAAAGATGTGATTAATTAATTAATATGTATTAACATATGAGAATTTTTACAAAAGGATACCAGCTATTTATTTGCGTTTATTGATATTAATTTAATGAGGTTTATTTTTAATATTTTAATTAATAAATCATCAGCATCATTTGGGGGAATATTCACAAAGACAATACGAAACAAAATTCTCGTTGGATTATCGTGGATTATAGGATTAGTATTCTGGAATTAACCAAATATAAAATTCTCATTTTAAAATGATTCAAATACAACATACAATATCTATTTTAATCCTAATTCATAATGGGAGAATTAACAAAGTTAACTAAATACATTAACTAGAATATTTATTTTAAGAAAAAATTTTTTTTTATTTAGTAATTATTTATTTTTAATTGCAAATTTTTAAAAAATATTGTTTTAGTATTTTTTGAGGGGGGGGGGATTAAATAGTACACTTATACATTGCATAAAATAATCAATCATTGGGCTTAACGTTTTTATAAATTTAATTAGAAAAAAAAGATCTACGTTTCATAATTTTTACTTTTCGTCATCAGATTTTTTTTCAAATTTTTTTTTAAACAGAATTATTTCATTTTTATCCAATTAATAAAGATTCGTTGTTTTAGTACGTCTCTCAAAAGTATTTTTCTGTCCTTATTCAGTTTATTGTGAGCTTGCTTTTGACTTTGACCTTTGCCTTTGGCTGAGGGTCTGAAATTGCAGTCATTAATTTCGGGTTCCCGGGTGCTTCGGTAGAATCTGTGGACTCAGGATTTTTGCAGCTGCACGGGAGCCTTTGACGAAGATTAGCGCTTCTGGCTACGGGTTCCGTGCTATCAGGCAAGGGTCCGTGGATTTCGAAATGGCAGCGTCCAGCACAGCAATCGTGTGGTAATCACAAGGAGCAGCTGTCACTATCCAGCAGGCTTAGTGTCTTTGCAGTTCTTCCGCTCCGTTAGAAAACATAGTTCTGACTTTTCGTCTCACACTTTAAGCAAAGACATTCAGTCCTGAAAATGGCAACCCAGATGAAAGACTTGATAACATCACCATCGGTAGACAAAGACATTGTCACGGTTTGGAAAATGATAGACTTTCTATAAAATAAATTTTCATCGTAGGTCATTGTCTAGAAATTTGCTCCTAAGGTGACAAAAAAATTCCACAAAAATACTTTAGAAGCGAAATAATGAAATATATAGAGATGCCTCAGATTGCGTATTAAATCGTTTGATGTTCTACTGTCATTTGCGCATGCTCTGATACGATTAAAATTAATTGGATTTCCTGAAAGATCTTAAAACCTACTTTTATAATTGTTCTAGTGGCTAAACAATAAGATATAAATTCAAAGTAAGGAAATATATTTATATTTACTGATAGATCTCCGAAGACCCGTCAATCATTCATTGAGTTTCAATTTTACCACACAGGCAGGGCCAACACCTATGCATTACACCTGTGCATTAAAGTGTATTGAAATGTGATTTTTAGTAAATAAAACATACAAGAATTAAATGAAAACTTTACAAAAATGTAATATTACACATTAAAAAAAATTAACAGAGTAGGGAAATGATGAGGAGACACTAATAAAATGAGAGTACTGAAAGCATTAATGGATTTAAGCAAACGCCATTTTGAAAAATGATTCCGTGCATTCGTTTAACCAGATATTAATCAGATATTCATTTTAATAAAATTCATGAGAAAGTAAATAAATTTTCCATAATTATTTAAGGTTATTAATATTTAAGAAAATTGGAAAAAACTCTACTTTTTATTTTCATTAATGGATGAATTAAGGGCAGATTAAAATAAAAGGGTGTAACATAAAACCGAATAATGTCTGATTTTCTTGTAGTGAAATTCTCCTAGCCTTTCCTTGACTTCAATCTGAGTGTTGTACGAAATTGCTTCAATTTCTCAAAAGTAAATTATGGCATTCACTAGGAATTGGAAACCTTTTGCTTGAAGTGTTATTGCCAAATGCAACGTTATAAAAACTAAATAAAATGTGCTCAATGCTTCCAATATTGATATTTTTTTTTTTCGTAAGGATAAGTTTAAAGAAACATGGCGCAGTTCAGAACCTCTTAATACTAACCTTCAAAGAGTCTGAAAATGGAATTTCGATTGGTGCTTTTCTATCTGTGCTCAAATAGGGACGCCAAGAAAAAAAAAAAAAAACCTCTCTTGCCATCACAACATACGACTTCCACCGTTATCATGAATTTACGCATTTTTCCTTTGGCAAATGGGAAAGCATTTGACAGGAGAAGAATCCTCCCGCCTTTATTACCCAATAGACGGAATTTATGCCCTGCCTCCTAATATTCATAGTGGAAGTTATTGAATTTTTCGTGCAGTAACTTTCTGGTTATGTTTAGTCAAGAATACACATATAAAAGCCTAAGGACATTTCTATTGCGAAGTGATTGCAAGCAAGAAACGGCAGGAAACGTAACGATTAGATCCATTTTCACCCGCTTTATCGGACAAACTTGAAGATTTTTCAAGGGTTTTACTGAAAAGATTTACGATATTCAAATATCAGTTTTAATCTTTGTTGTTTATTATTCCAAAATTATTAGTTTTTTTTTTCAATAAAACTAATAGATTACCCGTTCGAAATTTCAGTTCGTTTAGAGTCCAAATTTGTCACTTGAGCTTCACTCGTAACCTTAGTACAGCGCATTAAAATATCAGCAATCGTTCGTACAAGGGAAGTGCCTGACCTCGAACGCTGAGAACCGCACTAACATGTGCTTAAATACAAATCATTCATGCCTAAAACATTGGTATGAGTCATTCCCATGCAAAACTCAGCTGCTGTCTGCTAGCGCCATCCGACGGTGGCATATTGTACCTGCAGTAAAAAGTACTTAATCTAGTTGTGTGAATAGTATGCCTGCAGTAGGTCTTTTGGAATGTTCTATTGTGGGTTAGAGTGTAAACAGTGAACATCGGCATCATGAGGCGAATTAATCCCAAGAATGTTGTCAAAATGGTAGATGCAAAGTTACGTCGTGCTGAAATGGAAACGTAATCGGGGTCGAGGATATGGAGTTCGCAAATATGTTATATAGCATAATGATTCCGAAATCCAATTGGGATGACGCAAAAATGCATGAAGATATGCTGGATAGGTATAGTGATTGTGAAGGACAAGAAGAGCCCGTATCTGCAGTTGGCTTTCCAGCAGTACAAGACGTTTATCTCCAAAGCAACAGGAACCTTCAAGTCAAAGTGAGTACGAACCATCTCCAACCAAAATGTCGAGGCCCTGTGTATTATGAGATATTGATGAGAACAATCTGGAGAACATTCATGAAGACTATTACAATCGTGACTTCAACTGTGGTGATCATTCAAATGTCTCTCGTGGTACGACGTGCAGTTTTGCATGAGAATGACTCATACCACTGCTTTCGGTATGAGCGATTTATATTATAAGCACATTTTCGTGCGGTTCTCAGCGTTCGAGGTCACACACTTCCCTTGTTAGAGACGTCAATCAGGAATTCATTACAATCTACTAATCGTCCTAGGCAAAGGGATAATTTAGAAAAATTTTCAAATCGGAACTTTAATATTACTTTGATGTAATAATAGTGATAAAAATGTTTTGATAATTTTCTTTGTAGGTTTCTTATAGTAATATTCTGCTAATTAAATTTAAAAAATGTATTTTTTTATTTTATA
The DNA here is from genome assembly GCA_023159025.1 of Thereuonema tuberculata. NCBI lineage: Eukaryota > Metazoa > Arthropoda > Chilopoda > Scutigeromorpha > Scutigeridae > Thereuonema > Thereuonema tuberculata. The sequence continues at coordinate 66,343,774 of JAFIDM010014012.1, forward strand.
ATTTTTGTGTTGGAATAGTTGTGCGTTTGTTAACAATCTGAAAATTTACAAAATTTAGAAAATTGAAAATTTCACATTTGAATTGTTTGTTCAGTTGAGTCCCTATAATTCACAGAAAATTATCGGTGTATTTCGTTATAAAACAAATAAACATATAATATATAACAGATTGCAGCGCCGGCATGGTCGAGCGGACTCAGGCGTCGGTCTGCCGTGAGGCCAGTGTGCTGGCGTCCCGGGTTCAAATCCCGGTTGTGAGCATGGAAGTTTCAATTTCCTTTCCTGTGTTGTAAAGCCTCTTCTTCACTTTCTCTTCGGTCTGACGTCATTCCGTAATGGCGTCCTGGAGAAGGCAACGGGAAACTACTCCAGTATCTGTTCCCAAGAATAAGTTACGGTTGCTCCTAGGGGTCGCCCTTCGGGGGTCACTAAGGTCCGTGAACTTTCAACCAATCTTCGGATTGAATTACTGTGTATGTATGTATATAACAGATTAAACATATAATAAATTAAACATTAAATTTACTTCATTTGCGCTTCAGATGAATAAAAATTCCAATCCAAATATTAAGTGCAAATGATCTTAGCCCGATTTCTCGAAGGAATTCAGAGGTCATTTCTGAAGCATCAAAGAAAACAAAGAAATAGGAAAAGTAAAAATAAAAATAAAAACCAATAAAATTAACAGCTTTGTTTCTCGAAGCTGTTAATATTTTTTAAATTTTTTTTTTTTTTTTTGATATACATATTATTCTGATTTTTCTCGAATACATCGTCTTTCTAATATTCAAGCTGTATTGGTAAACCGAAAAAATTAAAAGAGTACTATACTGTAAATTTAGATAATATATTGCACTGTATCCAATTAGCCTATGAAGCATTACTTACCGAAATATCTATTAAAGAATAATATTATAATATTATTATAATATAATATTATGAATATTGTAATCTTATATTTGAAATGAAATGGAAAACTAAAATACTAATGTATGTCTATATTTGATAAGTAATTTCTAGAACTATGTATATATAAACATATGTAAGATTGAAACGAATAAAGGAATTATATGTTAGAGGTGTTATTGATGTTGTACCTCTAGAGAAATTCTTATAAAGCCTTTTATGTAAATTGCAAACCATTAGAATACTTTCATTTTATTTAATGGACGAAGCAGAGGCTACAAATACAGATGGCGTTTTTTCTTATGCTTTGCAATACTCGAGTGCCACAATAATTAAGGTAATAATTACGGGAATTTTCTCCTTTTATTTCCACAAGCTGTAGAGAGGTCTACCCATTTGCATAGAATTGAAATTCAATCCCTTGGAGATATTTTGTACGAATGTAGCAGCTTTGGACTTGAAGACTGGGGCTTGTAGCCACTTGCATCTGCGGCCAACAGCAGGTGATAATGTCGCCTGTGCTGTTCGCATCAATTTACTTTCCGCTGGAAGAATTTGACAATTTAATCAGTGGCAATATTTGTATCAGTGACACAAGCCATAAAGTACATCTGTATAAGTCATAATCTACACCATCCTTTTGACACTGGAAACATCAGGTCAGCCGAAAACGAAGCGGAAGCGGCGGCCTATTAATTTTAATACGATCAGGCAAATTTGACGTGACGATCATGCGAATCGGTTGGAAAGTGATTGAAATAAAATGTCGTGTTATCGGATGCAACATTGTAGGACTACGGCGTGCTGCCGATAATTTGTCACTTTTATCGATTATTTTATCGGAGGCCTTGTGAAATGTGACGGAACATAAGTAGAAGCTGACTTTTTCGGGGTACCTCCCCCCCCTTCTTAATTGTTCGTATACGAGAGAGGAAGGCTTCAGAGCGACGGATGGTGTGCGGATTGATGTATTGTTTCGCCAATAATACGACATGACCTGTTTCATAATTTGTTCATCCGCGTGCTAGTGAACATTCATTAGCGGTGATTAATACGTCGCCCTGATAAAGGCGGTGCCCACACCAATTGGGAAATACCCATTCCTCCCCCTTTATCCCCCCACCCTATATCGTGGTTCGGTTAATTATTGCCAAATTTCTATTTCGCTGGAGCCTGAAGACTCTTCATTTTCATTTCCCTTCCGCCAATTTGACTAACATTGGCCCAGAAATGCCAATTTGTTTGACGGTTGCTCAGCTAAAAAAAAAGAAGTGGTATTTTAATTTCGTTCTGGGAGTTCGACAAAAATAATCCTTTGCATGTAAGGCCTGTGCAATGATTCGGAATGTGTTCATAGAAACCAAAGATTAAAAAATCTTAAAGATCGAAAGGTTGAATGATTCTCAATATTTGTGTAAGAAATTAGAAGCTGAGATGTTTGGGTTTGCTACCCCTCGAAACGACAGAGTGAGTTTGATAAAATTCGATGTTCTAGGTCTTTACCGAGAATACTCCAATATGAATGATGGTGTCTATAGGTGAGGGCAAGCGTTAAATTCTGAAAGTTACACGAAGTTCCTGAAAGCTATTTTCTAAAAGATGTTTCATTTATTACTTTCTTTTATTCATTTGTGGTGAGGGTAATATAAAGGAAAGGCTCATTTGTATTTGCAAATTATAATTGCTGACAAATACGAACCATTTATTTTACCATTTGCCAAAAATTAATTAAATCAATCAATACTTAAGTGACATCCAATTAATTTCAATCGTATCAAAACAAACCCAAATGACTGAGTTATACCACGGATTAATATTCATAGAATATTTGCCTATATAAACAAAGTCATTCCTTTATTTGAATTGTTGATCTAAATTTTGGTTTTGGTGGAATATGTGATTTTTCAAACATTATAGAAAATACGCCAAAAATTTCACCATAATGAACGAATGATTAAATTTTGATTAAAAATAATTTATTTTTAACATATGTTAGAAGTGTATGTGAGTTACTTGAGGATATACTTTAAGTTCAGATAATTCATTACGCCCTTCCTTGATTTCAAAAGACGATAATTTATAAGAATTCACGTGTTTTGTAAACTAATATCATACTTCTATCCCTCTCAATGTATTTAGGCTTAGATTCTTTGTGGCAACACTGCAAAAGGGTGAGGAGGTAAGGAGTTGTTACATGATAAAGAGGGTAGATATTTTTAGGTATGTCTTGTCTTCAAAATCGTTGTCTCAAGAGGATACAGCTTTTGTAGATAAGTGTAAGGTTTCCAGATTCTTAGTGTAAATCCTCGGACGTAGGTCAGAAAAAGCTTTTGAGATGTATCGCTGAATACAAATATGTTCAGTCGATTTTTGAAAGCCATTTGGCTTTTCAGACAAGGCCACATCACTTGGCAGAGACTTGGTGCGTTTGGACTTTTCTTTAAAGCGTTCCTAAGAGAAAGTTAAGCTTTTTTAATTAAATTAAATAAATAAATGAGTGCCTGTTAATTGCAAAATGCTTAAAGCAAATTATCATAAGGAAACTCCCAAGCTTAAAATATTATTTATGGTTTCCAAGGTAAATAAACTAATTCATTTTATTTATCTATTGTTTTAATTTGTTTGCTTAATATTTATTTAGCTTTCCTTTTTATTTAGCGTACTTAATTTCTCATTAGCAATTTGTTAGGTCATGTGGGATATTTGGATTTTACAGGATGATAACAACTAAACTTTTAACTTTATTATATACTGCAACTATTATATATTGAAAAGCTCATGTGTTAGAATCTTAAAATTCTTCATCATACGACTTACAAATGAAAATTATTGATTACAATCAAATTCTAATTTTTAGTTTTTTTCTGAAAAACTAACTGGCAATGGCACCTTTTCCTCCTTTTTTGCAATTTCTTGGGACCATTAACAGTAAATGACTGTTAATTCGAATCTACTTCCAACTAGTTCGAAGGAAATTACCTTAATTACCATAATGTAAATTCCCAAGTTTAAGATATAATTTGCGGTATCAATTTCTTACTTTAGTCGGTTTCTTGATGTCGACTATTTGACAAATGCTACAAAGAATATTTATGTGAACGATTTGGTTCAAAGTGCTGAAATGCGAAATTCCTTTTTTAATCTGTTTTATCGTAGATACTTTATTACAATTCAAATTATTTCAGTTTCAGAATATCGTTGTTGAAGCGATGTTCTGACACTGACTGTACTTTTATTGAAATTTCAGAAAAAATCAGAAAAAATAAAAAAAAAAATCCTTCATTAGAAATTTTTGGAGGCACTGCCGTAAGATTCAATCATTCATTCAGAATTATAAAATTAAACAGTTAAAATTGTTAATCCCTTCGATTATAAATAAGTAATGATCTATTAATAGCTCTAAAGGAACTCATTGAAGATTAAAGCTTTATAGAACTTTAATTTTCATGGAATATGGAAGGAATGTTGAAAATAACTTAATGATGTTGTTATTTTGCTCTGAATAGTATTTCGTTATTTATCAGAAATATTTCTTTACCAATTTTGTAAATAGTATAGTAATTAACATTTTTAAAAAAATTGTTACAATGGTTTGCTTGAAACACTTGGTTAAGACCAAACTTAACATCAATTAGTAGGTATTAGAAAAAAAACTATTGGTAAAAAAAGTAATAGAAGACAGAATTTTCTATTTTTAAATGCTTTCCAAATGTATTTGGGTATGTAATCAATTCTTTTAACGCACTTTGTCATTGAATAGATTCCAGTGAATTATATATATTCTATCTTATTACTTGGCTAATTAGTGCTAATTTTGGTTCTTTTCGAGTAGCACCCGAAAGGCCACCAAAGGAGGCTCTCATTGAAGAAGATATAGGTTCAGTGACAATTCACCTTCAGGCGTGGAATACAGAGAGCTGTCCAATTACCAGTTTCGTGTTGGAGTATCGTCAGAAGCCTCAGTCTGGCTGGAAGCTACTTGCCGATAACTTAAAAGCCGAACAAGAGAATTTCGTAATTACCGATCTCGCACCGGCGACACCGTACAGTCTTCGGGTGACAGCTCACAACGGCGCCGGTTCCACTGTGGCCACTTACGACTTCGTCACTCTGTCAAGACAAGGAGGTAAGGAGACAAGGAAGTGGCGGTTGCATGCTTCTCTTAGTTGTGACTCTGGTTTGGATGTAAAATGGCAGATGGACACACTCACAAATACCATTCCTTTGTAATAACGCGTATTTCTATGGAGGAATTAATAAACAATTACTTGATATGTAATTAAAATTTTACTTTTCAGTTTTACTATACAGATAATAATTACGAAGTATGAAATTATCTACGGCAATATATTTTACATTTGTAAACTTCGATATACAATGGTATCATTGAGAATTCTATATAAGTTTATAGAAGGCTTTCGGAATTTCAATTACTAATAACATTTATAATTAAAAGAGACTAAGAATAACGAAAACAAAAATACGTAGATAACGTTATATGTATATAATACACAATTTATTATCGTTCATATATTCACACATAGATAGCTTATAAATAAAATTGTAGGCTTATAACATTTACAAAAACTTTATAATAAAATTTAACAATGTATTCTTAAAAATCAATTAAAAGATAAATAATAATTGCTGCAATTTCTGTATATTTCTGTAATATTTAGCCAAGTTCTTACGATCGCTTTGAAGACATTATTTATCCTTTTAACGTGCATAAATAATGCTTATAATGTGCATGCATCTAATTATATCTGAAATGCATGTTTCAATACTAATATCACATGAGCTACTGAGTGCAAACGTTAACTAATAATAAACAATTAAATAGAAGAATTTACGATACTGTAAAACAATTGTTTTATTGTGCATACATAAATCAATCATTTACAAATGTTTATATTGAAAGAATATAGATTAGTTCAGATCTCTGTAAAAAAGAAAAAAAAAACCTTACAACTACAATGAAAATCTTATATAATAACTGAAAAGGAAAGATTTCTAAATTTTAATTAATTTCATTACATTACACTAAATCGTATTTGTTTCTATTGTTTCTTACGGTTAATCAAGCCTTATTATTATCTCAGATTCGAATAAACTTGAATAGACAGAGAAATGATTTCATTTTCATTTAAAGTAATTTCCAAATAGATAGGAAAGCTGTAGGTGTTATTTTTGAAATTCGCTTAATGGTACAACAACATCAACGCACTTTCTAACCTAGTACCATTTCAAGTATTTGATTTAAAAAATGAAGAAAACTTTCTAGAGCAATAACTATTTTGAGAGCTGCTAAATTTATGGCTGCTGCTTCTGAGCAGAGGAAAAAAAAAGCCATATCGATTTTTTTCTGTTTGCCTTCTTTAATTAACCAAGTTGTTTTTATGGTTTTGCAAAGGTTTTCTGGATCCAAAGCTCATTCCAAAGTTTAACTTCTCATTAACACCTACAAAAAAGTTAATTTGCATATCGTATAAAGGAATTTCTTTTTCTACTTGTTTTATACGCAGTAATTACACAAATCAAAGTGAAATATAATGGTTATTTATAGCTAGTTACTATTTTTATAATTATATATATGTAATAAAAATATATATATATAATAAAATGCATAATGTCACAAAAGTAAAATATTTTATTAAGTTTTATAGTATGTATTAATATCGCTTTGTAGGCCCGGTAGCCCAGTGGTCAGGGCACTTGGCTGCAGGTTGCAGATGGTGGGTTCGATTCCGGCCTCGGCGGAGAGCGGGGATTTTTTCCATGCTCCTTTCACCTCCTTTCACCTCCTAGGGTCTACCCAGCACTCTGTGGAATGGGTACCGGGTTCAGTTTTATTCCATCACATTTAATTTTCAGTTTTTCTAAATTTCCAAAGATTTGAAAGAAATATTATTCTGAGATTTACGAAAACTAATACTTCGAGGTTATGAATTGAAACTGATTTATATTAATCTTTATTTGTCAGATTTATTTGATGGGCTGCGATGTTACAAAAATGAAATGACCTAAGTTTCAGAAATAGTGGAAACTAATGGTGGTTTAGGTGCGAGTTATAGAAAAATTTGTTAAACATTAAGAAACAATTAAAGAAGGGAATAAGCAGATTTAAGATTGAGATATTCACAGTTGATTTTCCACTCTCATTTTTCCAAGGAAAAATAATTGATTGTTACTGTTGTTTTTTTTCTTTTACTTTGATTTATTTTTAAATTGTTAATCGTTTAAATTGTTTTTCTTTGAGAGATTTGATATAGTATCTTTTTTTGAAATTCACAAGGTTAGATAATTATTTTCTTAGATAACTTTTAATGTTTTGTTTTATTTCAATGCGATGTCTTCATGGTTGATTTGATAAAAGCCCCTCATTTTCTATCAGTTTTGTCGTTACTTTTCACATAGACACCTAAGATTTATGAGAGTGGTCACGATACTGATGGGGATGCTAACCTATTTTTTAAAAGAAAAATCCATAGTTTTTTATGAGATGGATCCAAAATATGAGTTTATAGGGAGCATTAGCCTGTGCTGCAGCCAGTCCATCAAGTGTTAGTCAGACACTAGTAATCCCGCCTCAAACATAAGCCCGTCTGAGACCCCTATATATGTTTTGGTGGGGAATCGCACCCTGCATTTATCATTGGTTGATGGCAGGCACGTACTCGGGACACCAATAATCAATATCCCCCTCAATTCGACTGATCCCACTTGACCGAGCAAGACACTGTGTATTTCTTCCAAATCGTAAAGAAGGTCTACAAAAAAAAAGAAAGAAAAGAAAATGGGGAATTTACGTAGGGTAATAATAATAATAATTATAGAAGTTGGCAGAATCTATCAACTACATGTGTCTTGTATAGGAAAATTACTATTGAAAGTATGACATAAATTAATAGCAGCATTAAAATTGATAGTGTGTCTTTGGCAGCAAATAATCCAATATTTCAACAAGGAACAATGAAATTCCCCCAAAATAATAATAATAATAATAATAACCATTTTATATATATTATGAGCCTTTACATTTGGAGCAGAAAGATGGATATTGACCGAGAAAGGAAAACAGTTTACACATAGAAGAATGGAACGATGCATGTTAGGATTTACAAGATGAGTAAACAAAATTAGGAATGAATAATGCAGTTGAACATTGATTTGTCGATCGAATAATAATGGCAATAATAATTTAGATAATCAAAGATAAGTGAGAATAACTAGTTTTTACGATACAATAGTGTAATAAGCCTTACAACAAAAGTATTGTACGCAAGATTATTATTACTGCATTATGAAATATGAACTATTATAAAAAGTAATTGATTTAGCAAATGATCTTTAACTCTTGTAATGATAAATTAAGAATGTTTCTATGCTACACTGCAGATAAATTCGAATTCGGCGAATCAGTTTTAACCAAAGACATACAAAACCAACAGATATACAAACCAAAGTCCTACATATAGAAACCACGTTTGCTTTTTTATTCACTAAAAAAATTACCAGAATATAAAAAAAAGGTAAAGTGATATTGAATATTAAAAGAGTAAAGGAAATCTACATATATTGACATGAAAAAACTAAACATTTTTAAAATCCAGAACTAAAATTTAAATTAGAAGTTTTTATAGGAATTCTTCCTTTAAAAACTAGACAATCAAACTAAATAAGAAAATTCTAATTTAAATAAATTTTACACATTTATGACTCTCTGTCGTAAATTTTACTTATATTTTCATCCAAAAATGTAAAGTTGAAGTAGTCCTTAAAAGCGATTAAACGATTTGAAATGAGGATAAAGAAATTCAACTTCAACTTTCTAAAATAACATTTTCAAACTTCTTTTCATGTCTGTGAATTGTCATTTTTTGCAAGTTTCATTTTAATTGATTTTTTTAAAGAATTATTCGGGGCAGTTTTTGTTCCTGTCTTTTTCATAAATATCTTATGCTGCATTTATGAAAGCGTATAGTATTCAGTATTGTTTGCAGTTTTCGACTTCTTATTAAAAATGAATGCAGCTCAAAGAAAGAAGCTATGAAAAACTGAATGTAAGGTTTCTTAAAAGGAGCCGCCTGTTTGTTTAGAGGTGGCACGAGCCGAACTCACATGTTTAGGTTGTGTTTTGTAATTTAGTCGTTGAATTGTGTTTGTGTTTCGAAAGAGAGGCGGCAACTATTGTTCTGATGCAAGAGCACAGAAACGGGTCTTGCAATGTCATTCACTCTCGCGAAATCTATGGAATGGAATTTGTGATGCGTGTCTTGTATCAATGTACCAAATGGAATACGCTGGTCCTGTTACGTCTGTCAAGCACCCCTTCCTTAAAATTATATGTATCTTCTGTTTTTTTGGTTTTTTTTTCACCTTTTGAATGCTATCGCACATAGTTGTTATACTTATTGTTTATTGATTTCTATTACAATCGTGTAATTAGTTGTCTAAAAAACCTTTCAAAGTATGTATTTATACTGCTATTACTTTGTTTCTCTTTTTTTATTGTGATCACAATTACTATATCATTATTTCGAAACACCTGCAAAGATAATTAAGAGTCGAACTGCAGCCATACTTCATAAGAACATTTTTTAGACCATGGGGATAGATTTTTTGAAAAAGAATAATTAATTCTAAAACTCAGCACTAGTTCAAAATTCGATGCTGCCAACAGCTATGAAGCTTTGTGATGGCAAATGAGTCCCAGCAGCCATCCTTTGATTTTAATCAACTTATGGTTCTACATTTTTACTATTTACAAACGTTAGGCTTCGTTGTTCGCAGCGTTAGATTTTGCAATAGTGGATACTGTTTGAGTTGGTTTTGAGGACGTCCCAAATATCTTCCATGTTCCTCAAAGTGCTTCTACCAAATTTGGCTTCATGTCTTGACTCACTCTTCATTAATTCTCACTAAAGGTGACTATAAATAAGGATATTTAATTAGGATCACTTGGTATTTTAATACCTTATGTTTTAATACCTTATGCTTATGTTTTTACTTATTAGCATATTAAAAATAATTGAAAACTTCCCAAGTTCTTAAGAATGACCAGTTATCCCAACCAATTATCTGAATTATTCCGGATAATTGTGCTTTGACTTTATCTCTAAATCTAAATAAGTTTTGAATGATTGTGATTAGAGATAATTTGTAATATATTAATAGGAAATTTAATTTTTTAAACTTCATTACTTAGGTTTTAAGAATTAATTAATACAAGGATTAGAATTTTTTTTAAAGCACATTTTTTGCATTCCTAGCCTATCATTTTTCTTTTGGAGTGGATTTGTAGGATAATTATATTAAGCTAATTACTTCTTTATCAGCTGGAGTTATGCCTTACTCAGTAAATAGCTGAGTTGGAGCTAATTAACCAGTTTATAATGGTCAAAGCCAATGAAAAAACTTCTTTAAAACTGATGGTAAAAAACCTTGTAAGCTGTTACTATTCTTATTAATAAGCAGTGGCAGACTATTTTGCTGAATAAATCGTTTCCCGCAATACCAATATCCAAGCCAACCCTGGGATTCGTACCCATTCTAAGGCATATCAATTGCGGAGCGTCGACTGCTTTAATCATTTGACTACGCCTAAACGGTGTATTATTTAACTTCTGAATGACGAAACGAAAATTTTTATTAGTTATTTAAAATATTTCCAGTTAACTAAGGACCTTAGTTAACTGGTAATATGTGTCATTGACCTTACTCGTCCATAACACATTTCCAATTTTGATTTTATTTATAAATTGTTAAACAAGCCTTTTTTTAAAACTATATTTACAAATCTATTGCACTTGGTTTATTTAAGATAATTTATTATGTAAGCTTACTGAAAATTCCGTTATAAGCTACAACGTAATGATTGAGAATTGTTTAATTTTCTGGTTTTTTTTTTTGTGATGTTTTATAATAGGTAATGTCATTCTTCTTTATCTATTAATACTGCATTGTCAGTAAAAAATAGGTATCTCTAGCTGATGAGGGCTAATGAGCTTAAAAATCCTAGGATCCACTAGGTTTATACTTTTATCTGTGTTCTAATTCTTAATTTTAAGCTTAAGTGATAACAACTTAACTTTAGTAAATTTTATGAGCTTTAAGTTGCATACATATTTAAATTAAACATAAGTATTTGTAGTTGAGTAGTTTAGCAGATGCTGTTTCCTCAGTTGCACCAAAGAGCTTTCGGGATTCATAATTAGATGGTGGAACTTTATTTTTTCCCATTGCAGTAGCTTCTACATTGTTCAATTTTAAACTTCATTATTACAAATTGAAATTAAAAGGGCCCTCAACGCTGCTCAACATATCCTATGGGATTTTCATTCAAATATTCACAATGGGGATGAGTCTTGAATTGACAGGGAACTGCTTGCCTAACACGAGGAGATAGAACTAGAGAAACTTTCTCTATCTCCGCCGTAGACCAAACTCCTATCCTTCAGCTCCTGTTAAGGCTTTAGAATTACAGCTGCCGATTAAAAGTAGCAGAACTTAAGATACACTTTGTGTATTGAATTAAAGATATTTTTAGACAATATTTTAAAAAAATATTCAACAGGCTTCTAAATTAGTCGTAATCTGAATTCCGTTTCAGATTACTGTGATTTCATGGTAGGTGACCCAGCATACTGATGTACGCTTTCTTTCTATTAGGCTCTATTATTGAAATTGTATAAGAGAATCGTCATCGATAACCACCTATTAATGGCCCACAGAACTATTATTTTCAAACTATTTGGTTGCGTTGCGAAACCATTGAAATCTGTTTCTGTACTTACAGTGATTGTGTAACACTTCACGTAAGAAATACAGCAGTATATAAAACAAAATTTGATGATAAAAATGGTACTTTCTCTACGTTTGATTTATAATTTTTTTTTAATTTTAAAAATTTATTTTAACATATGAACTTAAATTTAAGATTCTAATTTTCAATTTTAAACATTTATTATATTAATGTTTAATTTACTTCAAAAAGAGCTATTATTTTTCGCAGGTTAGTTTCCATTATATCAAAGAAAAATTTTATAATTTTACAATTATACAATCTTTTAACGTTATTAATGAAAAAAATTAAGATTTTTTTCAGCATTAAATCATTCTGCTTTTTTTTTCTGTCTATCTGGGAAGTTTTTTTGCCATAATAGCGAAAACCGAGTTTTGTCATTGCTTCTGTTCCATCTCGGTTTGTTTTGCTGCAAGAATCCGAAAGCTCTTTTGCCGTAAGGGTAAGAGGTAGGGATCACATGCACTCTGCAATTGTATCCTATGTCTTATATTAACTGGCACAGATACCATCTCTCCTCACAATACAGTCGGCGAAGACACCCGAGGCATCCTGTTCTACCTGGACCTGCGCATCATCATTCCGGTCGCAGCCCTTGTGTTTCTGGTGGTCGTGATCCTTAGCATTCTATGCATCTGCGCCAGCCGAAGAGACAGTGCCGCCCGTAAGATGAAAGGTAAGAATCTTTAAATACACGATTTTAAAAAGAGGAATCTGAGTGATGTTAATGGGAATGATTTCTTAATTAAGCCAAGCCAACACTTGAAGAAAGAATATAAAAGGACGTGACAGTTAGTAATAGATTAATCATTTAAGATATGTCAGCGACATCTATTGTGGAGGAACTGAACTGTAATAAACTGTTAGTGATTGAACTTAAAAATAATGTTACATATTATTCCAGTTCCTTTTTTATCTTGCACTTGCTCTTTGTCTTTAATTATTAATTTTCTTATTAATTGATTTGCTTATTTAAATTTTGAAGAATGTGTGTCACGTGACAAATTCCAGGCATAATTAAGGTTTTTGTTTATTTACTTATATGGCAAACTTTCATCGGTGAAAGCACCTATAAAAGACTAAATTCTTTTCTTACGAGGCTATATAGAGGCTACATAGAGCCAAGCTATAGTTGAAAAATATATCAGATAGGAAAATCAAATTCTGGAGATGAAATTCAACGTTATTGTTTAAAGCTGGTTTTATTTAAGAAATCTTCAATAATGTTATATTGATGGAGATGCAATGAAATTTATAAAAAATAAAAATAAAAGCAAATTAATTAACAAACAGTTACTTATTATCGTTACTCTAAAGCTTTTATAATGCATGATAGTTTTATATATTTCTTTCTGCCACTATCTGGCACTTTACTTTGATGCTTCTACCGTTTATATTTTTTTAATCCAAAAAAAGAAGGTTTGGGAAGTTCAAATAATCTCTTCGGGAATCAAATGTAAATGATAATTTACAAAATTATTAAACGAAAGTTATAAAGTAATCATTTGGAAATATGTAATGTACTGACTTTAATATTTTTTATTAAATCACTATATATTATTTCTCAAAGGTGTATTTTTGTCGGAATGCCATATTTCCTTTAATACTTCATCAAAATCAATGATTGGGACATCATTTTGAAGATTACGTTCCCCGCTACTGACGAAAAATAAACAAATTGTTTAAAGTTAATGCTTTCGTTAAAAAACTTAATTTTAAAAACCTTTTTATAAAAATGGAGAAACGCTTTGACAGAAGCGGCTTATTTTTCGAAACCGAAACACTGCAGCGTCGTAATTCAAATATATCCTTTTTTGAATAAAAATGCATTTTAAAATGATTTTCCATCGTTTATTTAATAAGAACACATAAAAAAAAATTTTATTTTAATAAAAATTACGATTTATTAGAATAAAAAAACAAAAATTTGTCAATTTCTCATATATTATTTTTTAAAGGTTTTTTTTTTGTTTGTTTGTTTAGTTCCCTTAATACTTCATCAAAATCAAATGATTGAGATATCATTTTGAAGATTACGTTCACCGTTAATGACAAAAAAATAAACAAATTCTTTAAAATTGATGGTTTCGCTAAAAAACTTTATTTAAAAATCTTTTTATAAAAATGTAGAAGGCAATCTGTTCAGTAATGTATTTCTACATTACCATTCGGTGTCTGAATTATGCGAATTATTACAATATACCATGTAAATATTCCAGTATTCTAATATAGCGAATTATTTCAATAAACCATACGAATTATTCGCAAGGGTCAACCTTTTTATAAAAATGGAAAAGGCGCCAGCTATTGACAATATGTTTAACTAACGTACGACAGCTGTTGGATTTGTTTATTATTTCTCAAAGGTGGTTTTTTTGGTGCGAATTATTCGCACGGGTCAACTAGTCTTTTATTATTCAGGAAGTATTAAAAATTTATATTCATAATATTGAAAGAAAGCATAATTGAATGTTTTCTTTACATAAATATATGATATTGATACACAGCAATCCTATCCCCCCTCAATCATATGTTTTTAATGTGTGTAATTATCCTAAGTTAGGAATTCGTGAGTTTGTTTCCGAAGTTTGGAAGCAACTAAAAACAAACTTTGTATAAACTTTGTATAAACTTTATATAAACAAGCAATTTTACTGATTACTGTTTCGCTAATACTAAGTCACCTGCTTACTTTTAGGAATGGAAAAAGCAACAATGAATAATAACTATTAGAACTGAATTTCTTGTTAATTAGTACTAGGTGAAACCCGTGAAATATTCACGGAAGTAAGACAAATTCCACATTTTTGAATAACCGTGAAATTTTTCAAAAATTCGAGATTGAAAGAGATGTTCTAAGCTCATTTTTTAAATGAAAGAAAATGTATAAACCCTGCTGCATTCGATCTATTTGCTTTTTCCCTTGCTGAGAAAGTCAAATTATCTTTTTTCTTCGCCTTGCATGGGATTCGAACCGAACACCTCCGTCCTCGCAGTCAGGAACTCTAACTACTGGAATATTGCTGATCTTTAAAATATTCTCTCTCCGACTGTCTCCGCTCTCTCCACTGTGAAGACAAAGAAACATCCGTACGTTTTTTTGCTTATTAATAGCATGATTGTTTCGTTGGAAAAAGCCATGTATAACAACCAAAAGAGATCAAATTCCTTGGGAATATTATTACAATGTAACTTTTTATGAGTCCGATAGCTGAACTTGACTGTCGTCTGAAGTTGACAGGTTCAATCCCCGAAAGAGATCAGGATTTTTTTTTTAGATTAATTCTATTCCAAATCTATCCAATCCTCTGGAAAATGGGATCGGCTTTCTTCCCGGGAATTACAAGTGGGCGAGCGGACGTTTGACCTCAACTTAGACCGGGGTCAAGAAACATTAAGAGCCTTCATTCCAGCGCCCTCGTGGAACATCGGAGGCCCTAGCCTCGTCTTCCTAACTACTACATTTGGTTAGCGACACCAACGTTACGTACATTACATTCCATATTTTCAGCAGTTTTATCGATATTCAATACACAAGTGCCATGAATTTGTTCTTTTTTTTACGTTTAATTAATATTGAAATAAGTCATTTCGCTTAACTTCGTAGTTATTAAATAAGGTTTTGTTTGCTGCGAAATATACAAATAAAAGAGAGTAAAAATCGCTTTAGCTTTCTGAAGATTGCTTAAAATCCTATGAGACGATGAAATGATAGGAAAACGGAAAGAAACGGATCCGAGAATGATTAGAAAAGACCGGTATACTGTTCCAAAAAGATGTTTAAAGAAGGTGGGATCATTGGAACACAATGAACAGAATTCAATCGCGATGTAAAGCAAAAGGGAGGAGACGAAAGAAATGTGCTTTCAGAAAACCTTGCGCTCGTTTGAAAAACCCAAATCCCAATGATGGTCTTCTCTCTTTTCCTTTCCCTTTTAAATCTCTGGATTTATACTTTCCTCCCTCTCTCGTAGATCTTGCCATTATTCGACAGGGGAAATCCCAGGCTTAGAACTCGAAAGGCCGTTAAAAACAGACGAAGCATTCGACGCTTGTTTTTGATGAGTCACACGTCCACCGCGCCGTTGTCTTTAGCTTTAATAAGAGTCTCCCGCCTTCGCCACCAGATGGTATCGCAGTCATTTAAGTAGTTTTAATTTAATTCGATGCTGAGATGGAAGCCACTGTACATGCACGCCCACAGTAGGAAAAAAGAAAAGGCACGTGCTTTTCTTAATTAGCGAACGAAAAGTATTTCTTGTTAACCGACAAAGTCGGAATCACTTGATTTCTTTTTTTTTTTTCGTAGTAACCAAACGAAATTACGGTAAAAGGTGGTGGCAGCTCATACAAAGTTGATGTTTGAGAAGTCGACTAATTTCTTTAACTTAAGAATCTTCTTTTTTAAAAACAAAGATGAAGAAATATTTTTCTAGTTCTTCTTCAAACAGTAAGTAGGCTTAGATCTTTAAAGCTGTTTCAGTAACTTTACAAAGAAAAAAACAGTGAAGTAGAATTTGCAAGAGCAGTTTTCGTTCTCTTATTTATAAATAAGTACTTATATCTAAATAGTAGAATTCTCTAGGTTTGTCCGTCCTCCACACTAACTAATGGCAGTAAGTTACACCACTATGAGGAATGTAAAAGTGTTTTAGAGTTACATTAATTATTATTTAAAATTATAAAACTGAATTATTAGCCGAATTAAAAGCTTAAAGACATTGTTGTCAGAGAATAGAGCAATTACTTACGGTAGCTTATCATCTTTCAATGTTTCTGAAAGGTAATTTGACAGCGCATGGTCCATGGATCAAATCCTTAATACTGTTAATGTTCTTCTTATAACTGTAGTACCTGGAACCGTAATGCTGAGCTGTTCTTATTTTCTAAAAAGAGTAATGCAAAATAATACTTATTTAATGTAACAATTACGGATTATTATCCTTTTAGCCATTTATGGGGTACCTATATCTGTGCAGTCAGAGGTTGCATGGAGCAAAGAAATTAATAGATTAAATTAGTAATATTTACAATAGATAGAAATGTTGCTTATTTAATAGAAAAAACAAGATCATTGTCTCAGAATCGGCTGTTCAAGCATGACACAAAAATCATTTCAACAAAAAAAGTAAACAGTTTCTGATAGACATTATTCCACAAATACAGAGATTATCCTAAGTAATGTACATTTTTAAAAAGATGGAGTAGGTGACTTAGCGATTTCCAGAATTTTAATATGAAGTTATCCACATAAAATTAATAAGTTACTGTCTATTATTGCAAATAATAACAACAACGTAAACATTTAGACAACAAATGAATAGTGCGTTTTGCTTATCATAACGCATACATGTTTCGGCTCCGCGTAGAGTATGGCGTACAGTAAGATCACATTCACCATGTGAATCAGTTGTTCTCTTGTCAGCTTTTTTTTCAAATTGGCGAATCTATCTAAAATCGTAGATACGCAAATTGTATAAGTAAACTCTTATGCTACCATTTGTGGTGTTTTTAACTGATAATCTGATTTAAACGTTATTTATTTTACTAGTAATGTAATGTAATGTGGTGAGCGTGGGTAGCTTGACAGCCGAGCACCGCTACCTTAAAGATCTAATATTTCCCTAGTAAGGTTAAGCTCAATTTAATAAACTTAAGGGCATGCACTTAAACTGAAGATTTTAAACTTCATTAAAAAATCTTTATGAAGATTTAAATTGCCTATTGTCACATCCATGATACATTTTATTTGACCTTGTTGAATGTACTTTCTGTTAAACGATAGCGTGTAAAGTATCACAATATATTCTTTGATATCTATCAATAAAATTAATATAAGCTTTCGTTCTATTTCAAATTTGAAAGTTGGTCTGCCAACTATAATTTTCTTGTTGCTTTTGCGAGGTTAAAAATTTGAGTTTCTACTGAAAACGTAAGTTATTAATATTTAAAAATTTCTAATTCTGGCTGACATACTCGTACGCTTATGTAAATGCTACCAAATTTGCATCATCATCCGTAATCCCCTTATTTGCTTGTTTAAACTAACAAGATAAATAAAGGGTCTAATTAAATTTTTTTTGAGAGGGGGTGGAGTTTAATCTTGTTTCCGTGAATTCACCCGTGTGTAATTTTAGTCACGATACAGAGATTAGGGGATTTTGCAGGACCAAGAATAACAAGAAATTACTGTTTATTATGAAAGGTAGGGATGATTTTGAATAGGGGGAAGGAACTTTTTTTTCTTTTGCCGCGTGAAACCTAAGTCTTATCTGTTGTGTCCGAGGTTTGTATGTTTTAGCTAAGTCTGGTCTTATCTCGAGTAGCGCCACGTTACAGTCAACCACAACATTAATGCCGTCGGGGTCAATATTCGGCTTTGCCCCTCCCCCAACCACCACTAGCTTCAGAATTATCGCGGAGGGGTTTTTGATGAGTTTAGGGGAAAGCGAGGGGGTGCTGAATCCTCCCTCCGACCCCCGGGGAAATCGATGAACCCAGAGAGTGACGGGCAGCTATCAGCAGAACTTCCTCCTCGAATTTTCAAAATCAGTGCAATTCTAGGTCACCATTATGGACCCTTTACCTGCTTCCCCCCTTCCCCCCTCTAACAAAAATGTGGCCTGAATCCTAATCGCTCGCGCAGTTGCCTAATTGTGAAAGGGAGGCTCTGCGCGGGAACCCGAGGAGGAGACAATGCTCTCTTCGGTGGAACTCAACCCCCATTGGAAATCGATAATCCACCCTCGATCATCTGATGAGACCCTTATTCGATGGGTTAGTTCCTATATACTCCCCCTCGATAGCCAGAAGTCGAACTCAGCACTTTTCCGACAGATGGACAGCACCAGATACATTACCCTTGGCGTTCGGTAATTGGAAAGGAAATAGCTTCCCACAAAAGCCTTTCTGAAAGGACCTTTCCTTAGTTAGCTCTTTATTTCCAGTGGTGACCCATCCCAGAATTAACTTTTCATCAATTGCCTTTCTTATCCTATCATTTTTTTTTCCTTCCAAGTTTGCTCTGAATTCCAATATAGTGTAAAGTCAATATCACGACAGTTGGTAGATTCCAAAACAGGCTTCTCATAATGGTTTTCTTTCATTTTGAAAATGCCTTGACTTCTGTAGTACGTAGAGTTAAGACAACAATTTTGACATCCTATATTAATCATTAGAATGTATAATTAGTTTTATGAATCATTTTATAATTTCTTTGATATTATTTTACAATATTTCTAATTGTATAGAATATTCTTGTAAAAGTGCATTTGTTATTGAATTATTAAAAACTAAATAGCATATATAGCATAACTATATAGCATATTATGCTATATATAATATAGCATAAAACTTTGCTGTAATTCAGAACAACTTTTGAACAATAGAACAATTTTTGTTACAGCATTGTTAATCCACGCCAAGGCTTTTCTCAAAACGAATATTAAATTCAAAATCCAAGATAGGATATTTTGAAGATATGTTAAAACTACATTAAGACTGTTTTTTAGAAGATCAATGTGTGCATGACAAAATAGAGTACAATATCGTAGAAAAATAACAACTTTACAAAAATTAAAATAAATACATATTAAAAACCTAAACTAAAAATAAATATATGAAGATCCGGCCATTTCATTCTTAGTATAAAGCAATCAGATTGATTTGTTTTTGTTTTTCTGTTAATAAGATCATGAGGTCTCACTTCTACATATTTTCTAATACATTTTTTATTAGAATGTAATATCTTTATATTAAAATATTAGAATAACTTTTGTGAGATATCTATTCCGCAGATACTATCTGAAAGGAATATGTATTGTAAGTAAATATTCTCTTTCAGGATTTCTTCTTTTCTAATTAACTTACTATATAATAGGGTTACTGTAATACATAGTTTGCCATTTTATGTTTACTACAGTGAAGAATATGTCTCTGCAGATTCAAATTTTCTTCTCAGACCTTCATCGTAGATAAAACAATATATTAACTAAATCTACGATAGATCGTGTTGAATGGTAAATCAACCAAGATGGCGCTTCTGCATACTCAATCTCATTACAGTTTAGAAGGCGACTAATGAGAGACGCGGTAAGTGTTCTGAGAATGCAAGAAATACCTATAGAGGCCAGTGGAGGCGATAACTACTATTGATCGTTCAGCTGATAAATTTAAACCAAAAACAGACATATTCATATGAAAGTCTTAGTCCCATCGCAAAACTTAAATAAAAAAACAAAAAGAATAAGCCAGAAAGTAATCATTGTAAAATATATTCAGGCTATTCGCTTATTTTTTTTACGAATTTACACTTTGTCAATAATTTGGTAAATTTTAAGTAACTTTTTTCCAAGCAAATTCAGCAAGACTGCAAAAATAAGACTAGCGAATCTAACTAATTTATAATGTTCTGGTTTTTTAAGTAAGTAAGATCAATATATATATCGCCGGGAGCCTTACCTCCCGCGAGCCCTTGGGCCTGCATGGGCCTGTTGTGGGATCCTTTAAGTTTTAACTTAATATATATTGATATGTGTGTATTAATTTTAATAATTTTAATATACGTTAATCTTCCAAGTACAATATTAATCAATATACTGTATATAACCGTACGTATGTAAGTTAAAATGAATTTGGACGATATGTATGCTTCTATTGAAAATGTATACATTTTCAATACGTAACTTCAATAAATGCACAGAATTTACAATTCAAGATTGCAATGGTATGATGTTTCAATTAATGTGAAAATATAGGAATTCTGTAAGTTAAGCAATAGAGCAGCTACAATAAGTAATTTTAAACAATAATAATTTATGTATTTGTTTGGTATTACAGAAGGCAAAAATGTAAGTGTGTATTCCTTAGATAAGTGTAGTTCGAATAGGGACAAGCAATATTAAAGTTTAGAATTCTTACCATATCTCCGAAATACGTTAGGTTTTTCAGTAGAATTGGTTTCATGCATTAAACATGACGAGGGAAACTCACAGAAGACACTTGATTTCTTTTTATTGGAAGAAGATTTACAAAATGGAATGTAATCGAGCAAAAAGTAATTTCCTTTTTAATTACTTAGTAATTACTTTGCATTTCATAGGATTCCTTTCGATTCATTGTTAACATTTAAAATTCCTAGATATTCTGAACTGTAAATATAATCATGTTATATCATGTTGATATACTTTTTTATGTAATCCTAATTTTACTTTACAGTTAGTTAAAATCCTTTTACTTTTCACATTCAAATTCTTTATAAAATAGCATCTATCTTTTCTACTTTTAATTACATTCTAAGATCTTAGTTTAATTAAGAAAGATAAAAACACTGTCCTTCGATAGATAAAAACTTTTTGAAATTAAACGTTGTAGTATAAAGTTTATGTTGATTACAAAGGATAAGTTTACTCTGATTTTTTGGATGTAGGCCTACTTATTGCACATAATTATATATATGTAATAAAAAAAAAATGGAAATTGTAAATGCTTGGAAAGTAAAACAGTCTCACTTTAGATAGTCTTGGTAACAATGAATTTGTCTGCCAGGAAAAGAAATAAGAGCTTAAACGGATTAAAGTAGAAAAAGCTTTCGCCGTATATTCTCCGTCTTTCTTCTTCTGTCATGTAAGATACATTTGTTTTTCTGAAGAAATTGTATGTATTTATGTGAAATTTACATTGTCAATAGTGTATTCATAGAATCATTAGACGAGAATAGTAAAATCCAATATAAGTTATATATTATACTTAGGAAACCAGAAATTTCATATGTAAACTAGAAGATCACTACATCCCTGATGAAGTTTAGTTCTGACTTCTTGAAATCTTTGTAATTCTTTAAATCTGATTCAACACAACCGACTATTTTCCTAATGTTATGGCATCTGATAAACCTGACAGTCAAATAACCAAAAAATTGAATCAAGACAAGACTTCCCTTTCACAGGGCTTCTTCGCCGAAAAATGACGATAGCAATTAGAATTTGTTAATGCAGTTTAAAAATCAAGAATTAAGTGTTGATCTTTAGCCTGAGAGAGTGTTAAAGATAAAAGTCCCAGAACCATGAACGCTTTTTCGTTATTTTGTTAATTAATTTAAAAAAAAATAAAAATGCATTCTGGCTTTGTTACCTTACGTCTGCAAGAAAACCATATTTTTCTGTTGTGCCGAGATGACATTTGCTGTTTTGGTCAATTGTTTCGCTACAATTTCTTAGTTATAGATTATTAAAAATGCATTCCAATTGAGGATTTTCAAAAATGATTGGAAATCTTATTTTGTGTATTTCGAAAAAAAAAATGAAGTTTCCTTTTTATCTGTGTATTGTGTTAACTATTTCTAAGTGAAACGATCTTAGCATTTTCCAATTTTCAGTCTGATTGTGCACGTTTCCTTATAGATATTGCTTGGATATCTAACAGAGATACGAGTTTCTGTCGTAACAAAGAAGCATAACTTCCATTAGCAATTGACACCCATTCAGTGCATTATAGTAATGAGTCAGCATTCTGTCTCGTTGTGCACATTTCTTAAATAGGATCTAGATTAATGTAAATCAGTTAAATCTATTTCTATCAATAATTTATAAACAATAAATAAATAAAGAATTACATGGGAACTTTGTGAATCCTGCAGTAATAGATAAAAGACTTCTTAATAGCAGTTTTAAGGTAGATTTTTGTATATAGTATTTTAATTTGTTTTGATTCATTGAATCATGAAGTGCTCAATATGAAGTATTCCAATACTCTAAACAAAATCTCTAATAAAAATATTAAGAGTTCGGTTGCCTGTGAAATTATGTATACTCTTAGGTTGAATATTTTTAACTATCTACTTCACTTTCTTTTAAATTTTGTCGCAAAACAATTTTCTAATCTGCTACGTTTTCAATTTCCTTTTTACCACGGAACAGAAGTATTTTTTATTAATAGCTTATATTTTTTATTATATTACCATGCCGAAGTTGGCATGTTAATGACATCTTATTTCTCTACATTATTTGCTTAATTTGTGATTTTTATTATACTATATATTTTCTTTTCTGATTTCCAGTGAAGTTGACTCATTTAAACGATTAGTTTATTTAAATATAGGCTTTTATAACGCTAGAAAAACATTACAATTTCTATTTACAAGTTCTGAATTTGTTTTTTTAGATCAATTCTCATTTCCTTGGCGTGAGGTCTTACTAAAGTTATTATGCACATTCAGGAATTTTTTTTAATGTTCCTGGATCAATGTGTTTTTTTAGTTTGTGTGACAAGTTGATGGAGATTTTTCACTGTATTAGAATAGCTAAGACCACATTTGCTCTAGAGGTCAATTTCTAAAGCTTTTACCATATTGAAAAGCACTTGACAATTACTATTGATCTCTTAAGCCTGAGAGTTTTACTAAAAGCTCGGTTGTACAGTAATTAAGTGGGTGGATTGCGTTCTCAATGACTGAGGGTAATGACTAGTTGCAAGAACTGAATGTTGACAGTTTGCTCTTTGTTATGATAATGTGTGTTGTATATTCATGAAATCCAAATTGCCTTTTAAATTAAAGTGTTTTGGAAATATGTCTTAAGCTTGCAAAGGCTCTAAACATTGTAATTCTACCAACTAAACAAGCTATTTAAGTAAATTAACTTAACAGTGCCTTATCAATAAATGTAGGAAAATAAAGTGAACAACCTTAGAAAGATAGTTAGTAAAGATCTTTATTTCATTTTAAACGAATGACTTTTATTTTATCCTGATAGACAGAGAAAAAGTTAAGTAAATTTCCATTAACCGTAGTTAGGCCCCTTGTGCATTGTAACTTTTTTTTGTTCTTTCCATTTTTTTGTTCTTCCTTTGCATTTTCCATTTCTCTCCTGCAACTAGAGTTAATGATTGGCGGGGAAAAAATGATTGTCATCACTTAAATAATAAAGAAAACTGTTACTGATTTTTTAAAATCGTAACAATCATTTATAGAACATTTTAATTATTGTCTAAAAAACATTGTAATAAGACACGATATTGAACCTATTTTCTCTGGCGGTAGATTATTGAGCCGCTATTCTGCAGATTGTAAATAGAACTCAACATAGCAGTAGGTTTCTAGAAAGCTTATTAATAGTGAACTTGTGGTTTATGAAAAATTTAAGTTTTAATTTTTAATTTGATCCAGGCAGAAATAATCTAAATACTTTTATTGACATTTTTTTGACGTAATTATTGTTAATTCTCAAACCGGAAATGAGATTCCACTTGCTTCTCAAACCGGAAATGAGATAGTTACCATTGTTTAATCTTAATTAAAAAGAAAAGGACATGTAAACAGCTGCTCTTAAAAATGAGATTAAATTGAATAAAAAAAAAGTCACAGAACCATTATATGAAAATACATCCTATCAGGTTAGAAAAGTTTTCAAAAAAAAAAAGATAAAACTTTTTTTTTAATCTTCTAACATTTCGTAATTGGTTATTAATAGAAGTGGAATGAATATATCAAGAAAGATGTTAAAAAGGAAGAGGATTAAAAATGGATTTATCTTTTCTTCAAAATCTCTTTCAAGTAAAAATTCAATGAAGGAAAGATTAGATTACTGTCCCCTTATTCTGAAAACGTCTTGGAATTAGCTGGTAATTTGATTGAGCTCTTTTTTGGTCGTCCTGTATTATGCAACGCCACCTATGAAGTCAGGATTGAGCAATGTAATTAATACTCGATATCTAGTCATTCACGAAATGAAATAAGAAGAAAAGGTATTTCACACGTGACTGATCAGCTCGTTTTATGGAACGTGAGGTTCCTTAAATTTGCAGTTAATTGTATCTTGGGATGGGTTGGTTTCATTTCTAGCGGGGAAAAAAAGGAGGGGAGGGATAGAATGGAGACACACAATGAAGAAGCCGCAGTTTCAGAGTGGTGGTGAAAGTGCAAATGACGGTGAGGAATAGGACGATAACAAACGGACAAAAGTCGGAGCCGAACCGAAGACAAATGTCTTGGCGCTGACGGATGCCCGAGACGGAGCATTCATTTGCGAGGCTGGTATAATTACATTTCGTCGAACGTGCAATCAGAATGCCAGCGCCGTTTGTATTCTGATGCACAGACTTAAACAGCAGCACTCACTGAAGAAAGAGAACGAAAACGGAAAAGAAGGAGAAAGAAGACGGAAAAGAAGAGTGAATCGTCTCATTTGTAATTGATAGAACTTGGCTTCAATGCCAAAAGTCTTCTAGATCAACTCCAGAAAAGTGAAAAAGAATCTATCTCCCTATCGTTGCATAATCTATTAATCTATCAATCAAACCAAGTTATCTTTCTTCTTCATCTTATTTCTCCTAAGTTCTGGATCACAGTAGGCAATCTAAATAAAATGTCCGTCTTCAAGGAACAACTGAGAAAACTATAGATTTAATTTTTCCTGCTTGCCATATCTGTTTCGTGTCTTCAAGTGAAATTGTTCAAACAAAAGGTAAAAATCGTTTTTTCATCCACCATTAATAGATTATTCTTCGCCTGGTACGCCTTTTGGGTTTTACACTGGCCAAGTAGACCTGGCTGAAGAGAGTCTAATAAGCTCAAAATGGCCGTCCCAGGGTCTCAGTTTCCCCCTTCTAATACTGTTGTTTTGTTGCTTTTCTTTTGCCTTTTAGAGGATATTTTTTTTCTTTTTTTCTTTGCTGTCAAATACCTGATGGGGCAGAAATTATGATGCCCAAGGTTTTCGAATTCCACATTTGATTTTTGTTTTTATTTTCTTGTTCTTTAGTTTTGAGGGATCATTTGTCCACAGTTAATAATACTTTTTTTTTATCAAAGATAAATTTTCGTCTATGTAATTATTATGTGCGTAATAAATCGAAAAATAACTTCGTTATTTATTTATTTGAAAATTGACTCCTTAAAATCACATACATATACGTATGTATGTCATAAGCAAGCTTTTTACTATAAAACCGAAGTTATCTGATATTCAGATATTCTGATATGATTCAGATAAAGTCCAAAACATTAAAAGAAAATATTCGTAATATATATAATCATAAATGCATATTTACTTAAAATTATATTAAAAAATTATTTTTATTTTATTTTTTAACATTTTTTTAAACTGATCTTGTGAAATTAAACATTTTCATGATATTAAAACTTCTCTATTTACCAAATTCATCTTCTATCTTTCTAATATTTCGACAAACTAATCGTTTATCTTTTTCAAGTGATAAATAAAAAAAAAAATGCATTATTTCTCTTTTAATATATATTTTGGAATCAATATACATATTTGATTCCAAAATATATATTAAAAGAGAAATGATGTATTTCTTTTTTATTTATCACTTGAAAAAGATATACGATTAATAATAAGAATGGGTGAGACGAAATTGTTTATAAGTGACATCCTGCAACAGCTGTTTCGCGCTCGTTGGCGATCATCAGCCAGGAGAAGTCACAGTAAATAACAAGGTCTCACTGAGGCCTGCGCACTGCTGGCACATGAATTTTTCTCACTAATTTTTCATTGGTGAGTTTTTCATTGTGTATTTTTTTCCTTTGAGGCACCACTGCGCTTCCGATGTATAGATAAACGATTACTTTGTCGAAATATCGTGAAGATAGAAGATGAATTTGGTAAATAAAAAGTTTTAATATCATGAAAAGGATAACATCATTGATAGCCTGACTAAATTTTATTTTCGAGTTTCAATTTTAGTAAAATAAATCCACATAAAAGAAATTGCGTATTAGCAAAAGAAAGAAAGAAGAAAAACTTGAATCCAGAAGTTGCATAATAGCAGACGCGAACCTAGGTCTTCATGTTGATAATCCGATAAGGTTATGGTAGACCAGGGATTGTTAATCACGGGTACGAGAACACAGTGAGGTGCTGTGCTGGAAAAAGGATAAGACCTTTTTTGTTGTTGTTGAACGATTACGACAATCATAACCCCTTTCTTGATGATTTCGATAATCTGGCCACATACTTGGCAATCCATTGTGGATCTGTAATCATAAAAAGTTAAGAATGTTTGCATTAGGCTAATGCGTTGAGTACATTTAGCACTTGAGCACTTGAAGGAAACGGTAAACCCAGAAACAGCAATTTAACGATGGTCGCAGCTTCTTGATTCTTTGTGAATAATTTAACAGGCAAATTTTATCTAGAAAAAGCATTTGATGCACTGCCATTTTCTTATTGTTAATCGAAGACAGGGAAGTGCATATGACAAAGCAGTAGAACTGTATTAGAGCAAGATAATAAATGCTTTAATTGAAGCGCAGCGTCTATAATCGAACACAATGAGACATGTCAGGATAACTCAAACTTGACTGATAACTCTATCAAGCAAAAATTTTACTCATTTATTAGATCCATTAATGCCGAATGTTTTAAAATGAAATGGAACGTCGAATCGTTTCCTTGAGAAATTTGTCCTAAAATCATAGGCCTAGTCATGGACTTCTTTAATGTTTTTAACTTTTATCATCTTAATAATGCCGTCAAATTGTAGTTCTTATTTCTTAGAAAAGGGATGCACATTTTATTCAATAGGTTGGAATAATAGATAAAGTATGATAGTTTTTTTATTTCTTTTATGATTGATATCGTTTTGTTCTAAACCCTTCTCTAACTGCTGACTGGGTTTTTGGTTGTCTTGGAGTTTTCCGCCTCAACTCAACCTTTCACAAGCATTTTCGTTGAAGAGGAAGCGTGGTATTTCTGCTTGCTGAACTGCTCCATCCTTTTTCCGATCGAGACTCCATCTTTCCATCTTCATTTCCATCCAATTATCCAATAAACGAAGAACGACCGACAAGTTCATCGTAGAAACACAGAGATCTCCATTACATTAACCATCTTTTGCCTCATTAAAGACGACATCACAGAATACAGTCATTACGGGGTTCCACGTCGCAGTCAACACGAGCAGTAGCTTCTGAGCCGCAGAGTCCAATTTTCTGCGAGGTTGGTTTGGGATCTGAACAAATGTTATCAACAGTAATGCTGGGAAACATCGAACATATCGTGGTTGACCAGTTCTTTGACTTTCGGCACATTGAAATATACGATAGCTGTAGTGACAGTCCATAAAGTAAATAGCAACCCAGTATCTCCTAATCCAACACAAACTAGTAGTTGTAAGCTGCGGTTCAAGCGTTCGTCCGTGCCCTTTCCTTGGAGTGTAAATAATAAATGATTCACCCTTGGCTGGAAAACACGTAAATCTTTGAAAGGATTTTGAGAGAAGTTTGAAATTCCTCTTGTGTCAAAAATTTAAATTTAATCTAAGATTCTGACGCAAACAATAAAAAAAAGGCCTTTCCTCCAAAAGGATGGAGGAATCCTTAAATTTAAAATCTTTTCAATTACACTGAAATATTGTTGAGAGATGAATTGTCAATATACAAATCAGTGAGCACCATGATTGGTAATTCGCTCTGTTTTTCAGCTTTGATGTAAGAAAAACATCTATAGATTGACAAGAAATCTACAGTCCTTTTCAGGATTTCTGTGATCCTATGTTGAGTGATATTGGGTAATTCTTTTTTCTATTAGATATATCATGTGACATTAAATTTGAATTAGCACTATTGAAGCAATAGTCCCCAAATATTAAGAAGGATTACAGTTCGGTACTTTCCGTTGCAGAGTTCTTAGCAGGTCAGTTTAAATTAGTGCGATAAATGGAAGGTAGCATTTGAACTAAAATCTCAGATTTTGTTGGTAAACATCCATTAATGATAGATCTTACATCTCAAAATCAAAAAGAATCAAAATAACACTGAAACCATGGGATTGCGTTAGAATATGTTTAAAATGGAAAATAACGAAATTGATAAACGTGGATTTACAATAAATTTTAATTCAGTATTTGAATTTCATATAAATTGATTAAAAAGCCTTTGCGATATGTTGAGACCTATAGATAGGTTTCTAATTTGTTACACTATTTTATGCTCAATCTTTATTTAAAAAATTATTATTTTCGTTTAATCTAAAATAAATTTTTATTTATATTTCTTTTTTTCTATTTTGTGCTTTTATGGTTTCTCTTGTGATAAGAGGTTAGATGCTCGAGGAATTCGTTTCCAAGTTTTGATATTGTATTTCTTTTCTTTATCTTAACTTATGATCAATGATAAATTGAAGTTAGCATATATTATTAGCATATATCATTAGCGTATATTATTAGTCTTCGATGTAAATCCAGAACACGTTGTATTATATTGTTAAATATTTATAGAAAATTCAAGAAGAGTATTACAGATTTATTGTGAAAATTTTGCAAAACTTAAAAGCATTACAATCACAATAATCCTAAACTCTCTTTGTTTACCAATCTCAAAATTTTAATTGCAGATTAAAATATTGCTGAGTTTAAGCTCCTCCAGTTGATTATTTGTAATGAAATTGAACAATATTTGTAGATTTATTAAGGGGTAATTCAAATTTTTACATGTTCACAAAATATGTCTAATAACTTACATGAGCAAAATAGATTCTTTCTGTGATTATCGATTTTCTTAAGAGATTATTTTGTTTTCTTAAATTTTGAGGTGCGTTGAATTTACACTCCATAGTTTTCATGACGTCTTTCCATTTGTTTTGTTGTGTTAACTTTGTATTTAATTTACATATGGATTTTTGCACATCAACGCCTTTCTTCTAACTTATAAGGATTCATGGATCGAATCGAAAGTGCTTCTTTCAAATTCATGTTTTAATTTTGAACAAGTGCGGTGGCTCAAGTTGCTGATTTAAAAATTTTTAACGCAGGGATTTTTAACTATTGGAATTTTTTTAACTAGGACCCGCTTAGAGGAGGATGGAGCGAGGAAAAATCTCCGTCCTCCGCCTAGGCAGGGGATCGAACTCGCCTCCTCAAACCCTCAGCCAAGCGTCCTACCAGGCCCACATATTTTATATATTTATCATATTTACATTTAAATTTAAAGATCATATTAATTGAAATATGTAAAATTAAAAAATAATGCTTAATATAAACAATATTTTTCCACATAAATTCATAAAAGGCGTTTGCTTACAGGTTGAAGATAATCAAGAATGTCATTAAAAAGTTACATTCTTGAAACATTTTTTAGAGAATATATCAGACTATATCATACGCCTCATGGGTATTATTTTAATCTCGTCGATCGTCTTGTTTCATCTGCGCGATTATAAGCCTTTTTATTGTGGCATTAATATTGAGCAAAGTATATATCTTCTGCAACAAATCCATAAAGAAACAAACTGTATTATTTTGGCAGGAAAATGATTTTAATGTTAAAATAAACATATTTAAATTATTATTTAAAAGGTTTTTTTTTAATGAATAATAATTTCCCTTTTATCTTTTTATCTTTTTTTTTGTCAAATAAATTTGAAGTTCTTACTTGAACCTTCAATTCTAAATAGATACAGAAATGCGTCTATGGCATTACAATGTATTTTGTATGAATAGAAAGATTTCCATTTAAAAGAAAAAATCTATTCAGCTAAATAACATTATCTTAATATTTTACTACTTATTTGTCTTATGTCTTTAAGACGGCCTTGAAAAGGTAAATGACATTTAAATTGCCTTCCAAGATACTTTTTCCAAAGTATAAAACTTTAATTCTTCATTATTTATGTATTTGGAGCGTCGTTACTCTTTTGTAAATGTTGACGTACAATTCATAATTTATACGATAATAGAAAATAGAAACTGTTGACAATTCTGATTGAAATCTAATGAAATAAATATGAATGTTAAGGATGAAGTTGCAGAGCTTGTTTATATGGTAAGGCTTGTATAGACTCCAATTTCAATCCTAGACTTAAATTGAAAGTTTGGCATTTTCAGTGGTGGAGAGTCTTTGGGTTTTGTTTTTTTTTCTTTTTTGGCCTTGGCGTTAATAATTGCGTTTTCTGAGCCAGAATTATTATCCCTAAAGGCTTTTTTTTTTCTTTCCCGAAGTACGGAGCGACATCAGCGGCCATGCGGAAATCCATCATCGTCGGCACACGACTAGCAAACTGCCACATGCATTATTGACTTAATGAGAAACAGCTTCTAATTTTTGTAGATCTGCGATGCTTCAGCTTGTTACTGCTCTTCAACGGGAACACAGCCGTGAAGAAGAAAAATACTTTTTGAGAGAAAAAAAAAACCCAAGACTTTTCAGGTCCTCTTTTGAATGCTTAATCTAAAGATTCTTTGGCACGACTTAGTAGAATCTTCTTTTAATGAACATAGTTCTAGAGAGTCTATCTTTATTGCATACTTCGTTCTTTTTGATCTCATGAAAGTTATTAGGAGGCAATCGTTAACTGCAGATAACCTTAGCGTTCCTTAAGATTTCACATATGATCTTGAAATATGTTGTACATTAAAAGCAGACAATAGATAGACAACTTAATAAATTAGCAACATCGCTCGAAGTTTTAGCTAATGTTGAATTATCTAATATGACCAATCAGTTATGATTAGAATACAACTTGTACATTGTAATTGTTGACAATTATTTTCGATCTTCGACGATAACAGTTCTAACTAAAGTTCACAGAATGTTGTTTGGAATCAGACGAGTTAAAGTTTATGCAGTAAATGGTGTAAATAAAACACTTACGTTATGTTCCAATAGCGTCTTGAAGATTGGATGAACAATCGATTTTCCAGTATTTCTATCTTGTTTGTTCTTTTGTGATAAAAATAGGTGATTTAAAGAAGAAAATCTTGAGTAATATTTTGCCTGATGTAAGCAAGGAATAACTGATCAGTGCAACTTCAACGTTTGAATCATTACAATTACTTTAACCTTCGATGACCTAACTGCAGTTCTGATTCATGTAGTCCTTTTAACTTTGTAGAATTTTCTTTTGTAGAAAATACGCTTTAACGTAACCATCCTCGAAGCGTTGTAAGGCGATCTATTGAAATTTAATAGAACTTTAATTTTAAGGTAAAAATCTTCATTTCTAATGTTTATCGACTTACCGAAGTGTTAAGACACTGCAAAGGGATAATTTTAAATGTCATTAAACAAACACAAAATTTTATTACAAGAACTAAATTTAACTTGCAGGAAAATTATTAAGAAATGAAAGCCAAAGATTGCACATTATTAAACAACTCACGCCTTCGAGTTTGTCAACAGAGGGAACAGAGAACGGCGTTTCATCCTTATTATGGACTCATTAGTCCGATCTACCCTCCTTGATCACAAACCCAGAAAGGCGTGAAAAGAAATGGAACTCACTTTCTCTCCCGAAAGTGACTCTCAAACAAAATAAACAACAATTAAAAATAGGTGTTTTTGCACATAAATTTCCCGATTCAATTTCCCAAGTTGACAAACTTGAAGGCGTGATACGTTTATTTATGTGCAGTATTTGGTTTCCATTTTTTAACAAAATATTATTATTGAAGAATGAGGATTTAAGAATGCTATATCTTTTCTTGATTAAATAAGAAGTATAACAAAATACCAGTTCATTTTTAACAAGGATTCACTCTAATGGAAACTAAAATATAAAAGAATAGTTAACAATACATTGAGAAACAAATAGCAATGCAGTTTATTTTCACTTAATTATTATATATTACATTTAACATACATTCAGTTACATTACGTTTATTTCTCATCCTCCAGTCTAGTAAAAATCACACTAATTTTTGATGATTTTTCATCTTGACACAAAAATCACGACACAATGATTTTTCACATTTTTTGTTCACTATCTGTATTTTTTTTTAAATATATTATTAATCTTAGCATGGAATCTTGAACTGCTAAGTTAATTAATTCTTCAGTAAAGTTACGAAAGAATAATATGTGACAGTCGGCAATCACAATATATGTAGAAATTCAAAGTTATTTCTATTTTAATTGATTGAATGTTTTGCAATTTAACGTAAAGGGTTCTGGAAAAAAATTATCCAAACATTTAAGAAAAATATCGGAGATGATGAATGTTTTATCTCTGCAATCAATTTAATATTGGGGTTGTCATTTAGTTCATCAATTATCTTTTTTACATTTTATCAGTAAGAAGATTTTTTTTCCATGTAATATTTGTTTGTTTTTTTTTTGTTTTTTTCTTTGTTGATGTTCAACTTCATGTGTTTGTGTATGAGTGTTTTTTTTTTGTTTGATCAACATGGTGCCCTGAGTTTTCTCTTTCATCCAATTATGTTTGAGGACTCAGTCTTTTTCTGGGACTTTGTGTTTACTCTATAATTTTCCGTTGTGCTTCACAGGTATGGACGGACATAGCGCCAATGGTCGGCCAAATCTCCACGGGGATTCTACGGTCAGTAGCTTCGCCTTCATGCACAGGAATCGAACCAGCAACGATTGCTCCGCCTTACGTCCAGGTAGTGTCTAATCTCTCTAACCATATCTAACGAATAACAGGATATCTTAAAGACGCAAGAATCTGTAAATCTCTAAGGGAATAATACAGTATTTGGAAGATAGATTTAGTGAAAGGAAAAGAAAAAAATGAACAAAGATACGGACATGGAAGTTTTCACGAAAGGCTTTTAAAAGCTTACAACTTTGATGGAACACAGTAAGGCTTTCACGTTTTAAAGTGGATGCATTACAGAGCATGGTCTGAAATATAAGATATATGAAACTTCACAAATGTAATGTGCTTTTCTTTCCCTTCAAAGACATGTTTCCAGTGTCAGAATATATTTTCGAAGCACTGCTAACTATTTTCTGCAAACTACTTAATTATAAGAACGTATTCTTAAGTTTGTACTTATAAATATTTGAATTTGTTATGGCACAATTCATAGTATGAGATGTATCTTTTGGGAAGATTTTACTTCACAGCTTCCAAAGCTATATCGGATGATAATATTGAGACAACGATAAGATACGTACTGTTCTAAGTGACTATGTAGCCTAACACATTCATCATTCATTGATACACCGTATTTACGATTTTCGTATATTTTCAATTCGCCCCGGCTTCTTTGGAATGTTCGACCCCAAGTCTAAGGATTTCTCCTTGCAAGATTTGTAAAATGATCATGGGATTAAAATCTAATGACGAGGTTATTGTTTAAGAAAAATATGCGGATGAAATATGAGATGTATAATTCACAGCGTACAGAAAACTAATAATAAATGTAAGTTTTTGATTAAATATATGGTTTAGCATTGTTAAATTTCAAACCTTAGTGATGTTCCCAAAATAAAATCAAACTATAAACATCCCCACGGCAGGTTAGATTACGGGATATTCCTAAACATACTCGTATTACAAATATTCCTATTAAATTATACTCGTATTAGAAATATTCCTATTAAATTATTTAGAGCCGTCTTCCAGAGGAGGCGAAATATTACCATACTTATTAAGAGCCCTTCCCAATGCGTTGGGAAGCGATTATGGAAACAACAAAATTATTTTAAGACCATCCACCAGGGGAAAATATTGCGCTGCATCTTAAATGGTGAATTAACGTGTAAACTGAAACACAGTAAAAACCATAGATTAAAGTTACTTTTAGTTCATTTTGGTAATCATAAACTATATAGTTCACAGTTTTCCTTTTTTCTCGTTCCCAACGAGCCATTTCTATTTTTTTTTTCCGAAAAAATCTCTTCACCAATGTTTTGTAAGTGTTCCCACTAAGTAATGTCTGTTTCGTTATTAGATATCTTTGAAACGAAACAAACTCTGAATAGTGAAATTAAGTTAAGATGACCCAAGAATTCAATCTTGAAATATGAATTTAAAATTAGATATCACGGAAGACTAAAGCACTTTAAACAAAATTTAAAATATAATAAGAGGGGTTAAGGTATTTTCCGGCTCTAGGTAAAAATTCTCAGTATCGACTGTGTCACCTTTAGCCTTCAGGAAATCTTGAAAGCCCTACATTAATAATTATGTACGCATATGTGTAAGGTCGTGTACATTTTTTAAAATATTAAATGTGGCATTTTTATAGTATTTTAGCACTCTCCTGAAGAAAGCTTAAGATGACCGAGTCGTATTATTGGGATCCGTTACATGGAAGCGGAGAATATCTCAAACATTCCCTATATTTTGTATGTTAAAATTGTAACATACAAAAGACTTATTTTAATTATTAATTACGTTAAATTTAATATGCAAATATAGGATAAACCCTTTAGGTTCAATTTTTATTTAGCAAAATCTGATGAGACGTTCTGTATCTTAAAAGAAACTATAATGTAAATTAGGGCATTGTAGAAATATCCCTCTCATAAAGTTCAAGATGGTAGATTGACATGCATCCTGATTGATTAATTGACAACATTCATACAAATCTATCCATCCGTTAAAAACACACATGTACCCACATACTCACACCCAGACACATATTTCTTTTTCCAGAATTTGCATCACAAATGCTTGCAGCCAAGTTGGTGGCCGTCACTTCGAACATGATGCAATGAAATATAATAACCTACTGTTAAGCTTACTGGTTTCACGTGTTGTGCTAACGACAACAGTAGTATACGTAAGCATCTGCATTAAGTAAAGATGCCAAACCGTTCAAACTATTAAAGTGAATAAAACAGGGATGTAAAAGAGAATTGGTGCATCTCTGGAACCATATTCCTTATGAAAAACTGTTCCATTTTCACAACCGTATTGTTCTAGAAGTTTGTTGCATTTACAACAAATATGTGCGGGTGTGCTTGTGTGCGTATATTTCGCATTAGTCTGTATCTTGATTGACACATCTTTTTTTGTCATAAGTTACTACTGAAAATTAGTTTCACGAATTCTGACAACAGTTTTAAATTTAAAACTTTAAATGATTAGTCCGGTAATTTTTATTATAAACACCAGTCAAAATATGCTAAGACTTCAAATAAAGTCAAGAAGAAACCAATAAAAAAAGATAGAAATGACTTTTTTGTAATCACTCATTTGTAATACTGTGATAGTACAGCAGATAAGAGAAATATTGAAATCCAACTTAGAAATAATAATATTTTCTTTGACGTCATCTGGTGAAAATTTATTAAATTGGATTCTTTAACAATTAGATTGGTAGCAGATGCTCAGGTTCCCAAGTCTCCCACGAACACTTGGAAGACGAAAAACTTGATTGAGGGGAGCAGAAGCAGACTTATTTCTTGCTCAAGAACTACGCTGTTGAAGCGATCGAAATACGAGTTTTTATGTCGATTCAAAGGCAACGATTCGATCTCCTCAAGTCAAATAGTGTTTAATAATAAAGCCTACAACAAAACCTTTTAAAATCTATAGAGAAAAAAATAAGTTGTCATTTTTTTTCTTTCATTTTTTTCTGGATTTTTGTTACGGGATAATAACTATTTTTCGAAATTTTTAGTTTTCTGAAAGTAACAATTGAAGTATATTTCTTTACTTTATTATTATTATATATAATTTTTCTTCTTCTTGCTTTGTCCATGTAAATAAACAAAATTAATGAAGACATACCTATATTTGACAAATAACATTTTTTTTCTGAAATTTCTTTATTAATTTTCAGTTTTAAAAAATCTTTCTAAACTTGCACTTTTAATTTTAGTCACCACGTGGGAAGGAGAAAACGAAACCCTGAAAATTCGCTAATTCGAGAGTTGTGATTTTATTCATTCATTCTCATTACTTTACTTGTGATTTACAATATAGTCTCACTAGATTTGCCAAGTTGAAAATAAATTCCTTTGCTTAAATTTTTATGCCTAAAATTTAAATTGCTGTTAACGGATTGAAATTAATAATAAAAAATATTTTTACAGTTAAATTACAAATACAAATTAGTCCAATAAAAGAAAATATGATATTTCAACTGTAATAATTATTTGTGAATTAAAGATGTAAATGAATATACAAACAATAAAATTCTAGTAACTTATATTACGAGTATAAACATAGAAATGACTGTTGTAAATACAATATAACTTAAAACTTTATCATTGTAATCTTAGTTTTATGTTTTGAAAGAGTTCTGTTTTGAATTTCCTTAAATTCTTAAGATATGCAGCACGGCTGACTATAGTCTTGTTTGTTTTAAATATCAGAGTTTCATTATTTTATGAAAAAATTAGGAAGGATTTAAAAAGTTAAGATTGAAAGTAATTAAACAGAAAGATCAGTTTAAATCTTAATTTCTTAAATCATTCGTAAATTTTTTTTGCATAAAATCGAAACTTTGAGATTTAGGAAAATTACAAAATAATATTCCGTGTTGCATATTTAAAGAATTTAAAGTAATTGATATTCTGAGTATAAATGATGCTTAAACAATCCCTGTATCCCTTAAATATCTAAAGGTTTATAATGTTTAACAATATAATGCAATTACTCTTCTTAAAGTTTCCTAAAAAAGAACTAATAAATTGTAATACCGTATTGAGACAATAAGAAAAAATTAAATGTAATAATGATAACTGATAATTTTTTTTTTATTATTGAAACTCCAAAAATTTACAAAACTGATATTTTACAAAATTGATTTATTGCATCAACAGTTTTGGGATTTAAAATTAATTTGAGAGAAAAGCTTTTGGCCTATAAACTGTATTTTCTAATCTTAAAGTAATTAAAAGAATTCTTTTAAATGGATTGGTCAACTGATAGCCAGGGATGGAAAAACCTTCAAATAAAATTCAGCAACGACTGTTAGAAAATGAAATATAAATTCAATATAAACCTAAATTACTGCTAAATTATGTGATTGAGTTTTCCGGAACCCTAGAGGAGAGCGAGCTTTTGTTAGAAATTTTAAAAAAAGATCTGATTTTTCAGTTGATGGCGGGTTTAGCCTCCAGATGGCACAACAGTCAATTTGAAGAAACACTATTGTTGAGTACATTGTCATTCTCAGTCTCAGTAATCAAAGCGAAAATGATTATGAATGTGAATTTCATTAATTTGGAAAGAAACGATATTAAACCACGATTTCTTTCAAAATCTTCTTCAACATAGCAAATGATATTTGTGGAAACCACAACATCGATTCAGAACTTATTTCAGTACGAAAAACAAGATGATCAAAAATTAAAATAAGAAATAATTCTGGCAAAAAAATAAACTGAAAACATTCGAAATAAAAAGAAGTCGTTTAGAAGCTATAAAAAATGGACAAGAAAGCAAAAGTAAAGAATTCAAACATCAACTGAGAAGAGGCGAATGCACTACATTGGAAGCGAACTCTACATTTTGTCGGACATTTTGTTATCATAATTTAATGCAACAAAGTTTCACGGTTTTTAGCCCATAACACTATTGGTTCGAACTCTACCAAAATTAATATAGGATTTCCTAATAATCACATTTACTGAAGTTTTGAAGTGAAAACATTTTCTTTTTAATTATCTTTTTCACAGAGATGTACATGTCTATTCCCACTTAAAATTTCATTCCATTTTTGGATTCAATTTTTTTTTCTTCTCTTATGCTGATTAAGAGCCGTTTCAAATGCTTTCATACTCTGTGGAATGATGGGGTTAGCTGAAGACTTATTGGACATTCACTTTTTGACAAGAATGTTTGGATCTTACACAGCGTTATCTAAAATCCTACAGTATACCTGAACTTTCCACTACATATGCATTATCTAACAATCAAATAGAATCTGCTATTACTTGAAATTTTAGTAGAACATCCAGAATTATTACGGAAAAATGTTATATTTGAAACTATATTGTTTAGTCCGGATTTTTAAATAAGTTCCAATAAAAAAAAGCATTATAGTTACAAAGAATTTCCTTTCGAAGATCAAAGAATATAAATGTCAAATAAACAGAAATCGTTGTTCTACAAAGAAAAATCGAACTTCCTTCTGATAACTTAGCAAGCATTCTTCATCCTTATTTTTCCGGTATCCTTGGCAATCGGAAGCCCATTCATATTTGGGATTGGCAATTACTATTTGTGTATTTACATTCACATTGATGTGAACCAATATTTGCTTTCGCTATGAATACGACATTGATTTTCGAGAGAGATTTCTCTTTCTGGAATGATCGCTTGCGGGAAGATATTCAAATCGCTTAGTACACGCTCCCCAGCGACGGTTTCTGCCCTGATTTCTATTTCACATTACAAAACGATTTAAATCACAGACATTCGTCCTTTCTGCAGCTATTTGAATTGGTTTTCTATTTGCAGCAGTTGTGACGAAGAGTAGGTAACAGTTGTTGGCGAAATGCTTCATCTTGCTGGCATTGGTTGGCAGTTGGAGAACGGGCCTTCCGATGATGAGCCACTTTGTTCCACCACAGCAGATGGTCTTTGTCGGCTACCAGCCACTGCTACACCCCCGGGGAAATAAGAGAGCTCGGCCGTTGCTAGCAGATGCAGGAGCAGTAGGAATTTATTTTTTTTCCTGTAGAGATCTGCTTCTATTAAATGGTAATTCAGAACGCTGTTGGAGAAGAATAAACTCCATTTGACATGTCTTTCTTTTATTTGATTATTATCTGATACAAGTTGTAATCTGAAAATTATTCTTTAACTCTAAGCGATGTGAACTGAAGCACTTTTAAATAATTTCGAGACAAAATGATTAACACTTATTGCTTATCTTTAGCGACTTAACTCAACAGAAATGAGATGTCAAAAATCGAGAAAAACAAGTCGAGGAACTAAGCCTCTATCTTCAAAAAAACTATAATAGAAAGCATCAAATACAGGAAGAAAAACGCCAGAAATGTTCGAATTAGTCAGGGGATAAGCCTTAAGTTGCCTTTGGAAGTCGAGGAAGAGCTCCGACTGCCTGACAACCCCTAAGGCGACCATCTCTTCACTGAAACTATATTAGAGTAAATGTTTCCCTAAGTGAAGTGGAAAACCAGGAATTTAAGAGATTTAAAAAGTTCTTCATTTTAATGGAGATATTTCCTAATTCCTTCAGTGAAATTATGAAGAAAAAAAGAAATTGAGTAAATAGTCATTGCTGATGTACTGTAGTTGCTGTAGATGTGGTACGGCTAATTTGATAATGCAGGAAAAGTGACAAGATGTATACCTATTATAAGTAAGACAATCCATGTATTAAAGTGATCCTGTTGCATATAAATGCAAGTTAAAAGAAATTATTAATTCACTTGATTTATAGTATTTTAAGTTGCTTTTTTTATGTAGCCAAAAGTCTGAATTCAATTATTTTAAAGTTTCAAAAATTATCATCGAATCATGTTAAAATAGTGTCAATATAGTGTCAAAATAGTCCATATATTGTCTTTCCAAACTAGTGTGTTTGAAGTGATAAATATTACAATAACAGATATAAACGGAAGCTTACAATTTCATTTATTTGATCGTGTTATTTTTTTTTCTAGTTTAATGATCCTACAATAAATTATATTTTTTAGTCTTTGGAGCTTCCTGGAATAACTAAACTAAATAACTATTATCTTAATCGTAG
This sequence comes from Thereuonema tuberculata, assembly GCA_023159025.1. Taxonomy (NCBI): domain Eukaryota; kingdom Metazoa; phylum Arthropoda; class Chilopoda; order Scutigeromorpha; family Scutigeridae; genus Thereuonema; species Thereuonema tuberculata. Next base: position 66,383,858 of record JAFIDM010014012.1, read on the forward strand.
ATGGTTAACAGAATAAAAGGATGGATGTGCTTTACTGCAACTCAGAATAGCATTCCATAGCTTTTGTCAGTGTGTTTTTCTACAACTCAATGTTCGCAGATATCACTGTTTCGGTTCTACTATTTTTTCCTATGGCACTTTCATATGCTAATTTCACGACAAAAAAAACTGAAACATTTTCGAATGAAGAAGTTTTATTACCTGGATGAATGTATTATTCAGAAAGATTTCAGTAGATCCATCCAACGGTTCAAGTGTTATTAGTAAACATATGCAACAAAACGATACATGAAGATTAACTGATTTAGTAGAGTAGGGACAAAACAATATTCAGTAAAATTTTTGAATGAAAACTTCAGCTCAGTTTTCATCATTACTGATATGAGTAATGCTCAACAAACCGATACCTTAGAAATGAAAAACTAAAGTTCAATTCTAATAGTAATTAGAAATCTAATCGATGCAGAGCTTTCTGTAAAAATAGAAAATGAACTTTTAAGTGTAAAAAATAAAAAGAATCATTGGAAAATGCTTAATATCTCTGTATATTTTCTATTTGATTAATAGAAGAATGGATTTCTTCAGTCTTCTGCAGATGCCAATGAAGAGATGTGGAAAGGGCGTTAGTTTCGTTTTGTGGTTCCTGAGAGATATGAACGCGGTGGAATCTACTTTGAAACCATTTCAAATCTAATTTTGTTATTTTGTTAAGTTAAATTCAGAGTTACGTAATTTAGGATATATTTTCTATAGTGAACTTTTAATAACTTTACAAACTTCATGAACGTACATTAAGAACTTCTTAAAAATAATATTAATGTTAATACATCTAAGTCATTTCTAAGCATTAGCTTCCAAGATTCCCTCTATAAATCGGAGGTAACAAAAAATAATAAATGAAACCTTTGAGGGTTTTTATCTCAGCAAAACTGTCCGTCCTGTAAAGGTAACTTTAAAATTAATTATCCTATATAACTGAAAGTTTATTGTATAGTTTCATATATAATTTTTCAATTAAGTTTGAATAAAATTAGATTGTAGGTAAAAACAAAAAAAAGCAATTTAAAAAATAACTTTATACGATGACATTGAAGTTATAAACTGTTTATCTACATAGGCTGAAATTTTAATAATAAACTTTGTCCTTCACTTTAACTTTGACTGTAGAGGCAGCTACAGTCTCCTTGCCTAAAAAAACCCTGCTATAAATACTCCTATTACAAAATCGCCTTCTATTCAAGAATTCAAAAGCTGACACGCCAGCCCTAATTTTTTAATTACTTATATTGCTGAATGTTGTTTTATTGCCTCTACATATTGTCATTTAAAGATTGAATTAGAACTTTGTATTATCCCTTTATTTAAATGCTTCTGAATTGTAAAACCGGAAATGATTTTTTTCTTTTAGTATCAGCTTTTAATTAATAGATTAGATTAATAATTTGGGACCTTTGACCTTTCTATAAAATACTATTGGAAGCGAATGAATAGATAATAACATTGCACTTTCAATAATAACTGCACCGTCGTGGGAATATTAATAATACTGAACTAATATTATCGCACCAAATAACATTGACTTAATACCATTTCCCTATTATTGACTAAGCTCATATTTATAATCGAACTCTTGGGATTCATCAGTGATGGAACGGCAATAATCGATACAAAGTGAATTCACGGCTGCAAGAATTTGATTGATCCAATTGATGCAGTTTAATATCAGATTCAAACATCGCGGAAACGCGATATATTACTCCGATACTGAGTTCTGAAAACATATATAACTAAAGTTGTTTTAAAGTTACTGTCATCATATTATTAGCAGGCATACGCTCAGGTACATATCGTTGTTTGTGCATGAGGCGTCATTAATATTAGATAACTTCCGGTGATAGAAACACTTTTTACTAAAAAAGAACAGATGAAAGCGTTTCAGTCTCACTGAGCATTGTTACGCCATTCTCTTTCATAACATATTATCACTTTAACAGATTTTTTTTATTTTTTTTAATTTATATTATATATCAGTAATTATCTCTTATTTGAAGAACAGTGGGGAAGTCTTCTAGATAATTAATGGAATGTTGAGTTTGACAAATGTCATTATAACCTTCTCAGTTTGGAAATATTTTTGATAATTTTAATAATATCTATTGGTAATATTGATAATATTTATAAAACTATCCCTGAGGCATGAGTTCTATTATGGCGAGGTAAACGGTTTAAATATGGCAAATATAAAAATACTTGAGGATATTGTTTCTGATAGTACTGTTAAATATTATTAGTAAAGCTTAACTAATATTGTAATTATCTTCTAGATGAACTTCT
>JAFIDM010014012.1:66386201-66476969 GCA_023159025.1 Thereuonema tuberculata
GAAAAATCTAGAATTGCCATTTTAATGCCAGTGGTGTGGGAAGAAACAATATGAGCAATACGACCATATTTTTCAATTAGATATTAAACTTACGCTTACGTTTACGATTACGTTTTCATTGTTTTAAGTTGGTAAATAACCAACCGTATGTGTTTAAACTGATAAACAGATGTGAAAGTAGATAATGAGATGCGCATGCTCAATCACTTGTTGTTGACCGTGATTTCAAGCTCTGTTGGTAGTTAACGAATTATTAATTATAATATTGCCAAACTATCAGAGAGTTGCATGACTAATAAGAGTAGTTTATTGATCGGTTATCCTTTGATTATTTAGAAACAAATTAACGATGTTTTTGAAATTAGTATGTAAAATTTGCAATTAAAAGTAATCATCTCCATTTTTAAAGTTACACACACACACACACACACACATATATATTCTTCAATTAGTTTTGGATCAGGCATTGGAAACCAGGTACAGAGCGTGGGGAATTTGTTTCTTAATGAGCAAATCAAATAACGAAACTATGAAGAAAACTTATGATTTTTTTTTGGGTTGGTTGGTTGTAAAGTGCAATCTACTGGTTTTCTTTTGTGGCTCGAGGAGTCGGAAATGTTATTGAAAATTGAAACAGTTACCTTGCTAGATAAACGGTTCTCAAGATTTTTTTTGGAATCAGTTCATTAGTATTAATTTAAAATTCACAATGAGAAAGGACCCAATTACGATATAACGTAATAGACGATCTTAGTACATTAAGATAAAGAAAATTCGCTTTAGTATAAGAATTCTTTACAGTAGCTTCTTATACTAAAGTTTACTAAGTGCATCCACAGTAATTTCTGCAATGTTATTTAGTTCTTGAAGGTTTGACATTTTAACTCATGATTATTCCTCTTAACTTCCACCTGAGACCTCCTAATTGTTAGTACTCCAGATTGATGGTCTTTAATAAGCGTGAAACAGCTTATAAGAAATTATAGATAGTCTTTTCGATATATCTAAAATTACAAAGGAATAGTTTCAAATCATTACTCTTATTTTTACCTAAAATTCCAGCTGTTGTTTGATTACAAAATTTTATAAACTATTTAATTTACAGAAATCGTTAATCTACGATCCATGATTAATCATATTTTAATGAAGTTTTTTTCATTTTAATGTATTAGTTATGCATCATTAGAACATTGGATTTACATTAATATCTAATATAAATTTCTCAAATGTTGATATATAAGATCTTGATCATTTCTCACGTAATTACTAGATGCATACTATCTCTTTCAAATTTTATAAGTTCCTAGATTTTTATGAGGAGGTAGAAATCATTTTATTTTTTATGACATCTAAAACTTTTCATTTCTTGTCATGTTTAAACTACCCTGAAAGATATTTAAGATTTGCAGGTGACTTCTCAAGCTTCTACTGCAGATTGTACTAGAAACTGGTGATTGAATGGATAATATCATCTATTCTTTCTGATAATCGGTCATTTCCTTCTCCAGTCTTTCAATAAACTTTTACTAAACTTTTATCTTTGCCTTGTTCTTTTAAATATAGTTATTGCTAATAATAAATTCTTATCATATAAGAAACTAATAGAAATAGTGTTTGTAGGAAATTTGATTTCATTTTTTGTTGAATTCCTTTCAATACGTCTTTCAAATTTATGTTTATTGATTAAATATTATAGTATTGGATCTTCTACCTTTTGTTTATTGATGACTGAAAAATATAGTTTCGCTGGTGGTACCTGCAAATGATTCGTCCGTTGAACTATTATCCAAGTTCAATCAAAATGTCAGCTGAAACTGATAGTTTATTAAATTTAATAAAATGGTTTCGAAAATCAATAGAATAAAGTCGATGGAATGTGCGCGACAAACAAGTTTTCCTATATTGAGAAGTTGATACATTTCAATCGTGTTTGTAAAATATATGTGTACTTGGACTAAAGTGCTTGTTGAGTTTGAGGATTCGCTCGCCAATCCTCAGAAGAATTGTTTGGATAAATACGTGCTTGGTAAACATAGTCGTCAAGGAGAATCGTAGGTTGGGCGTAATGTTTTTAAAAAACCTTAATATGAGGCTGAAAATAAAAAGAAAATAGGAATAGAGCAGTACAATTTTTACAATGCAGTTTATTGAGATATGTGGTCAATAATCAAGACACTCAAAACTATTTAACTCAGGCAAAGGAAACATCAATGATAGGAATGGCTTGCTTCTAAAAGATTCCTATTAGCAGTGGTGGATATTAGACTTACTGATCAGCATCGAGGTAAAAAAAGATCTTATGTAAATATATTGGGGCTCTAAGATAGGAAATTCCTATTCGAATTTTCGGTTGATAGAGTTGGATTACTAAGTTTAGATTCTCAAGATTCTGCTGTTTTATTTGAAAAGGAACAAAAGACAACGGTATGAAAAGCATATAGCAGTGAATACTTAGGATAATACGAAAGGTAATACCGATTGTATATTATTACGGATTTAACCTCAATGTAGAATTGATAAAGATTCTAAGGATCAGTGACCAAACACGAGATACTGAGACCAGAGGGCCAGTCCTGCCTTCCCTTATCTTTAACTTATCTCAGAACTAAAAAATTCCCGTATTCATTTGACAGAAGGCTGAGATACCCCTTGGACCCGTCTCAAGGAGAAAAAGCCAGGGGAAAAAAAGTCACCGGTCTCGGAATTAGATGTGGCTCAAGAAATTCTTAGACAAGCATTTGTGATAAGTGAAAGATATTGCACTGAAGGGAAGCTAATAACTACACCCAAAAACTTCTGCACAAGTGACCACACGAAGGACTTTTTCAATACGAAGAATGGAATTGTATTTAGAAATTTCTGCACACTTTCAAAATGACTTGTGAATGAATTTAGATTGTAGCAGCAAAACTATTTACAGTTTTATATAATATTGTTACATATTTTTTAAGAATTACATTTATTTGTTTTAACCTTAAATTCCTAAATATATAAATTCCGATACCAAATAATAGGAAGTGAAAATTAGGGACTAAAGGTTGCTAATTTGTTGATTTTTTTTCTCAGATCGATTCTTAAGGGTCTTTTTAAATGAGGATAATTACTGTTTTGTGAGGTCTTGTGGCAACGAATTTCAACTTTTAATCGAATGACATGAATCTATTTTTTGAGACATTTTGCTTCTGATTCAAGAAAATTTGTTTCTTCCACTGAAAGAACCTCTCCCCCACCCCCATTCCTCTATCCATTGGGGTCTAATGAAGTGTCGTCAACTTTCTGTGGTTTTTTTCAATCAGGGATCTTTTCTTTCTCCCTTTTCATTTCTTAACGTATTCAGTTTTATCACACTCCAATTGCCAATGATTCATCTTATTTGCAAGAAAAGAAAACGGAAAAAAAAATTGTTAAGCATCAGCACATTCGTAAATTCGTTTCCAGGGAAATACAAAAATCAATCGGATTTTGTTGATTATTCAAATGCAAATCTAATTTCCAAATAAAACATGATCAGCAAAAAAGAAGAAAAAAATGAATTCAGATCGACGAATGAAATTCTCTTCACTAAAGAAAGTGTAAATTTCCTATTAGGAATTTTGTAAATTTAGATGTTCCTTTACTATTTCGGCATTAAGTTTTATATTGTATAAACTGCTTTTTTTTATTAGTTTTATTTTGTGTTTTTTCTTAAAGATACCGAAGAAAAGTTAACCCATTTTAGAAGGCTACGACTAATTGTTTTATTCAATAAGATTATGTAGTGCCAAGTGAAAGTGCACCAATCCTAGACAATACATATGGTAAAACTAGGTTGTTACGTAAAACGATGAAAGTTCATCTAGGATAACCTCCCTGAAAGCGATTATAGAGAGCGCCGTCTAAAGTACGGGGTTCTCGGTAATATTCAGGGAAGTGTGACGGTGATAATCAGCAAGTGCCACTTTGTAGCACGCTATGATATCATATACGAGGTAGTCATGAGCACCTATCCACATTTAAATGGAACCCAATAGTAGGGATGCATGAGGCCGGTTGGTCTTGTCGAGCAATAGGTATTCAAGCTAAGCAACAATGGATGCTAGCACAGGAAGAGAAGATCGTCTACTTTATCGATTAATTAACGATATCTAATCTAAATGCTAGTCTCTTCTGCCAAGGGAGATGCAGTTTCTCGAGATGAAAGACGTACATTTTTTTTCCCTTAGAAAGTAAGTCATTAAGCTGTAGGCTGTAGTAAACAGAAAATACTAATTTCTTAATTTGTATCAAGCTTATGAGCTATTAAAATTAATCGCTATTAACGATTAGGAATATTAGTAATTAGATAATTGTAAAAAAAATCAATGTTACAGCACTTTATTATGACTGACGACATTTAAAATCAATACCATAAGACTTACGTGTAAATAATTGATCCACTCTATGATTTCTGTATTAGTGAAACGGGAACTATTTTAAGAACAAAAGGGATAGTACTAAAGATTCCAGAAAACTAGTCTAAAGGAGAGTAGAATCCGTATCTTTATTACGTTTCCTTCCTTTTATAGTCCGTTCGTCGATATCCCCTTATCTTCTGTCGTAAACCCAATTTTGTCGAAGTGATTTCTGTGTGCCTTCGAATTCAGTAGTCTTTACTTCAAAAGTCAATGAAGCTATTGGAATGGAGTCAGTTGTACTGTTCTCCATGAGGAAGTCATCAAATTTTTGCTTTTACTGCTATTGTTTATGACACAATTTTAATTTACAAAAAAAAAAAAAAAACTTAACTTTATCCCTCCACCTGCCTTGTGAACGTTTTCTCGGTCTCCAGTGACTCCATATTAAATTGAACTATTTAAGATCATTTTTATGTCATTGCTAGATGTTACAGGCCATCATGTAGGCCTACATGTGCAGACAGTCTACAAAGATGAGCAGCAAAGATTATTAAATTTAGTTTATCAAGACAACAGTGTCAGTGTGTTATCAGGCCATCCATGCTATATAGTTGCCTCATTCCATTTTAGTTTATATTTAGGATATTAGACTTAATCGTTAATTTTAATTTGTGCATTATTGGAAATTTGAACAAATTAAAACGAATTTTATTTTACAGTTTTCAAGAAAAATATTGATTATCCTTATGTATAAAACGATATAATTACTTAAATGATATTAATATATGGATTCTGTATACATTAGTGCATATTTGTACATTTAATGTATAATTTTTTAAAAAAAAGATATTTCTTATTGCAAGTTTTGTTTTGCTGAATTCTATTATTATGATTACTTACCAGCATTTTGCAGCAATTTTCAATATTCAAATTATGTACTTTCTATTTCTGTATATAAGGGTATGAGTAATTTAAGCCTTGTACCTATATTTCAATGTATAATTTGAAAAAAAAGTTCTCGTTCAAACTTCGTTTTGGAGATATTTTTGTCATCGGAATTTAATTCTGATACCTTATGTACATCGCACAATATAATGTACGTATCGTGTTTATATATTAATACATGCAATGCATATATGTAGTGAAAATTTAATGTGGTTTTTATTATTTTTATATTTTGCAGAGTCACAGGAAAAGCCCATTCCTTACGCCACCTACCATCTACCCAACATGAGGACCTCCTCCGAATTTACAACATTCGGTCAGCAAAGGAACCCTGAGCAGAACTCCTCTTCCCCTCCATCGGTAAGTCCCTGTGTGCTTAATTGCTGGAGTCGTTGGTGGAGTGTCTAATTATCTTAATAGGATTCTGCAGCTGGTGTCATATGACGTTGTCTCCCTACGAATAAAACATGGACACTGAAAGATATACAACAGGGAAGGCGCTGTTAGGGCTGCCGGTACAGACAGGCTACGAGTGGGCGGTGCAGATTAGCATCAGAAATTATTAAAGAGTTCACTGTAAGACAACAGTGTCGTCATTTATAACAGCGAAGGCATTTTATGTCGCTTTGTTGAAAAAAAACAATGTACAGAACTCCTCCCTCCATTCTTTCTTCTATGAATTAGAATTTTATTCTTCATAAAATGACATACGAAATAAGCCAAAATTGCTTTATGTTTCCACATGCTTTTTACTGGAATCGTAAAAATTTGCTGTTCCTTAATTTTATTTTTATATTTTAAGTTCTTTTTAAAATAGGATTATTCAATTGGCGGCCTTCACATCTTTAAAATCTGGCCCATCTTCATTTACATTTAAAAAAAATTAACTTTATTAAATCTATAGCTATTTTAATGTTTAAATAAAAATGCAATACCTAAGAATAATAATTCCAAGTAAGGTATTGCTTATTCCTTAATTATTATTAGTAATTAAGTTTTAAATAATTCCATAACAATATATTGTACGTTCTACGATTTCATAACTTTATAAAACTATATTTTTTATTTAAAATTGTGTGATTTCATAATTTTATAAATGATTATATTAATGCAGGAATATAATTTTATATAAGATTAAGGAGTAAAACATAGAAGCCTCCAAGATTTCTGACACCGTATATATATTCAGTTTCTCAAATTGGCACCTCTAACATATGTGAATAGCCCTGCTCTTACAATATTCGATTTTGTAACCGATTTCTATACTTTTTCATTAATTTTTGATAATTGGGTGTTGTCATTCCCCTTTCTCTTATAACTCCATCTTTAATCTTTCTATAGGCAATGCCTTGTTGTTGACTGTCGTTAGGGGCCCTAGAGGTCGCTCGTAACAGTTCCAGTAAACACCGATGCCCGCTTCCTGACGAGTCATAAACTTCACTTGTGACTTAATGAAACCCAGATTTGTTGATAATTTGGCGAATTTAATCGCCAGATCGATTGCTTAAAGGCCGTTTCCAAGCAGAAATTAATGAAACTATAAGTTATTTAAAGACAATTTCTAAACAAATCTGCTTCTAAGATGATAATCATCTCTGTTGTTGGAAAAAACAGCCTTTGTAAATGTCCGCTAATTTTCATAAAATTAATTAATTTTCTTTAATTCTTTTCAACTCTTGACCCTTTAAACTGAAAAAAGATTTTACTTTGCTTTAATTTTCAATTGAAATTGCTCTGAAAATTTCAATGGGAATTATGAAGAAGATTTTATTTTAATAATTGATCAACATTTGAAAACTGTTGTTTCATTTTGTAACAAAATAAGTCCCAACATTGGAGACATTATGAATATGGTTATTTCTACTGTCTTTTGCTGATACATTACTTTTGTACGAATTATTGAATAAAGTACAGAGGGCACATAATGAGAGACAGCACAGAGACTGTTCCAGATACAACATAATCAATACGTTTTCCTTAATCTGAAAAACAGTAATCATTCCTCGGCAAACATAAATTCTAACTTTCGAAAATATTTCGATGCCCTCAGTGACCAGACTAAAAATGAAAACTGATTTCCAAATGGCCTCACGATCTTAATTTGTTATATACCCTTTTATTTAACTAATTATATCTGCCAAGGTTGGCAATGCAGTTTATATTTCTATCAATTTATATTTATTGGATGAAATGAAAAAATGCAACGGTATGCTAATATTCAGAAACGTGAAGCACTAATCCAGGTTAATCAGTTGTTAAAAAAGTTAATGTTGTCAATGTTTTTGTTTTGAATTTCTAGTAAAAAGACCATATTGTTAATTGTAAATTGTATGAGAGATCATTTGTGTTCCTGGAATTAGATACTCTTTATTGAAGGAATCTAGGTTCCCTTTTCGCAAAGTCAGCGATGTTAGCACGATCCCATTCTATGAAAAAGCGTCTTTATCATCTCATTTCTATAGATATTTTTTTTTTTTCATGAGTAAGTGGATAGGGGATAGAGAAGCGGGGGAGAGATTATCATGGATGTCAAAGAGCTGTTTTGATTTCTATTGACAGATTTCTTCATTAATTTCTATTTCTGTTCTATTATAGTCTGCCTCAGATTTTTGCGACCTTTATTTTAAAAACTTTTCATTTTTCTATTAATTTCATTATGGTTTCATTTTTCAGTTTCACTGCAATAAATCAGGCACTTTCAGAGTATTGAGAAAAGCACTACTTTGTTATTTTAAAATAAATAACATTTGAATAACACTGTAGAATATTCTAAACATAAATGCAAGGTTGCCTTATACGTTAACTACTTTAGGCAGATTGCCTACGAAAACAAGATTAATAAAAAAATATGACAGGAATTAGGAAGAAAAGCAAAAATGCAAAATAAAGATATTGTATAGTTTCATCTATAAAATTATAAATAGGATTTTTTAAAAACAGAAATAGGCTTTTTAAGAAAATTCTTGAAAACGTAAAGAATCATGAATTCCATTTTCTAAAAAATAAAAACAAAACAAACATACATTTCTTACATAAAATCACAGTCAACATATACGTCTCTCTATGTGTCCTTAATGGTTTGTAGGCGCGAGACGGGGAGTCGAATACCGAGGGCCTAAAAATACTTTATGCATAAATGAACAGATTTTGTTTTTTAATGTAATTTTTAATGTAATTAGTTTAATGTAATGAATGACATCTCAATTTTCCGCAATCTACGTTATAGACTACTGTATTTTCCGCCAAGGCTGACTGGTTATCCCATGAAAGAAAGTACTTTTCTCTCAATTCATATAAAATAAAAAGTTTCATAAATGGAATTTGATTCAAAATGTGTTTAGTTTTTAAAACACTTAAATTAAAACCAAAAAAAGAAAGAAAAAAAACATAACAATTCTTTTGTGACATGAGACAGCAACTCTACAAAATAATTAATTAATGTGTTAATTTATAAACCATGCCTGCTCCACGATCGTCATTTCTTAATGTTAAAATATACTGAACTTATTAAAGGTATTTAGTCTCCTCCACATCTTTATTTATAAGAAATTACCAATATTTATTTTATTTCCTAAACATTTCCGCTTAGAAAATTAGTATTAAAGCTAGAAATTAACAAAATAAACAAAAAATTTTTAGAATATACCGATGTTTTTCAGGTAACATCGGAAAATGTGTAATCGAAAATGTATCAGATTTTCATTGTGAGACGAAACTTTCTGTAGAAAACGAGATGTTGATAATTTGTGTTGATCGCCTCTAATTATTATTTCAGCCAAAATTTCGGTTTACTACCAAAAGGTTTAAGCTTTCTTAATAAGTTGCTAAATTTAGCAAGGAAACGTGCAGAAACTAAGAAATTTAAATAATAAAACATTTAATTTTCATTAGGGCTGATGATAGAATTCTTCTTTATTACATTGGCCTTATCTATACATTGCTCAGAAACAAATGTAAGAATTTTTTATGTTTTTAAGATCAAATGTGATCCTTGTCACATTACTGACTTAACATATTCTATTCTTTCCTGTTTTCATCCACCTCAAAGACGAAATTTCTTGTTGACAACGATGAACTTGACTGGAGATTCATTATTTTAAAAAAATTTCATCTTCTGATTGTGAATTAAATATTTTTTTTTTTACCATTTAAGATGGAAAGATAAAATCGTTTTTGGGATTTGGTACATTTAAAAAAGCGAATATAGGTGTGGTACAATGTTGACGTTGAGACAATGGTAAACTTTAGGTTATTCTGTAACTCAATTATTTATAATTTAATCTATTCTTGAATATTCATTGCTTGCTTGAAATCACTAGCCACTAATTCAGCTTTCCTACACAGTATAACGGATGATGGTGTCATGAAATTAAAAAGTGCATCTTTTTAATTGGTTAAATTTGATGCTAAAATTTTAATTAGAAATTTCGTTTTACTTTTATTAATAACATTAAAAATTAAGACACTTTATGTGTCAGTCGTCCTTCTAGACAGGAAAAGGGCTAAGGACTCACTAATGATTTAAGCTACACCATTTTAACTCTTTATAATAATATCAATTCCAGTAAAATGATCATGTATGAAACATTACTCTTAAGAAGAATGAGTTTTGGTAACTAACATTGTTTACTAAAAAATGGCAAGTAAAAGACTTTGATAAAATAATAAAAAAATTTCTAATTTGTAATCTTAAAAAACTATTTCGTTTTGTATAGTCTTATTATGGCGTAGCATGGCGTTCATTGCTATTGAGACCCAATTAACATAAAATCCTAACAAATGAACTATCCTCTTACTATAAACTGGCAATTTTCTTGAAAGCACAGCATTTTTCTTTATTTCAGGAATTATAATATTTGCTTTCTTTTTCTTGTAGCAACAACCCTCGCAGACGCCGCAGAATGAAGTGGAAGATTGTAATTCTCATGCAATGCAACATTTCACGAGGCCACAACCAACTGTTTCAGGTAGGAGATTACATCTTATAAATTCTCTATTTGTAGCCCGTGTTTCTCAGCTAAAGAAAGTAAAAAGAAAAAAAAAAAGAACAAGTGTTAGACATAATCTAATATTCCAGAAACAAAACACGCTGTTGAATGAAATTTATTTCTTGTGAATTGCCGAATTCTTCTTTATTTCTCATGTGAAAGAAAATAGAAGATAGAACTGGGAACTATCAAAGATTTCAAATCGAGGAATCTTGGGATTAAGCAAAGAAAGCTTCAGATCAGTAGAAAGCTTTTACAAGAAGAAAGATTTAGACTATAGATTTTCAGGAGAACTTTTCTTTTTTATCTACCGAATTACGAACTATTTAAAATGATGGATATTTTTTATTATTGATTTATTGAATATCGGTAGTAAAAGAACAAGAAAAATTTTATATTTAAAAAAAGTAAAACGATGATGCGTTTATTCAAAAATAATTTTAATTCCAAAAAATTGAGAAAGTTTTTTTTTTCTGTTATGCATTGAAATCTGCTTTAGAAATAGAAATAAATAATAGACAAGTACATTTCTAATTCACAAACAATAATATTTCGTAAAATCAATAACTTTTGCTTTAATTGAATTAAGTTTTAAAAGTAACCATTTTCATTTTCTTTCAAAATAAAATACGTTCTAAGTGTTCTTTGTGTTAATTATTCCTTTTATACTTTTTAGTAGTATTTGAACTCATTAGTAGTATAAAAACGATTACAATTACATTAATTATAATTTGTCATTTACCTAATGTTATCCAGTCTAGTAATTGATAATGGTTAGAGGTTGATGCTCAAATTTCTTCCAGATATTCTTAATTAGGGTGAGGGACTGGACTTTGTACTAGCCTTATTAATACTAATGTCTTCCTATTGACCTCTATCCGGTTGTTTTCAACATGATTGATAGTTAGAACGCTTTTTCGGAAGGATTTTCTTCTTGATACTGTGGCGACACCTGAAAATGCATTGATGAAACATCACCGTAAATGACATGCACATACCATGATTCTGATAATGCTTTCCTACACATCATGGCCATATGGAGACCTGAAAGAGTAATCCATATTAATCTGATTTAACTGGAATTTGCTGCTTAAGTTCACATTTGTAGTTGCTTTATTATGATTTGGATTTTTCCATTTCTTCGAATAGGAGCAATTCAACAGATAGGCATGTTTTTTCGTCTCTAAAAAAAAATACAAAAGGTAAAGAAACAAAACCAAATAAAATAAGAAAAATAAGAAAACACGAGTAACTGTTCTTAAAAATTCACATTTAATTCTAGTTGAAAGAACTTCATTTTAATCGATTATTTTTTTTTTCCTTGCTTAAGAAGAAGGTTTTTCATTAATTCACCAGAGAAGGGAGGAAAAAAACCTCTCGAGATTTCAATTAAATTTTAATTAAAACAGGGCAGCAACAGATACTTAATTTCTTAATCGTAGAAGGGTACCCGTTCCTGTGTTAGGGAGGAGGTGAATGGAGTCGTTTGTACTAAGACGGGAATTTGTACCAGAGGACATTACTAGCTACAGCAAATTGGAATAGTGGGCTGCCTGTATGTACGGGACATGCGCTACCACTAGAGAACGCTTTCGAATTCCATCACCGATGGATCCCTCTTAAGCTGCCTCGAGTTGTGTCGTCCATCGGAGGTTGCTTCTCAGCTCATCCCACCCCCACATAACCGATCTATTTAATAACGCACAGGAATAGCGCGGAATTTAATTTCGTACCATAATGGAGTGAGTGACATCGCCCCTGGACTTTCTTCCTTGAGTCCGGGCAGCGCTTGCATCATCTCTTGAACGTTCTTAAAGACTTCTCTGCAATCCGCCACTCCCTCTGCCGGCTGCAAATGAAATTCTCGCTTCAATGCAATCGGCGAGAAAAATTGGTACAACTTTGGTTTCATGTTACAGAGGAATGCTGCCTACAGGAGGAAAGAAAAACGTTAATTGCACTTTCCAGCGTTGAAAATGGATGAAAAGTAGAAAAGAAAGACATTGAAATTTTTACAGTGACGGAAGAAATTTAATGAGTTCCTAAATACAGTGAATGTGAAATAATTACCTCGAATCCACATTTGTAGAAATAAGTCTCTGGTTGATGGAGAAAATGAGATTCAAGCATTATTCACCTTAAGGTATGTTTCAGCTGATCTGGGAGTAAAATGTTTATTAAGTAGATGTGGAACATTTGTTAGACTTCGTTTATTTATTGAGTTATTCTTCATATAAATTATAATGAAGTAACTGCACAAGAAGTTTCCTTCATTCAATTTCTAAGATGAAATAAACACAAGGTTGAGGAAAAGTTGAAAAAAGATTAAAGCATATTGACATTGGAAGTGTGTTGACACATTGAATTCACAGATCCACTGGAAATTAGAAATTAAAAAATTAATGTAAAAGAGGAATAAAAAGAATAAATAGTATAAATATAAGACTATTTAACTTGCCTGAACATCAGAGATTATACGTTGCCTACTATATTGGCACAGGTTATACAACAAGATACAAACAACTGTCTACCTGAAAAAAACTGACGCACTTATTACCATCAATTTCCAAAGCGCTATTCCGATGTCATATAAGAAAAACTCGGTTCTCATGACTATCGAAAGAGCTAGCAAAATATGCTCAAATAATGAAACACTCTACAACGAATATGATAAGATCCAACGTATCTTCCAAGCTAATGGCTTTCCTGAGCTTTTAATTAAAAGATGGATAAAAAACTTTAATGTAAGCAAAATCGCACAACGTAGCAGAGTACATAATATCGGGGCTAAAGATTTAACCAAAAAAGAAATTCATATAAAACAATATGTATCCATAAAATACGACGAAAACCTAATACAAAGAATAAAACCAACCATGACTAGTGCAGGTATAGGCAAAGCATGCAAACCAGGCAACACAATAGGTACGTTTTTAAACAAGGACAGAAAAGTGAAAGACCAACAATCCATCTTAAAAATGAAGGGAACTATTTATGGAATTAGATGTCAATCAGCAGCACCAAATCAATCCAAGTGTCTATACATAGGAAATTCTAAAAGGGAAATGGGTATCCGCAAAAATGAACATGTAAACGCCGTAAAGAAAAGAAATAAAGCGTATGGTACTGCCTCACATTGTATAAGTACAGACCATTCCCTCGATACTCAAAACATTGAAGTATTTGGACAAAGAAGTATTTGATATTTACGAGAATTTTATGAGTCGGGGATAATTCGTCTTTAAAAAGCTACAACCAGGACTTATCAACAAAAAATGTACTAGAATACAGCCTCTAAAGAAATAATAGATCGTAGATACATCACAGCAGAAGACTATTTCCGATTGCATAAGATGAGCACCAGATGGATGCTGTTAACCGGATATTAGTCAAGATTAAACACAGCCGCCATATCTCATCGAATTCCATCCAAGAAAGACTTTCAATAGTGAAAGAGGGACCCTACTTGACAAGGGAATCTGTAATGAGGTTCCGAAACGTCGTGTTCTAAAGGTAATTAGAATTTCATACCTTTTTTGTATAACCTGTGCCAATATAGTAGGCAACTTATAATAAGAATAAATAGTATTTAGATCCACCTTTAGTGGTATCTCGTAGGACTGAATGTGTAAATTTATTATTATTAAATAAATAAAAAAAATAAAATAAAAATAAAGCAAATCATGACGCAATAAAGAAAATCTATCTAAAAAAAAACAAACAAGCAAAATAACAAAAGCATATACGAAAGAAATTTCAGTGATGGAACTAGATGTTATCACGAAATCTTATAGTTTCTAAAAGAATAAGAATACAGAAGATTGGCAACGGTAATTGTAAAAAAAACAGCCATAAGGAACATTGAAAAAAAGGTAACTGGATTGGTATGGACGCCTGACAATAATAAGAAAGCCAAATGAAATATTGCCCAAAAGTTGTAATGTATAACACCAGATAGCCACTACGGCACGAATTCCAATACGTCAGAGATTTATTGCATTAATTTCAGAACTGTAATTTGATCAATGTTAAGTATTTGAAATCGATGAATATCCTGAAATACTCTGATACGTTTAGGTTTTATTCTCGAGTAAGATTTTGGTGTTTCTTTCTACCGTTTCTTTTCATTTAAAGAACTAAATGAGCAAAGTATTTTTCTAAGTCCCCCTCGTCATTCTCTCCCTAATCTTCTTCTGGTCCACATGGTTAAGTGGACCCCAACCCCTACCTCTGAAGTGGACAGGCCTTATCCTGCTGTGCACGTGAATCGCTAACCACAAAACAATTCAATATTTGGCTTGGCTGACGCAGAGGAAAATCTTTTTAGCTCCCTCTTTTTTTTCCATGTATCGATCACTATTTGGGGTAGTTCCCCCACTTTTCCAGCAAAGTAGTGTTCACACGTGATTTTCAGTGCAAGATACTAATGTAGCATTTTAGGCATTTACCCAAAGTATAATAAAATCCTTAACACAGTTGGTAGGAAATGAATAAAACATTCATTATGTATGTAAAGCCTTTATATTCAACGATTAACGACAATTAATAATAAATATAAAATTCTATAAATAATAATAAAAAATATTGATCTTCATTGATCTTAATAGCTTTGAATTACATACAAATCAACCTTAAGGAAAAATATATTGTTATCTAAATTATAAATGTAATGAAATGGTTCTATTTTTACATTATTTAAATATTAACTTCGTAAAATTTACTATATAACTACATGAACTTTGGTTAACTAAAGAATTAAATAATAACTTCATGAGAGGCAGTAAAATAATGGTCGGCACAAGCAATTTCTTTCATTGTATCTTCTAATAAAATCACTGATAATTGCAAATAAATTGGACTAACCACAGATTGCCATGTCTCAGCTGTGTTGGAAGCCTTCAACTTGAGTAATTTAATGTGGCGCTTAGATCCACATGTTGTAAGGAATATAATCAAAGTCCAATTTATCAAGAATTTCACTTGTAGTGTCGTGTAATGGAGTGCACTTTATCTTATTCCAGTAATCATTTCTTTCAATAGGAACAAGTAGTGGCTGTTCTTGTATTCTTAGCTTAATTTAATTTCTTCAAACAAGAACTTTTTCTTAAACTATATATCTTTAGCTTTAACTGCAGTAAACGAAATGTCAGTCCTTAAGTAAAACGAATTGCTAACAAGATATAGTCGGTAAACTGACTATAAAATCCACCAAGATTTTTTTAATACTCATATGCTGAGATACAAAGTTGATTAAAAAGAAAAAAACAAACAATATTGCTCATTGAGAGCAGAGGCCGTTTTTGGTCTGTAGTTCCTTATCGATTTAATTGAGTTCTATCAATATCAACATCCTGATATTCATTATAAACTGACAATGGACGAACAGACAGAACTACTTCTATTTCAAATCTCACTTTAAAACTTTTGTTTAGCAGTTTTAAACAGTTTAACCGTTATATTGTCTGTAATATTCCTTGATAGTTAGCTGCCATCCGGCTATAAAAACAATGTCGGAACACAACAAATAACGACAGAAATCCACACCGATTTCTCAAGAAGTTTTAAGTTTCAAGAAATACTTTATTCTAATTACTAATGGATTCAAATTTCAAAGTGAATGAAAGGAATTATACAGGGTTTCTCAAAACTCTCTCTACACATTAATGGGAGATAGGGAGCATCGAGATATAGCTTTTTCGTCTATG
This sequence comes from Thereuonema tuberculata, assembly GCA_023159025.1. NCBI lineage: Eukaryota > Metazoa > Arthropoda > Chilopoda > Scutigeromorpha > Scutigeridae > Thereuonema > Thereuonema tuberculata. The sequence goes on from JAFIDM010014012.1 coordinate 66,402,213, forward strand.
GATTTACGTCCGCTGACGGCAAACCTCGGTGCTGGTGTATGCTGTTGCCTGGCCATAAGAATCGCCTGATTTAATATGTATCAATTTCTTCTTCTGGGATCAAATGAAGAACCTCGTGTACGAGACTCCCATTACATGAAGACCTTGTCGCAAGAATCACTGTTGCAGCTGTAACTGTTCGCGAAATGCAGGGAATCTTTTAAAATGTCCGCAAATCAATGTTTCGACGCCATGCTTTCCATGTTGTTGTCGCCCGCAACTTTGAGCATCTTCTTTGAATAAATAAGTTGTTCACACTTGTTTCCAATGATTTTGTATTAGTATTCGATATCTCCTGCCTAGCTAATTGCAGCGCCGCTAAATAGCGCCCTCTAGCACCGAAGGTTGCCGTTAGAGGACATACATCCATGGATGAAAAATATTGGTCGTGGTGCTCCTTATGTTCCAGTAAAATTTGTGCAAAGCGTTTTGATACACCATGTATATTGTTATGGTATGATCTTGGAAATCAATATGCTATCTCGAAAACTAAAACAACCAACCATAAATTCACAATAAAAGATAGGTTGGAAAAGTCAAGCGCCAGCATTGTGATGGCATCAAATGAATTTTCGTTACGCATTAAAACAAACTTATAAGCGCATAAAGTAATTCATAAACATCAATAGGTGATTCCGAAATCTTAAGACAGATAAAAACAATCGTGACTTAAAAAACAATAACAATAATAACTTAAAAACAATAGTGTTCCAATGACATATGGTAGCTGACGATCACCATCATGAGTTAAACAATTGCATTTGCGAGTCCTTATGTATTGGTATGAATTGAAAAAAATGGCTTTTGCTGCATGGAGAAGAATTTAGTTCTTCATCTTATCAGTTATCAATTGCAATATCCATTTTCTTACAATATCCACTTTCAGTGAGGGTCAGCCAACTTCTTCAAAAATAATAATACAATAACTAAAATATTTACGAATTAATAAACAAATTTATAAGGAATAGTTTTATTCTTGTCGCATAATGAGTATAACTTGAAAAATTATTGATTTGTTTCAAGAGCTTAAATAAGATATTTGGGACAATTATTTTCCTTGTTTATAGATCGACTGTATACAAATCATGTCCTACTATACGGAAATGCAGTTTTAGGAAATGTGAAAATGTCAGTCTTTCACTGACTTGATTTGAAGTAATTGGTTTAATTGAAGTAAGCTTTTAAATCTTATTTCTTATAACATCGAAATAAAGAAGCGATCATTAAGTTTAAAAGAAAATTAAGCTGATCATTCTCACACGTTACAAACAGAGAAAGAATTTCCGAAATTCCAGCTCAGATGGTTGCGCCATCTGTTAGCAGCTCTGGTAACTAAAGCGTCGATTCGTGATAGAATAGTAAAGCTAATTTAGCAATAATAACAGTAATTTTTTATTATTATTTATTTGTTTTAATTTGATGCAGTGAAAGTCCTGTTCTAAAAATCTTCATCAACAGATGCTTAGAAATTATTATCCAGAATTTTATAATATAAAAAAAGGAAATAAAGATAAATTAATTGATACATAAAATGAAAAATAATAACTACAAAGGAAATAATAATAATAATAAGAAGAAGAAACAGAAGAAGAAAAGAAGAAGAATTAAGCAAACATAAAATTAAAAAAACCTGCATTGAAGCTTCGACATTACGATAACGATATCATATAATAAATATTAACAAAATCTGATTCTGGTTGGTTATGGGCCCACCTTTGCAATGAATATTCTTAGTTTCCATTGTTATAGCTAAGGACACCTAGAATAACGAAAGAATAATTTTTTATGCATCCCTCCTAGCCACAGAGAATTTTGCAAGTTTCAACATTTCTAACCCCTTCTGTTTGGAAGGTTTTTGTTAACTGTACCTCTATTTACAAACTCTTCTCAACTTCAACTATACACTTCTACACTTCAACTATAAACATATTTTAGGTTTAATGTATTTTATATCTGTGTAACTGAATAAAAGTAGAAATTTTGCGTTTGATGTTCGTAGTGATTTCTGTTATTCTACGAGACATTCAGCACACCCCCTTCTCACTGCTTTCAACCCCTCGCTTTTTGTTTCCCGCTCTTTCCCCTTCAAATCCTATTATCTCGTTGTTTTTTTTCTTTGGATAGCATATTTTTTCCAGTTGTTTCATGTAGGCAACTTATAACTTCCGCTTGTTCCGCATTTGAAGCATTTAATCTTATTGTGGAAAGAAAGCAGGAAGACCTGTTGATTGAAATCAGAATTGGAAGCAATCCTATAAGAAAATTCTTAGATCTCCTGGTGAGAACGAAAATTGACAATCAGATATGACAAGCGTGCCAGGTCGTTTTCTCTCCGTGGAATTTGCTTTTGAAAGCGTTTGTTTTTATTCGATAAATAGATGGGAAATAGCGTCTGAAGATGAGATTTGCTGCTGAAATTCATTGAGTCTGACAGAGAAATTGGAATTCCGACTTTGCCATAATTTCTGCAGACAAGGAAATGACTGAACGAGGAGATTTTTTTCTGATTAAATAAGGAAATAGATATCCTATTAAAAGCTATTTAGTAACCCAGTATCGTTAAGTACACTTTAATTTCCCTTTGACTTTTTTTCATATCGCAGATTATGGTAAGACCCTTCCAACTGAACAGTGTCTTTCGAAGACCTTTCTTCTATCCTTCCTTAATAATTATTAAAGGGAAAATCTGTAAGTTTGTTTGTTTGTTTGTCATTCAATCACACCTCAACGCGCAAGGGATGTGAATGAAAATTTGCATGCAGGTAATTTTATGGCATGGGAAAGGATATACGCTACTTCTTATCCAGTTCGATTAAGTAGCCTACTTACTGGTAGATAGACCTTCTCGCCCGCCCCCCCAAAAAATATGAATGAAACAATTCCCAAACCTGTCGATAGATGTCGATAGCATCGTTTTAATTCGCGCCACAGATCTGAATGAAAAACTTTCCCAACCTGTCAATGAGTGCAGTTTTAAATCGTCCTTAATTTTGTTGAGAATGATTATATTTAACGAGATTGTTTGCAGGCGCTGACCACATTTAAGTCAGAAGTTACCTGATATTGCTATAAGGCGATTTATGCAAAGCTTCCGGTAGCTTTGAGCGAAGTGACGGTAGCAGGCTAGTTGTTCAATAAATCCAGAGAGTAAATGCTGAAATGTAAATTATGGGGAATTATCTAAAGATGAAGAACTGTAGTTTTATCAAATTCAATTTCTGTTATCCAATATTTATGATATTGAGAAGTTACATTTCTAGCACTCACTGACTACTACACAGGTACTGTAGGTAGGGATATCGAGCTGAAGAAATAAATCACTTTATTGAAGCTCGGAAATTTCTCACAACAGTTACTAAATAAAATCATATAAATTGTATTTACGTTTCAGTGCACATACTTTGAATAAAAAAGAACATTTTCAAATTCTTTTTGGTAAACTTCTCCCAACCATTAGCGGAATTTTTGTAGAACTGTTTTTGTGAAACCTCTCTTCAGCAAGCTTAGCCTAAAACAATTGTGAAAATTATTTTTTTCGACACCTTTTAGATCGGCTGATCTTAACCGAATGAGTTTGTATAAGTACGAAACAGCTATTAATAGGACTCATTGCTAATGAATCAAGTTCAGATTATTTATGTCTGTGCGTCCTCTTTTATTGTGTTAATTTGTAATTTTATCTCAGCAAAGAACTAACAGACAGCAGAAAACCAAATTTATTTAAGTTCATATTTATGTTTTGTTGTGAATCAAACTGTTTTAATTTCGTTTGTGGTGCAATGTTTTAACAACCTGATAATTTTTTAATTTGTAGTCTCCAATTTTAGCTGTCGACAATTGAATGAAGGAGCAGCTTTGCCGATGATGTTTTTAATATGTTTCTTGTGTTTTCAACAGGATACCCTAGTCCCAATGGAAAAATGAGAACAATTCATCCTGTGGCAATTCCAACCGCCCCCACAGCAAGTTCCCCTGGTGATTCTGGCAATGGTACTTATGACAGTCAAGGTAAAAAAAATAAACAACTTATATTATGATTGCTTTTCTTTCTTAACTTAGAAGATTAGATCGTGGAAAACTCTGCCATCTGTAAACAATCTTCATTTATAACTACATTAAAGGAAGAATGCCTTTACGTTAAAGGAAATTAATCCCATTGTACACTTCGTTAATCTTTAGATTATGCATGGTGGCTTAGGATGTTGACTGTGTGTTTTTTTTGAAAAGGACAATTATTTTTTTTTCAAATCCATGTTACACAAGTATGATGTTCCAAATGGAAGAACCTGAAATTGTTTCCAGTAACAAACATCATTTGTCCGATTAAAGCTTGTCAATTAACGGAATGTTGCCTGTCTGTGAGATTTGTTAATTTTAGCTGAATTTGCAAAACAATATTATAGTTTGCTCGAAATACTTAAATTACTTTGATTTTGAAGGATGATTCGGCAAAACTATACAGGGAAATTTATAAAGCCTCTATTGAGATCCATGAAGTAATCCGATTCCCCTGGTTCAGTTTTCATGAAACTGATATACAGGAAGAAAAATATCGACCAGCAAAAATATTCATGATTGGGTCGTTCTATGTTTTTTTAGCGATCTGTTTTGTTTTATTTTTCAAGTGTATAACGCCCTCCAAAACCGGGAGTCGAAGCCCCACGAGTCATCTGGTTGGACTTCCATGAACTGCCACTGAACTTTCCGCTTTTCCTTGTGGAAAAAATCTTACTTCGGATCCAGGCCGTCACTTATGAACGGTGCAAAATGGGGAGCTAGATTTATTAAATGCTATCATTGCTATTTCACTGCGGTTATCATTTAAACTTGTAATTGATCCTTAGGTTGCAACGGCTTGAATAAATGGGTTTTGCACGCCAGAACATAGTAGTGTCACTTTTAACAACTCAATTTGATCGACTGTAAAGTGTTCGCTTGGTTTTGTGTGTATTGCGAAATTGTGAATTTTGTTAAGGAAGGCTTTTTTAAGCTGCAACGTAGCTGCAAGAGTTAAAGATTTACTTTTGGTCTCTTCAGAGAAATTAAATATTTTTTTTTTTTAATATAAACATACCACCCGAAATTACGAAAGAAATACGAAAATTGTTTTATAGAATTTCCCTTTTCCATTGCACTTTGCCAACTTAATATGGTAAAACTGATGTTAAGATACTGATGATGACCGTAGTGTTCATGGAACATCATAAACATTCGTCTTCAAAAATCAGTTTTATAGCAGCATTTCTCAAAGTTGCTGGTTTGGTTTACAGAGGTATCCACGAAGTTGTTAGGGGATTCGTGAGAAAAATTCTTTTTTCTTTTTTCTATTTGTTTTTTTTGTTTTTGGATACTGTGATTTGGACTGTTTGGTGGATGGTGGATGCGTTGACGAATAAACTAGAATAACCGAAGTCAGAAAAGATTGGGAATCATTGGTTTATTGTGTTGTTTTCAATTGTAATAAATTTTTGAGAAGCACTTTGAAAAAAATCAAATGTTTAACAGTCTTTCTTTATTTCAAGATCTTGTAATTAAAATAAATCAAAAGAAAAACAACAAAAAAAAATGGGAAATTCAGGGGATATTTTCAGAATGGAAATACCTTTATCTAGATGCTATTCATATCGATTTTTTTTTGTTCCGTAAAATTAGTTCATCTTAGCGATTTCTTCAATTTTAGGTTCACTACTTAATAAATCAGTGGTTGAACTTTGAGCTACAGTATAACAACAATTGCAACACAGTTAACACAAGGTCTTTTTATTGATAGTATTAAATAAATTTATCGATTATTTGTGTCTAATATTCTATTTAAAATGTTTGAGATAGAATGTAACTCTGGCCCAAGAATTCATTGTATTAAGTTTTCTGTTTTATTTATTTGAGGTACCATATTGTTTTCGACTATAAAATAACTTAAAGGTTTTTAGTGATCTACGAATGGGACATTACATTCATTTCTATCTTATAATAAAAAGGTCAAATAATACAGGTGCACAGAATGCAATATTTAAACCCTATTAGCGTTATGGCAATACTTAGCGCTTCATTTAGCTGGCAACAAAATATCAATATTACATTCCTCTACATCCCCTGTTCTTCGCTCTCCTTCCCCCCTCTACATCGATCCTATCGATGTGAACCTTTGCTTTTTAGCCTCCCCCCTCCCTTTTGCCATTTACCCTCATCGATTGACTCCATCCAAATCTCATATTAATTAGTCATGCTTCTTTTACAGGGTCTCCGATCAACCGTCGCAAACCCGACATCTCTCCTAAGCTCAATATGGTTACCATGGAGACGCGATTCTCGCCCACCACCCAGGAAAAATTAAAGGACCGTGGGGTGCTGGTCCTGCCGGGGCAGCCGCCAGGGTGAGTCTGCTTTAATTAATCCTAGACAGATGGTCGATACATTTACGAAGCATTTAATGGGAATGCCTTTGTAACGTTATTGCGATGCTAATTGAGGGAAGGGGGAATATTTAAGACGGAAGGGTGGGTGGAAAACACAATTGGACTATGTTTTTTCATGCTTTGTTATTCGCCACATTCATCTTATAGATTCTCCTTAACTTATACAAAATAAATATTTTACTTCATGAAATTCCTCCACAATTGCAAAAACACCAAGTAAAACAATGCCGACATTTTGCTTACTAAATTTAATATAAACGTCCTTGTTTTTGCTGCATAATTTATTTCAAACAGCTTTTGTACAAAGAAAATAATGTTAACTGAATCAGAAACTAAATTATTATGTCCAGTTTTGTCTACTTCGTGATTTCTTTGAGGTTTTTGTTTATTGAGTTATTTTTATTTGTCTACTAGAATGTTCCAATGGGCTCGGTAGCTAATCGAGACAGTCGGTTCCTATATCCTGACAACGAACTATTCCCTGAAGCTCGCTTGCTTATTTTCCCTTCTTTCTCATTTTCTGTTTCATTATAGAGTTCCAATGGAGGAAGGAAAAAGGATAATGAATTTTCGGTGACAATCTTGCAAATCGCAACTTAATTTATCATCTCGACTCTAGTAGAATAAAAAAAATGAACAGAAGTCTATCTTTAGATATGATACGATCAGCATCAAAAGCATAAGTTGTACAGCAATGTCAATTACAGATGAAATAAAGATCGAGTCAGTTTTTAGCAACTAATATCAATGAAGCTCATGAGGTGGACAAGCTACTTTGATATTGAATGAAGAAGAAATATGAAATTGTAATACACGCGAATTCCTAGGTCAATCAACCAACACTTTCTCAATATTTGTTAAGTATCAAATATTAAATTCCTATTGAACTTGATACAACAAAGCAGTATGACATTACAGAGAAATATCAACTATCTTTTTATTCGATGTAAAGACTAATGTACGTACATTTACTGAAAAGCGTGTATCTATAGCACATAAACAAATATCAAATTATAATTCAATATTATCAGGACGATATAGGTGCGATGCACAAGAGACTTGGAAATAGTTCATTTAACTGTTACTAAGTCTGATTATGTAGCTTCGTTAGTGGATACGGTTTGAGAAAAAGAATTGAGAAGTGCATAGAAATCAAAGGCTTAATTCTTCTTAAGTAGATAAATCAATCAAGTAGGTACAAGTTTGGTTCTTTGGTTCTTACTTCTCGTTTTTCTCTTTTTAATCTCGCACCGTGTTTTAGTCCACGAATGGGATTAAAGACTTCCTTACCGCATGCAACAAGGAGTGCTTTTCGATTTGGAAAAGAATCCCATAAATCCTTGCGCGAGAAAAGTACTCTTTTGTAACTGGAGTGCCACTCTGCTTTAATGCTGTGGAGTCTCTGACACCTGTGCAGCAAAAACCCACATCAGGAGGAAACTTTACGAGTAATTCATAGGAAAAGAAAACAATTCTAAAACATACAATATGGGAATAAGTGCTAATATTTAGCAAATAAAAAAAAATCATTGGAAACTTATTAAATGTTTATTCATCCCGTAAAATTTGTAATACAAACTACTACTAAGCATACAAACTTCTAACATCAAGCCGGATGTAAGATCTTAGGAATGGGTTCGAAGAACATCCTAATGTAAGCCTTTTGTGCTGTTCCTTATATTTTCATTTACTATTTTCCCTTGTATTCTGATTGCGTTGTAGTAGTTTAAAATTGAGTTTTAATTTTATTCCTTTGCTGTTTAGTTATTTTTTTTCCTTTGTTGTTCTGTTCTCCATCTTTGGCAGCGCTATAATTTAATTTCCTTTATTCCTTTATTTGTTTAGCTTCATGTTTTCTTGGGGCAGTATAACTATCATTGCTTATGCGCAATGAAACTCACTTAATTAAATAACTAACAGTCCTAATAAAATACTAAAGATTTTAAATATAAATGAAATGCATAACTTTTTTTCAGTGTTAATAGATAACACTACATGCTTATTTCTCCCTACGGACCACAGGTTCACGGAACCTTTTGTAAAAGAATAACTCGATTACTTACTGAGAAGTTGAAGGCGTGCAAGCCTTAGAATAACCATCCAACCTTCGTTATTTGCAGCCCACTGAAACATTGGGGAACCTGAGTTTCAGAGGATTTAACGGGAAAACATCTACCTTCCTAAACTAATTTATAATTAATGAGAAGTGCTTCGTTCAGGTACATTAAAGTGTATTTACCTATATTGGAAAACCATTTTGCTGTAATCAAAGCACAATGATGGTTTCTTTGAAGCTTTTAGCTGAAAAGAAGATAAAAAAGAGATATGTTAACATTTGAGAATGCGATAAAAGACATTGGGTATGATTCATTATATATAAGTTGCACAGAACTGCTTATAATATTCAATCCATATTCAAGTTTCAAATGAATGTGTCTCAATTATCAGGTTTCTTTTTAGGACGAAGATGACTTCACGAAAAATTCATCTTTTAAGATTTATGTTTATTGTCACAGTAACATGCTTTAATTTTGTCCTTGAATATAAAATATCTTTCATATTAGAATGGATGGAAGGTTATCAAAACAATTACTGATAAAAGTGGATGTTCACAGCGTCTCCTCTGAAGACGAAAAATTAACATCGTGGCTTGGAGCAGCAGTTTCTTAAGAATTAATATAAAACTGAATAATTTTGTCAATTTGTTTACATTTATTGTACTTTTTGTCTAAATAGTATCCACATTTGCCATTACTTTTTCTATAGAATCAAATTAGACTTTTTATTAGACTCATTTCAATCTATATTACTAAAATCTTTTATTTCTCTGTCTGTCTGTCTGTCTGTCTGTCCGGCGCAGTTTTCTGTGAGAATGAAAAATAGAAAGAATTTTTTCAATGAAACATCCGCGACAGGAATCGAACCTGCAACCTTCTGATCCGAAGTCAGACATCTTACCCATTAGGCCATGGGAACTACAACTCTCTTCATATTGCTTTTTTGACTTATCTGTCAAAACTGAACTGACTTTGACTGAAAAGTAACAATTGTAATTAAAAAGAAAGTCAAAAAAGAAAGACGCAGTACGTCATTAGGTAGAATACTGAGAAATCAGTATTTGTAACTTAAAAACCACTGAAAAGTATCAATTGGAATTGGATAAACGAGATGAACGAGAGTGTCGATAACATCAATCGAATGATAAGTCTAAGAATACAAGGAGAGACTACAGAGCATATAATACAAGTGCGAATAAAATTGACACTTCTGATAATCCATCACACGAACATCTCTATATGCCCAAGTGTCTGAACGCATTGAATCTCAGCAGAATTCTTCAACATCGTTTGTCATTGAAGATTGGATCTCCAATAATATTGTTGCGAAACATCAATCCCAAGTTTGCATACTGCAATGGAACTCAACTTAAATGCTGTTCATTCGATAATGATCTCAGAGAAACCGAAATTATAACAGAACTCACAAAGGAGATTTTGTTTTCATCCATAGGATGTCTATGGAACCATGCGGTAATCTACTTCCATTCACTTTCACAAGAAAACAATTTCCGATCAGACCTTCTTATGCGATATTTATCAATAAAGCTCAAGGACAAACTCTAAATAAAGTTGCCATATAATTGGAAAACGTTGTCTTAACTCACATACAACTTTAGGTCTTTGAGTCACAATTCAACAGAATTTGGTTATCTTCACTCTAAAGAATATTCACAATCAATTTCTTGCGAAGAATTTCGTATACAAGCTATATGATCTTCATTTATCATCTATATCAACTAACGTCCATTTGAAATCTCTTCTTCAAATATCTATATCGAACAATCTGATGGCCTAGCTAATAGATATAGATAATTTTCACTATTTGTAACTCAAAAACCACTGAAAAGTATCAATTGGAATTGGATAAAAAAGAACAGAAAAAAAAAATAATCACTATTTCTAATGGGTAGAATACTGAAAAATCGCTATTCGTTACTCAAAAACAATCACTATTTCTAACTCAAAAACCACTGTAAAGTATCAATGGAAATAAAAAAAAGAGACTCAAGAAAGAAAGAAGCACTATTTCTATTAAGTAGAATACTGAAAGCTCACTATTTGTAGCTCAAAAGCGACTGAAAATTGTATCTATATTACGAAAATCTTTTATTTCTCTTTCGGTCTGGTGCAATTATTGTAATTTACCAAAATAGAAATAATTTCTACAAGTTATCTACTGGAATCCAACATGCAACCTTCTGCTCCGAAGTTAGACGTCTTAGGCATTAGACCACAAGGATTACATTCTAATCTCTATAAAAAATAAAAATATATCACAGATATATGATTCACACGCTGATTCTAAAAGCAGTCGTGAATTGAGAGAATATATACATCAAAAATTAAAATAAAAAAAAAGTTTTATTTTACTTGATGTAATTTGTGTGTGTGTGTTTTTTTAATAAATAACAAATTGTTTTCCGTTACATACGCGAGGCTTCCGGAGCGAAGCGACGGGTAGCCGACTAGTTATATTGAATATTAAAAAATAAAATGGAAGATAAACTGAGGTAAGATAAGTACTTCTATATAACTTTGCAATAAATTTCAACTGACAGAGATGAAAGAATGAGACAATGTAATCTAAGTCTACACGCATGAAGAAGCCTATTCGTAATAGCCTAAATTCGGGAATGAATGATACTTTACAAATGAAGAATAACCCAGTAATTACTTCGAATGAAAAAGACAAGAAACTATTATAGTTATAATGTTTCCGAAATTTCATCATAGTTCGAGAAACCAAGAACTAAAACACTCGAAATTTCGTCATATTTTACTAAATTCAATAGGCAATTTACAGTTATTCTACTTATTTCATTAATAATATTGAAATTTTAGGAAATAAACTTTGAACATAAAGTTGCATTAAAATGCATTCAAGTGTTTGAAAAACTTACTTTCGTTTCCTGGTAGGTGAGGCTTCTATCGTACATTTTTCTAGAAATATCTTTTTCATTGCAGTGGCTTAGTGTAATTCGTTTTTGAAACTGGGATTAATTTGAAATGATTTCGAACTATTTTTTGCTTTCTACTGTGCAAGACCTACTTCATTCCCATTTCCAATACATTTTTAAGCTTTATCAGTCCTTTCAATCGATTTATCTTTTTTTTGGAGAATTTACTATGACAGTCAACACTGTCCTATCAGAATTCTCAACTGGTTCGAATGTTGAAGTGGCTCTTTGGAATCATTTCAGACGAGCTACATATTTTTAAATGGGAAATTCATGAAATAGCTTAAATTTTATTTTTTAGATAACACTTTAAGAAAACGTTTATAAGATTAGAAGGTACACTTTGATTTATTTCGCAAACGTGATTTCTTTAATAATTTTTTCATTTTTAGTAGCATTTAGAAAAAAATTGAATGTTTTTAAGCTAGCATTTTTACATAATAGACATTTACTAAAAAACAAAACATACAAGTAGGGAAGTCAAAAAATTAAAAAGAAAGAAATGCTTATATATTTGCCATCTCTGTTGAGATATTTGTGACACGTGAATGTAGCTACACTGCGTAATGCAAATAAATAATATCAGTTTTCTTTCCAATGCATTCTGTCTTTTATGAAATAATATCGTATCATTGCTAAATTCAACTACGAATTATACATTACTAAATATCTACTTTCCTTTTAAATTTCTTCTGAAGATTTTTCTCATTCAGTTGCGTTTTGGTACTTTATAAAAGCTAGGAAGAGAAGACAATTCACGTGTAGATGACATTTTCAAAGCCAGCGTAATTTTGCCAGTTTGACGCTGTGATTATGTCGCACAGACACCAGAGTTTGCGTAGTTTAACCAGTATTAATGGAGTTTCACAATGACGAATTTCTCGTAACATAAAAATGTAACCAATGTATTTGAAGCGGAATAAACAAAAGGAAAATTTTTTTTATTCCTCAAAAAAAAAAGGAAATCAAACGCAAAGCTTCAATTGCGAATTTCAATTGGAAAGTTTAAAGTCAACAATGAAACCCGACGAGAATCTCGCGCTCGAGAGAAGCACGAAGCGAGACAAGCAATCCCATTGTTGTTGAATATTCGGGCTGTGACGAGAACGAAGCGACTTCTTTTGGTCACTGATTTTGAAGAGAGCTCCCGCAAGATAAGGTTCAATTCCAGCATTGAGGCCGGATTCCTGTGGACCAGAAGAAACAAATGAGACGAAGATGTTTTAAAGCGACGGAGCAAAATTCAACCGAAGTGCTAAATATAATTACTCAAGCCGCAGGATAAATTAGGAGAAGAGGGCCTAATTGTGACGAAAATCAAAGATAGCAAACCATAAGCCTATCCCGAACAAACCATAAGCCTATCCCGAACAAACCGTAAGCCTATCCCGAACAAACCATAAGCCTATCCCGAACAAACCAAATTGAAGTGGATTATTTGAAGATAAAATAGCTGACTACCTGATCCAGTTCGGAGAACTGTAAGTATTTGACTTTAATTTCTTTATGGACAATCATTTGCGTCAAAGGAAGCGAGGAAAATAGCAATAATTTTAAAGATTTCCAAACGAACTTTTCCGATGAGAGCGGAAATATTTCAAGCCACACACGGTGTTAAGCCTTAAATAAAAACCATTAATATTAAAGAAGCTAGTAGATATTTTAATCACATAAGGTGATGACATTTAAAGATAATTAAAAGAACCTGTTAATTATTTTGAGAATAATTAAGGAAAATCAGAATAAACTTGATTCTTGAATTACATCGTGAATTTCCGAATTACTATAGATAACTTTTTCGATAAGTGCTGAATTTAAATTGTGAAATGACGTTTCGATAAATATAATGTGATTTTGCTTTGAAGATATCAAGACATAAGATGAATAATGAACTGTTATAATTTATTCATGAACCTTTAATGATTTATTGATTTGTCTATCCATTTAGTAATTTATTCACAAGGTCAGTGCATTTCATCAACGAAGATAATTCCACGGGATTCGGAAAGAAGATAGGACTTTCAAGTATTTAGTATTACCTCGTACCACAGAACTCTGTACTCTTATATGAATACAATTTATTGTATTGTATACGAACTTTATTAAAAAAAAAAAAAAATTAGATCCTTATTTCATAGTATTCCCTTAGACTGACTGTGTTTAGTAGACGCAAGAAGAACTTTCATGAAATTTGGTACAGAAAATTTACCACAATTTAGCGATCAATCTCAGTTTTATTCGATGTGGAATAAAATTTTAACGATTCATATCATTTTCAAATTACCCTTTTCCAGGTGGCAACTCAGTTTCGAAGAGATGGATTTTCATAAAACTTATAGAGAGTCTTTAAAACAAAATCTTTCGAAACTTTTACAAATGTTCATTTCTTTTAACCTGTTTCTTAGAACGATCAAAGCTGACTGTTTATCAAGAATTAATATCAGTCCTTTCAGTCACCACTTCTATTAACAATATGTTAAATGGAAAAGACTAAGTATACGAAACCTTCAACTTATCATGACTTTTCCACTGCTCGCTTAAGCGCCACTTGTAGTTCGGAAACAGCAACTTTAAATATTCGCTGTCAGATATTGATTTATTGTAGTGAGAAATGAAATCGTCTTAAAACTCAGAGCGATAGAGATCTTGTCGGAAGATGTTACTTATTCAAGGAAGATTCCATCAAAGACTACATTAAACTTTCAGTAGTTACATCTTAGCCTAGACTAGTTTTCCTTTCAAAGTTAATTAGAACAAGGTTTGGATTTCCTTGGACTGGTTTACGATAACGCTTTTGAAATTATCTTTTTAGATCAGGTACCTTTTGTAAAAGTTTAATGATTACTGCAGGATTTTCGTTTTAATCCAACCAAGAGAAGCGAGAAAAGTTTTCATTCTATATTAAATATCTATGTTAGGCTGAAATAATGCAGCTTCTATATTGGCGCAGCTTAGCCGCAGCTGCTTTTGCGCCATTAAACACCAACCAACCAACCAGCTTCTATCTCTTACCTAATTTTAATACTATGTTTCTAAAACTTAACAAAGCATATAAAAACATTGCCAGTTGGGAAAACTTGATGGGATATTAATAATAAAGTGCCTTGAACACAAATACAGGTAAATAAATCTTATCAACAAACATTGTTACTGAATCAGGTAGGCCTTGCTAGAAAAATATTTTTAAATGTTCTATCATTGTCTTTTATATTGAATTTGTATAAAAACATTTTTTTTATGATAAGTGAACATGCTTGTAAAGAAATTTCTCTGTTTTCTAAGCATAGATATTTCAATTAGTTAATCTTGGAAATTCGTTTTGCAGAATCGCAAAAAATGACTACATTTTCATTATCATTTTAGTCTTTAGTGAGTACAAACTGATCCATCATAATGAAAAATGTGTCAGTTTTATTATTTTTCCTACTATTAAAAATTTGGAATATTCGATTTCACGATGGTTAATTTTGCTAAAAATTCCTTCCATTACTTTAATGAAAGCTTTTTTGTTCAATGACATAAATTTATAAAAAAAAATAAAACTTTGAGAAATATTATAATGAAGAATGGATATGTATTAACAAATCAATGCCCAAATATTCTACATTAAATAGGAGTCCTCCAATATGTAGCATTTAATAAACAAACATACGGTTTTTGTAAAATTTATTGTAACATTTATTGATTTTTATTACAGTAGAAAAATTGTTAAATATATATATGTTTTTGAAGAGAACATTCGAATAAAGAATATAACAGGCCAAGGATTGTAATAAGATGTTCAAAAATATGATTTTAAATTAATTAAAAAAATGAACTAGTCAAAATACGAACACTTTTTTACCAAAATTCTTATACAAATGTTAATTAAGAAAATCAGTTAAAATATAACATGTCTGATTAGGTAGAATGGTTTAAAAAATGCGTTTTCAGATTTTTGTACATTGTTAAAGCAATAAAATTATTTAACTTGAAGTAATTGTAAACTTTTCTTCCATCAATTCTTGAAAAAAATTTTTTGTTTTTAAATTTATGACTTTTTTTAACATGTAAGTTAACGAAGAGATATTTAGGAAAAAGAAATACATCTTACAAATTTACTGTCAAATTTAAAATGGTATAAATATAATTGAGTTTACAATAGCAAAATTTTACATATAATAAAAAAGAATACCTTAAGCCAAACAGCAATTTGTACCATTTCGATAATTTAGTGAAAAACTATCCTTAATATTTGAATACATTTTATTTAAGTTTCGTATTTGCTTCAAATCAAAGTATCATTTGCATTCACTGGGTCATATCTGACCTGATTCCGTTCAAAGTTTTGGTTTAAGGTTTTTGTCCTCCTGATATTTAGAATAGCTCCTCTAGAGAAATAGCCCCAAACATTCTCTTTTATAATAAACCTATGTTTGTAGAAAAATGGCTGATAAATTCATTTCCTATAGGACTCACAACGTTCGCTTCATGATGAATTGTAACAGGTAGGCGAATCCATTCCCTGTCCTGTATCTGTATCTCTTCTCTCACTTTGTTTCTAATTCACCCAATGTCTAGATGTTGTGATTTCAAACTATCTACAAGGGCTATGAATAATCAAGAACGTATGTTACTATGTTAAACCCAGAATTACATATAATACCTAGTGTTTGTAACGTCTCTGTGCAACTGTTACCATATCATGTTGGCAGTTGAGAGACTTTAGAAGCACATAAGTAAATCCCTGTTTTTCATCTTATTTGTTTTTGTTTTTTTATAGTAATTTGGAATTGATGAAATTTTCTGCAATTCTCCAGGAATTAAGCAAACAAAACATTAACCTACAATATTTTCTTTTTAATTATGATATTTGGAAAGCTAAATACCATACAGTGGAGGACAAAATAAAATTTTAATTGTAAAATAAAGATAAAGAGATGTAATGAAAAACTTTTAGGCGTAATAATTCATATTAAGAAATTTTTTTAACACAAATTTAAGCCAAATAATTTTGGTTTGAATTAGCTAAATTTTAATGCTTAAACTGTTTTGATTCCAAATATATATCAACTGTCAATTCCTTTTTCACTTTTAATGATAAGGGCACAATTCTTCCAGCCGCCATCACAAGAACAAGTATTTGGTGATTATTTCTTCTGTTTCATATTGAGTTTATTTTTGTCCTATCTTTTTCACAGCGAAATTTATTGTATTGTTAGAGAGCATGTAACTTGGTGGCTGAAGTGGGACAGATTGCAGAGCAATATGCTTCTTGTGGAAGTGACTTTAAACAATAGCTTGATTGGCAGAGCATAGATTTGCTGTGAAAGCGACATCTGAATTATGAATTTGGAAACAATGGTTTCATTAAAAGGTGGAACTAAGTTTATTTTTTTCTTTCATTTCTTCACTCTTATAAAGTGAGGAAAAAAAGAATAAGCAGAAAAATTTGAAGGCATTTTAAAATTAAAAAAAAATAAATAAATAAATAAATTATAAAACTATGAAGTGAAGACAATGGACAGAGAAGGTTGCTTTTGCTTGTAAAAAAAAAAGATAAAAAAAAAACGGAATCTAAATTAATCTAATCGAAATGGTAATTCAAATGCGTGAGATTTAGTTTTAAAAATATCGTAGGCAATATTTTTGTAATTGCAGGAGACGGTATTTCAGCAGATGAAACTATCTCCTTTTAGAGAAGCCTTTGTACAAAACCCACCAACAGATGTCGTTCGCAGCAACGCGTCTCTGTGGCATTGAGTCGAAATGATATTTCTTTTAAATCTGTTAATTATAAAAGTAGGTTACTTCTGTCAGACCTAAATGTCAGAACATCTTTCTTAATCTTTTTCTATAATTTAAATTACAGTTTCCGCTGCTATATTCTGATAAACAATTCTGAAACTACTAAATTAAGCCGATTTGGTAAATGTAATCCTATGCGAGGTAATTTATAATGTCTCTTTCACCTCAATTACCTGCCTTAAAAACCTCATGTAATTCGAACTCAACCAACTTAAAGCACTTAAATTAAGGCGTTAATGTGTCTGTAACTTTACGTTTATGATACTAAATACCAAAATAAATCTCCTCAGTTATTGCATAGTAAATTACAAATGTATTTATTCACTTTTAGAGCAGCATAAGAATGCTTTTCATTCTTATAAATAGGTTTAAGGAAGTTCATTATTTCCCTATTATTACATATCCAAACATCGTTAAATTTACGACTCTAAAGAAGAAGTAAAGAAATTAAGGAAAATAAACTCACGTTATTAAACATTCAACCATTACTTAAAAAGCCATTCATTTCCGAAAAAATACATAAATATTAAATACAAGATGTTGGAAACTGAGAAAGTTTCATGTCCGAAAAATATTCTTAATTTTATCTAATTTTATTGTCTGTTAATATGTTTTATTGTTAAGATATTCTTCATATGGCATCCTCCTCTACTTGTTAAATTTTACTAACAGAATAAAATACCTATCAAAGAGGGACTGTGGAACGATCTACCAGACTTAGTGGTCGATAAGATATTTTCCTATGTAGCTCAAAGCGATCGCATTCGCGCCAGTTCGGTGTGTAAAAACTGGGCTAAAGCATTCGAATCGCCCAATCTCTGGAAATGCATTGATATCAGTTTGACTGGCGAGAAACACAGTAAAAGGAAGAAGAGCCGAATGTAGAGGAGGTGGAAGAGGACGATTCTGACGATCAAAAATACAAGTTACTTTTTTAAAAGTTCTTACTGAGATATGTTGAAGTATTAGAAAATCTAAAGAATATGATATATGATATATGATATAAATAAGATATAAGTTTAGGAATTCATAGAGATCGTTTTAGTTAGATAGTTCTAGCTGTAGAGGGCAAATTTGTATTCTACAATCCATCGCATTTTAGGTGGATATACAAGGTTCGGACAAAGAGTGCAAGGGATCCTTACGTTTTGCTTTATCTGTTTTTCCGATAATTGCTTTCAAACTCAAGGGCGGAAAGCATATCAACACCAATGAGATCGTGTTTTCAGGTAAGGAAGATCCTTAAGATACCTTATGTTCCAATGCTACAGTAATAGGAGAATGGCGTAACAATGAGAATGGTATAGTACCGTAACGTCTATGTAGTATAATTTACTGTTAAGGCAATCTGATAGAAGTAAAAGATATCAATAAAACAGCTCTAGCTGTAAAGTATTAGTCTATAAAAGTATATCTTTGAGAGTATAAAGTTGCTTCTATAACATTGCAGATAGTCTCAATATAAATCGTTTTAAAGAACTCCATTAATTTTCTTTAAAATTACCTATAATTACGGCGACTTTAAGACACTAATTCTCAGGAACTCGGAGCTTTTAACATAAATTACTTTATACAGGAATATTTGCGCTCATGTACCCCATTTATACATTTTCCTTATTAATTTGTTTTCCTCATTCTTAATTAATGTGTTTTGCTTAATTTTGTTAAAAAAGTAATTTCTGAAAACAGCTAAAGCTTAATGATATTTAGAATTAAGATCTAGTCACAACATATTAATTAAACCATATTATGTTTTTTTGGTGAATTAAAGTTTAATCGATATTTAGAATTTTCTAAAACTTTCAGTCTGCTGTTCTGCTGAAGTTTGGAAATAATCCTTTATCTACATATAATAAAAAGCAGTCTTTATGACAATTAATTGGTATGTTGAAAAGAAAGAATGCTTCTCTTTTGCGACGCAGTTATCTTAATTTTAAGCTTCTAATACAATCCCTCTTTTACATAAATGTAGTACTTTAATAATTTATTGTTTCTTCCTCCGCAAAACATTAACCTGTATTTTCTTCAGAAACACGAATATTTTAGTTAATAACTCCTTGAATAAGTTCTCAATGTAGACTGGATCATAAAACAGTTTAATATATTTTACCACTGCCTGAATTCTAATTTATTACTTCTAACCCAGATGCCTTCATAAGCCTGGCAAGACAAATATTGTCTGTTTATGAAAAACTGTTTCGCTTCGGATTCAATTTCAAAGGTTTTATGGATATTTTTATGATATATCCTCCAGTTCCTAACGGGCAACGTTCGCTTCCAATGATGGTTAATCACAACTGAAGCATTTTATATTCTTTATTTCAAAATTGGAAATTCGACACCTGTCGCCCTTCAATTAGACAGTTTCCACGAAAAAATAATCAATTCAATCTTCTTGGAATATTTATGAACTTCAAATTTATTGAGAATACTGAAATTCGAAAAACAAACAGATAACTATTCCAGCCCTTTGATTGGAGTGATATTACATCGTATTTGATCGTTAACAGTGAATTCCTATGAGATTTCGCCCCTTCCTCCATCCTTTCGCGCCGCACTTTTCTTGTTCATAACTTTATAACGAACTTAAATAGTTATTCGTGTTTTATAACTACATTTGATAAAATACAAAATAATAGTTTCTAAAAACAAAATGTTTTATAAATCAGGTTAAAAGAAACGCATAATTTCAAAATCAAAAATGGACAGTTATTTCATTCTTATTAAGATTCTTCATCTTATTTTTGTTTTGTCAGTACAAGTAAACCCGACATTATCTTCTGTAACTTGCTCGGCTATTTTGCATATTATTTCCCGCGAATCTAATTCCCGTTCATGCTTCTTCGTGCAATTCGAAAGTTATTCTAATACATTAGCAGATAGCCAATAATCTTCTATCAAGTGAAGGGAAAGTTTATGAAAATAAATGTGTGTTTTTAACTCGTACAGTTTCGAGTTCGATTGTTGGTTGGAGGAAGTAGATTTAAACTCTGGCGGAAATCTTTTCCTGGATCTTTATCATCCAGAAGGATTCTAGGGCTCATCAAAACTTTTTTATTGAGTATCGGATTCTTTTAAAACCTGGCACATGGTATTTTTTCTAAATTATAGGCTGGCAGCTGATCTTGAACGAGATTTGATAGATATAATTAAGCTATTAAATTTAAGATGTATGACTCATTCAGTGCTTGGTATATACTGGACTCAAAGGAACTGAGCATTAAAAAAACTTCATTATTTATTGTCCATTAACCAGTAATATCACAATAAGTGTAATCCCAGGAAGCTCAAATTTCAGTATCCTTGATAAACAAATTGCATATTGTAGTTGTATGTATAAATAATACCAACTCTGGATAACTCTCAACCAAAAACTTTTTAATCATTCATGATATTTGTTTTCTTCTAATCGCAGAAACTTCTTCAGATGACTTATGATATGGATATAAACATATCCTCTATCAGTAGAATTCATTACAAAAGGAATTTATAAAAACAATATTTTTGTTTCGTGACATATAATTACAAGTGATTACAAAAACAATGCTTTAATTTAAAATTCATGAAATACAATAAGTAATTTAAATAAATAATATTTTTGTTTCTACAACAACTAATTATAAAAACAATAATATTTGTTTTAAATTCGTGAAATACAATAATTAAGAATAATAATCAATATTTTTGAATAATAATAGAACAGCTTTGTTTGTAATGAAAAAAATTGAGTTCTACAAGAACATTTTTGTGTTTTTAAACATTTTTTTAAATTTACTAAGGGTAAACCTACTGACTTTTAAGAATCTATCCTTATTCATACAAGGATGTATCAGTTATTGTACTAACAAAAATATTGTTTATTTACTTACTTATTGTAATTCACGAATTTTAAACTAAAGCATTGTTTTTGTAATCACTTATTATATGTCACGAAACAAAAGTATTGTTTTAATGATTCCTTTTGTAATGAATTCTACTGATAGAGGATATATTTATATCCCTATCATAAGTCATCTTTTCAGAAGTTTTTTCGATTAGAAGAAAAGAAATATGAATGATTAAAAGGTTTTTGGTTGAGAGTTATCCAGAGGTTAGTATTATTTAATCAATGAAGTTCTAAGTTTCCGATAATAGTTGCATGTATGTTTATTCATAATTACTACTAGATATATATTTACATATAAAAATATTTAAGTTAGATTTTTCTTTTTACTAAAAATTGACTGATATGAAAAGAACTGAATATTGCAAATGAATACATTAATTTCCAGACACTTTGCGACTAAAAAACGAAATGCTTTCCTAGGCGTTATTTATGATACATTTTAATTCGTTATGGGTTAAATGTCTTTCATTCCTTAAGAAAACTAATAAATAATTATCAAACTTAGAAAACAACGAATAGTTGTACACTTCCCAATAACTTTTTACCCATCATTGTCTGATTGACAGTTCATGTTTTCCACATAAATAACTCCAGGTGCAGATGAAGTAGATGGAAGACCGGTCTGATTATGAGATGACTAATACCGCTAATTTTCAAACATATTGTCTGCAGAAGAAGTTAATTCTTTTTTCATCATCAACAATCTCACTGTAATCTACTAAGCAGTCATAAACACATGTAGTCTTATCTGTTCGCTACAGATGGAACATTCGAGAAATACGCGTCTTAAAAGTTATCATATTTGAGTAAAAACAATTAAATATTAAAAAATACTTAATAAGAAATGTCATTCACAATTAGCATTGGAATTCTGCAATCTGTTCCCTGTGCTGCATGCGATCTTTGCAGAAACATCAAAATACACTGTTTACAGTTTGGGCATGAACTTGTTTCTCTACAAGGCTATCAATCTGTTTTCTTACTTAAGTAGCCTTTCTGTGTTGCATAACTGAAACTTTACATAGAAATAGAAATGAATCAAACTATAGTATTTTTTGGAAGAATTTGCTAATGAAACATTGTAAGAAAAATACGTAATATATAGTCGAATACAATACCGACATTTCGGTGTTTTGTTACAAAATCTACAAATCATTTCGAACGAGGTTGTAACTATTATGATTTTATTTCTTGTTACTAAGAAGATAACAATAATTGAAAAAAGGTATACTGCTGCATAGGCCATACATAATGTACAGCATGTAAAGTATAGAATCTTAAGATTATCAAGACTCACAACTACGAAATGGTTGCCGAAGTACATTTTCACTCTAACTGACCTTTGGTTCTGCAGACCATTGTTAGATGATTCACAACGACATTGAATAAATATTTATTTCTATTAGGTCACAAAATAATGTTAACTAAAATGCATTGTTAAGTAAATTTTAATACAAAGAACGTATATAAAATTAGTCCTTCAACAGCAACCCAAAGAAACCTGCATTGTGGTATCTCAGGTCAATATAAAATATTTTTTAGTAAGTATTTATTTATATGTTTGAAGCTTAATTGTTTTGGCATAAATGTAAAATACAAACATGAGTTTAAAAAAATTAGGAGGGTCTCATTCAGCTTTGCATGAGGTCCCAGAAATTCTAACTATGCTATTGTTTTACAAAAAAAAAAATGTATTCTTAACTAAAAATATATTTAGCCTAAATCCCGTCTTTGGAAGGAGATGTAACTAATTTATTTAGATATTAGATATAATTACTTAGATGTTACTTAGATGTAACTACCTAACTGCTTTCATGATGAGATCAGTGTGTAAGAATTAGCTCGTCCTTAGAACAAATCTTAGGTTTAATTCCAAGTATTAATTAATAAGATAAAGCAGTGCCAATACATTGTTTTAGCTTAGCTATACTTTGTGCGACTGAAAGTTTGATTTTTAGTCCTTAATTTCAATTAAACGAGCAATGAAAATTATACCCAATGTATTTTTTTCTAAGTTCTAAGTTTTAAATCTTTGTCTAATTAAGTTCTTTGTCTAAGTTTTAAATCCCTTTCTCTAGTTTGATTCATTTCAAACTTGAAGGTTTCAGTTAGTTTCTCAGTGCAATTGGTTCTCGTGACTGACGCCAAAATTTTGCTGCGCAGCCGCAAGCTCGAATGTACTGTAACGCTCCGCAGCCGACCTTTGCTCTCTTTTTATGTGTATTTTATCTTCCATATCTTTTCTATTGTCAAGTATCTTTTTTTCCTATGTTCTAAGTGGTCAGATGCACTCTGGTGAATGGTGTGCAAATGTTGATGTTCCAGTTCTCCTTCAAATTTCCAGTTTTTAAAGTTGTTTTATGACTTCGGTTTTAAATTCTTTTCTTACATATATGTGCTTTTGTTCCAGATAAAAAAACACGCAATTTTACCAGAAAAAAAGTTGTTTTTTCTTTCTTTAAGAAATGATGATGTGAAATAAAAATTAACAGTTATACAATCAATGACAATATAGATTTTCTCATGCTTGAGATTTGTAGAGGTTAAAAGATACCTGAAAATCAATTCATTTTACTCTCCTGAATCAAGAAAAACTTCAACATAAATGAAAATATATACTCGCAATATTAGATTCGTTACTGAAAGGTTTAACTAAAACAGTTTGAACTACTGACAGTTCAAATTTAAAATTGCATAAATAATTTGCAATGAATATAATAAACTGCCAGGAGTATTGATATTAATTAAGTAATACAATTAATTTATATTTAAAAAATAGAAATATTTAACAGAATTCTTAATTTTTTTGGTTCTTAATTCACTTATCCGCTTTCCAGAATCCCTGGTGCCAATATGATAAAAATATAAATATAACATAACTACAATAAATATAAATAGTTATATTGCTTATTTCTATCCGTCTATAGTATTCTGTCCGGAGACAGGTTCGATTCTATGGAATTCACGTGGTACTTCCAGAAACACCTGGGGAGAGATACTGGGGTGGTTTCCCGTTGCTTGCCCCAGGACGCCATTAAGGAATGACGTCAGACCGAAGAGAAAGTGAAGAAGAGGCTGACAACATAGGAAAAGAAATTGAAACAGCCAAGCCACGGCCGGGAATCGAACCCGGATGCCGACACATTGCCCTCACAGCAGACCGCCGTCAAGACCGCTCGGCCACGCCGGCACGGCATTGCTGATTTATAATAAACAATAACAATATTACTTCTTTATAATAAGCAATAACAATATTAATCTTTTGTAAAGGATTTCGAATTCTTTCTGCTCACACCAGAAAAGTCTCAATGATAAAGAAACTACTCTGAAATATTCATGCACTATTATTAAGATATTTTATCATTATTTCAGTCATTTATAAAAGAATCTTTTCTGATTCTTAGAAATCACTTAGGCTTTGTTTCATTTGTAATTCATGAACGTTAGTAGCTGCCCTCAAAGTTCAAGATATACCTTTGTAGTTCTCAGCATATCTTCTCTATAGTAATACTGAATTAAATGATAAAAGGTTAGAAATCTGGAACAAATGGCATATATGGAAAGGATTTAACACGAAAAGAAATTCTGTGCTCTTTGCAGTTTCTTATTTCTTGTCTTTCTTTTTTTAGGACAACCCCAGAGAATAATACTTCCTGGACAGCATCCACAAATGATAGGGGGAGTCCCCCTTCGACCGATATTAAAGGTAAAGCAATCTATTCTGTTTTTTTGTTTTTTTTGAATAGACATATAACAGCAAATATAAATATATGTATAGGTATACAAAACATACCGCAAAGATCACTTTAGTATAAAAGTATATTTTTCATACAAGAACTATACTGCTTTGTATTACGATTAGCTGATCAGTGACACAGGCTTGCTATGTTCAAAACACGGTTGTTCATTACTTTGTCATAACTTTACCATAATATCCTCTAGAGCTTTACAAATCAGTAAGTCCGTATCAATATCTTTTTCAAGCATTACAGGAATGGGACTTAAGGACAAAAACATTGTTTGCAAAAAGTCATGTATTTTACCAAATACATAAGAGAAATACATAGGTTATTTGACTATTCTTTCTTTATATTCCTTCATACTTGCTGTAATAAAGGATGTTCAATCAATTTTTGTATTTTTCTTCATAGCTTTAAACAAACTAATATTGCTCTCTTTAAACTACAGTTTAGACGAATGTTGATATAGATTTTCTGACATGTGATAGCATTTATAATGTTTTGATTTATACGTGCTTTACAAATAAATTCGACCACAGAAACACTTATCTGCAATTAGTAATTAGTTGAATAATTAATAGTAACTAACATTAATCATTTCAAAGTATGCGGAACTAAGCAATTTCACAAGTACTGACAATATAAATCAGCTTCTACTCTGCTACGAGATTACGAACACCTTGGTGCGTGATTTCCAGACGAGAACAGAGAGGATAGGGTGCGGTGGGGGAATCAAAATATTATAGTTAGATCGTATCTTGTCTGTGAATAGGCAGGCCAAGCTTCAAGAAGATCCAGCACTTACGTACTATCAGGACCCACTTTTTATAATCGATTTCTGGTTTTTATTTTAAATCATTAACCCACCAAATGTGTAATAAAAATAGGTACTTACGTATTACCTAATCTTGTTTGGAAGTAAAAAAATTCATTTTAATTAACACTAGTAATTACGTCCCGCAACAATGACGGGATAACAATGTGATAGCTTTTAGTTGAGGTACAGTATTTGCTGAGTTTGTAATTTATTCATTCAAGTCGAGAAATGACTAACGAACACAGGAGCATTTAAACACGATTTCCAAGTAGTCACTGCTTGTTTTTTCAGTATTAATCAACCTAGTATGGTCATCTCAAGAATAGAGTTCGATTTGGAGAAACTGTGTTATGTAATAACTACGACAATAAATACATTCTGTTAGACAGGGAATCCCTTCTTAGGAATTTATTTCTGTCTCAGTCAACGTACAAGAAATGAGAATTATCAATTGCATCAAAAATATAGATGGATGTTATGCAAAAGTGCAGTAAGATGAAAATAGAATGAAAATGTAATCTAACCAAATATATAGGAAAAAGAGTTTTGCTGTTTGACCTTTCTTCTTGACTTGTCAACGTAATTAGGTTGAAATTTCGTTTGAATTTATATATCTAATCAACTAAAATTACACTGATCTTAGTTTCAAAAAATACGTAACAATACCTGCTGTAAGAGTAAAACGGCATTAGGCAATCGGGAGAGGGATACAAAAAACAAAGACTCCTCCTCAAAATTTCAGATATTTAAGATTGCATAGTTAGTGTACGAGTTATTAAAGACTATTTATTTGAATTAGTTCTTGAAACAATTAGTTTCCTATAAGAAAGCAAATACATTCATTGAAATCTCCGAATTCAAGGAATGCTCGGCTTAAATTAACGATCTTCATCATTCATTGGGCTTTCAGACACTTACTGCAAAAATAAATAAATAAATAAATAAATAAAAAAATGTGCGAAGGAAAAATTCACGAGCAGCTATCATTAGTCAGTGTTCTTAACATTCTAATTGTCATCAACTGTAACAACTGTTCCCTTTAGCAACGATAAGTGTACTTTCTTTAAAACTTGGTAATTACGTAAGTTGAGACATCACAGTCAAATTTAACAAGTTTTGTAATTCCTGTTAACTTTATTCATGATTTTCTGCTGTATCGTTGCTACAAGGAAGTTTACTAATATCTGATGCCAAGAAAACATACATTCATGAGACGGTCTATAAGTAATATTTCTATAAGAATGTAAAATATTGATTAAAAGTTTTAAATTCGAGTAATAATTAAACTAGAACTACATTAACTACATATTATTTTTTATGGTATTTTTCTTCAAATAATACCTAAGTTATATCTAACAAACTAGCATTCGAATGCAGCTGATACGACCACTTATTCAAGAAACCACTGAATATATTAAATTTATGATTCTCCTTTCAAATTCACTGTTTACTATTTTACTATGATAGCAGCACTTCTAAAGATTCGTGTACTGATTGACTGTAGCTTTAAAATCTATCATTTGTATTTTTTTTATTAAACAATGCAAAACTTAAGCCCCGTATTTCGACATATCATGAGAAAATATTGATATTTGCATCACAGTATTCTAAATAATATACTTTCATATAAATAATAATAATTCTAAAAATAATACAAAAGATGTAATGAACATAGAACATCGGCTTTACAAAGAAATATATTTTAATATTTCTAGAAATTAAAGAGGATAGAAAGCTTTTAGAGTCATTTTATTTTTGAAACTATCAAAATATTAATGCGATTTTTCTCGATTTTTCAGACAAAAATATAGTTAGATTTCAACCAACGAATGGACCAGATGTAACACAAAGATCAACATTAATGTAAGTACTGTTCAATTCAAATTTGTTGAAAGTGTTAAATGTACAGAATGCTTCAAAAAAACAAAAACAACTTTTCATTTTAAATGTCCTAAATATTACTGAACAAAAAAATCTTCCTCCTTAACCATATTTTCCCCTCACGTCGGACTCCCCTATTTCTCTTGAGTTTCGTCCTCTTGAATGGGAGAGTGACAAACTTCATTTCCTGTATAGGGTCCCTCTGCCTGTCACGTCTACAAAACAAACCCCTGTCTCCCACATCTGATCGAAAACATTCTGATGACAGTTCCACTGTGGATCTAGTATAACTTTCAAAGTTCAATAACTGAAAGCCCTAGTACAAGGGCTCTTAACCTTGGGTCCATGCTATCTCTTCAGTTAAATAAACCATTGTCCCCCTTTATTTAAATTCTTTTATTAACTAACCCCTCCATCTTAAATAATCCTTTCCTTTGATACTAATATGATGTAAATATTATATTATTTTTGAACAAATAAAAATAAAAATATTATATTTAAGTAAATCAGTAGTGAGAGCGATTTGAAACGTGCAGGTTGAAATTATACAGTAGTGAACAGATTCTAGAGATATTATTGTGATTTTGATAGACACAATAAAAGGCTTTTTCTTCATGTGAAAAAAGGTTGTTAGACTGTTATAAATAATGAAGGTAATATTTCACCTGCACTAAGTAATTTATAGTGAAGAAATAAGTTTCAGCCAATACACAAATAAATTAGTGCTACCAATGAGCTCCACATAGGAAGCTCGAAAGCTCCAGAGCATATATGTATATTTTTAATTATAAATTATATTTATACTTTTTAACTTATTTTTATGTCTGCTGAAACTTATTTCTTCACAGTTATAAATAAAATGTTGAATGTCCCTGCCATTAACAAAATAAGACTCATTTAATTTTTTTAGTCTCAGCAAAAAAGAAAAAAAATAACGTAATTCAATCAAAATAAAATTAGAAGAAAAAAAAAAGATGCAGACTACTAAATGTTCATGATGTAAAGTAAAATGCTGCAAAAATTACTACACAAAAACAACCGAAGAAAGCAACATAATAATATATCAATATTTTAAAACCTGAGACAAAAAAAATCAGCTTTATGGAACATTATTCACTGGTTATAATCTAAAATTATTAACGTCAAAATTCGAAGAAAAATGTTCTTACGTCTGTCAATTATAGACAAATACAAAGTAAACCTTACAAAAATAATGCAACTTCCCTCCCCCGTCCTCCTCCAAAAAAATAACATTCGAAGTTATCTCCTCTCATTAATTCATCATTTCATCATTTCCATTATTCTTCGAGTATTTTTTGTGTAGAGAAACTTGGATGTTTCTAGAACATATATAAACCATATACCGTATAAACATTGTATTTATATATCGTTGTCGTAGCGCCAATGTTCGTTCCTCTCGACTTTTTCACAACTGTTAAGACAATGTCTACTGGAATTAGATGGTGTTAGTGGAGCCCAACTTCTGGTCCTCTGGCAGATTCTTTGTCCTCTGTTCTCTTGGCAACAGATGTAAGACTGGTATTTATTACAAACAGGCTTAAAGTTTGAAATAATTACTGAATTTGTTTTTATATTTACACACAATATTTATTGTAACCGTTTAAACAAAATAAATGTAATATTTGCTTCTTCATTTCATCAGTTACGTGAGTTTTATTACAGACATACAAATCATCCCTTTTTTGAGGATTTTCGACTAGCAACCAAGCTGTCGGAACGGAGCTCGTTCGTAAGTCGGGAATTACCTGAACAGTATTTCACTATTAAATTACGGATTGGACTTAATTTCACTGGGCTTGTTAAAGGTTTTCTACATTACAAATGCCTCAAGTAACCACTAGACATATGAACACACCTTCGTAATTTTCGTAAAAATAATAATAATCTATTTATTATTAAAATAACTAAAGTTTTACACGTAAAATAAACCAAGGTAATTAATAATTGAAGTACTTATCACATATAAGACCTTAAAACTGAAAACCTAAATAACAAAACAAAAAAGAGTTTCAAAGAATTAAAGACATAAAAGAAAGACTAATTTCTGACATTATTAATGGAAATATTAAGCTATAAATGCTATAAGATAAATATTAAATTACTTTAAATCATTATAATATTATTATAATATATTAAATGAATTACTATAATAATTATTGAATTATTTTAAAATAATATTAATATAATTATTAAATTTATTTCTTTGTTATTTAATTAGCATTTTCTCTCTCTTATTTTATTTACTTAAGTTATTTATTAAATATTATTAATTTTACTATATTATTAATTTTATTTAATTATTTATTTTTTATTTATTGAAATTATACAATCAGTTCCTGTACTACAGATGTGCATTTGCATAAGCACACCTAATAGGACTGAGGAACATTTTAAAAAAAAAAAAAAAAAAAAAAGATAACCAATCAATACAAATAAACAATAAATTAAACAGAAAACAAATGCGTAAAATAAGTACAAATGATAGAAGAGTTTGAAGCATTATAAACAAAACAAACCAAAAATATAAGTAACAAACATCAAGCGGCAGAACACTGAAGATGAAAATGAAAAGAGAATTGAATTTTTTGAACATTATCCCTGTAATTACAAAAAAACAAAGAAATAATTAAAAGTTAAAAGAGATTGCAATATTTTCGAAGGAAAAAATTCTAAATTATTACGAACACAAATTTGCATTCTAAAAAAATTGCATGTGCTATGTAATTATTAGTAATTATTTTAATTTAACCAATCCAAAAATCATATTTTCCCCAGTCAGTTCATCCTTGTCCTCGATAAGTAATTCCCATTATTAATGTCATGGATTAGTATAAGTCGCAGAGTAAATTTCATTTAAGGGACAAATAAATTGAACAGTTAAAACTTTTAATAGTACAAAGTAATAATCAATAATAATAATATCTTAATAGCAATGATAAATAAATAAATAAATATTATTAAGTAAAAAAGAAAATAAATTTAACGTGCTGTGAGGATTAGTAAATAAAGCAAAAGAAATGCAGCACTTGAATAAAAGGTGAAATTGCCTTTCTGATTAGATTATGGGAAGGAATTGGGAACGGCCGTTTCGTCCTTTTACGGACCATCAGCCCAATCCCCGCCTTCCCTTAACAGAATCAGAAAGGCAAAATCTTCGTATTCAAAACTTATGCAGATGCTTTTCATTAATGTACTAAAAAATCTTGAAATTAGTAATTATTTTTATCAATACATTATAACATAAAACTTAATTTGCAATAATAGTGAATATAATGAGTAGGGCAAGGCGTTTAATGACCTATAATTTGCTAATAAATGACAAATAAAAAATGCATTTACGACCTAAAAATAGTAAAAAATGACAGAAAAATAAAAAAAAAATGAGCAATAAAACATTTGAGTTTATTACATTAAACCTTTTTTTTTACCTTTTTTAACTTTGACAACAAAAAAAAAAGGTCTACTTGTTTTCTGGAAAAATTTGTTGGCTTAAATGAGGACAAGCAAAGAGACTGAATAATAAATAAAATCTCAATGTATAAAAAAAATGACATTGCCTTCCAAAAAACTACTAAAAATTCTCAAAATGATCTATCCCTAAAAAATGCCGAAAAATGCACAAAAATGCCCTAACGATTTGCTTTTATTTAACCAATTATTTAATGTTACACATTTTCATATATGCGAACCATGTTTCAACCTTCTTACAAAAAAGATGCAAAATCATCAAATTCCTTGCCCTAATAATGAGCTTGTAATATATTATACTGTATTAATGTAAATAACGACTACATTAAATTATTTTTGATTCCATTATTACATTGGATTGTATTAATTATATAGTGATATATATCTATTTTGTTTTAATAGAATGTTGCATTTATTCTTTACGATATATTTGTATTTCTATTTGAAAATATTTCGCAAAACCTCAAAGTTATGAATTTTTGGGATGTGTCTAGAATTGGAATGATACGATGATGAATAAATATTAAAAGAAAATCAGGACATAATTAAATATAAACATAATTATACACATATGATATTATTATATTAAATGAAAATTATGAAATTCTAAAAACGTATTTTTCTTTTTTTTTCTTTTCAGACACCAGTGACAGTTTGTATTGAATGATACAATACATGAAGAGTGACTTTGATCTAAGGGTGAAATGAACTACACAAGTGCCCGCGAAAGTAAAAATGCCCTTTATAAGGAGATTGTCACAAGCGAACAAGCAACGCGCTGAGGAAATAATAAATAAACAAAGACAAATGATCAATAGCTTTGCTTGTTTCTTGACCCTGAATACAATGGACCAATATTATTACTGGCGTTATTATTCTGTTTGGACTAGAAATAAACGATCTATAAGGTGCATTTTTTTTCCTTCTAATCAATATTGTCCTTTTACTACTGAAGCAACGTGCTTTTGTAAGTCTCCGTTTGCGTGAAATAGGATTGATTACTCAACCTTGTATGTGTGTTTGTGCGTGAGTCAATGACGGATTACAGAAGTAGAGTCACTTGTTGGAAATTGGTCGTAGCTGGGCTTTGGGTGTAGACTAATCATCTGCGGACCTACATTGATCATGTCGACATGCATCTGTGCAAGAAATTACCCCCGAGGCTTAATGATCACGAAGAGGGGCTGGCAATTAACTTCGAAAACGGCTAATCGAACTGTCTGTTTTCTTCCTAGCTGCAAGAGCTAAAGACAATTCGTGATCTTCTCAATATGTGGCCCTACTTAAACAAATATTCCATTTTTAAACTGCACAATCCTATAGCCAATACAGTCTTCAGAGTAAACAAGGAAAACAATAAAACAACCTTTTTAAATGTGAATTGACACCTCAGTTTCAAGCTTTCTGCTTTCTAAAAATGTATTTTGTACTTCCGGAAATTTAAAAGCTGTTTCCATCTTCGCCAGCGTTGAATTAGACCTAATATTCCAAAAAGGAAATGCTTCAGCATTTGGTGTTTTATCTACAATTTGCATTTTAAAGTATCTTGAATGCTTTGACAACATTCATTACAAAAAAAGTCATTACCAAAGATTTTATAAAAATTTTATAAACTTTTGTAGCTGAGGAGCAATTTATTCCTAACCTTTCCGGAAAAATTTCCATGAATTGTGTACCTGAAAAAAAAAAGGATGTATTAAGATGATCTACTATATAATGTATTGCATGTGCATAACTAATGGTCAACACAAAAATGGTAATAAATAAGTCGGAGGATATATTTTATATGTGAATGTGGAAAATATAAAATTAGATTTTTAGGCTAAAAGTAGAATTTTAATTGAGTATTGTGAATATTTTCTAAATTGCAGATTCTTTAGATATTGCCAAACAATAACTTACCCTACCACAATGTCGTGTTATGCCCATGTTTTTTACATTAACTGATGGATCTTTTGTAAATATGTGCTGTATTCAGCGTTAGGATAAGTTTATTAATGTATCTGAAGACATAAGAATGCAAATGGACTGTGGAGAGCTCAAGGACCTCACCATAGGGCAATTGTTCTAGTAAATATAAATCAACTTTTGTGTACAGGAGAACAAGTGCTGCCGAAAGCTGCCTTTCAAAGAAATTTGCCTAGGAACTTCAGTTTATTTTGATCCTTTCTCTATTTTGTAAAATATCCACAGTAACTTTTCTATATACTAACGAACTTAGCAACATACTATGGGATGCAGTTGACATATTTGCTGTATGGACTTTTCACTACCAATTTACAAACGAACTTTCATTTCGAAAGAGACATTACCCCTAAACATTCTGATAGAATGCAGGAAAATCCTAATTCAAATCCTACATTGTTGTAATAACAAGATGTCTTTCCTTTATTATACCTTTTACCTTTCACTGTTTCTTTTAAATAATCAACAATGATGTATTCCTTATATAAGAACTGTCGTTTGAAACATAGATGAGTTTCATTAGTTGATTGGCTGAAATTTATAATCAAAACATAAACTTATAATTGGTTGTAACGTATGTAACTGTTACATACGTATGAAGAAATTCCAATTGCTATGTCTGGAACATAAATAACTATAAGACAGTCGTCTTTTTAAAGTAATACAACATTGTCTTTCATTAAATGTCCTAATGAATGATTTATTTTTGGGATTTAACCAAAATACCACAACACAACTTGTCTTTCATTTTTATTATAAAATTAATTAACATCTCCCTTACAAATATAAATGTCATTAATGTTTGATCATGATGACTGATTTTTTCCAGTCGTAACATGGGAACAAATGCATTTTTATAAATTTCTGTGCTAAAAGCTTTTTTTTTCAGAATGCACACTCACTAAGATAGCATCGAGTTCTAGAATAACAGAAGATTTTAAGTTCTGTTAATTAATGTTGTACAAATTCTTTTCAGCAGTGCATGTAATAGGCGATGCAGTAACTCCTTACCCACTGTAATATCCATAAATATGTACACATGTACTGTGATGTACCACTCCGTTTTCAACAAGCCGAATTGTATTATTTCGGTGAAAACAAACTTGTTACTATCTTCGTCGTCTGTACGTGAACAGACCTTTTGCTCTTAAGGCCCTGGAGAGTCTTTCTTTCTGCTCCTAGAAGTTGTGTTTGAGTAGATGTAGAATTAGACAAGTTTTAGATAGAGAAGCTTGCATTAGTGGATCTCATGCAGGAAGCCTCTTTAATGTTGACTATGTTGATAAATAGAGGCACTCTAGTATAAACATTCCGGCAATAAAATGCTCCGAGAGGCATTGCAGACTGTGGAAATCTCAAACTAAGAAAACATTATTATGAATGTATTCCTGCCGAGTTCTGAATTGGTTAATTTTTGAAGTATATTTGTTTGTATATAAGCTGTAAAGATTTGCATTGTAAGTTCTACGAGAAATGAAACGATTTCGTTTTAGAAAATATTGTAGTTGTGCAATTTAAGCATTACTATATTGACACAAAAATGGTGACGAGTGGAGTCATTTTATGAAAATGAATTATTTGCATTTTATATTTTATGATCTAGAATTTATATTTATATTTATTTACATGTACATTTATATTTTATGGTATTTTAATGATCTAGGAAATTTTGATCTTTTAGTTCAGTATTATGTTTTTGCTTACTTTAATTTGAAGTGTAAAGAATACAATTATAATATAACATCTTCAAGTCAGCTACAGAAAAATTGAACTTTTTACGCTTCGACCTGCAACAAATGACTCTCGCTTTACGCCCTTTCGATTTCAGGTTTTCATTGAAAACTTGTTTACATGTCCATTTTTACAAATCTTTTTAAGCACCAGTAATTGATCAAGTCCACTAGGAAGAGTCAAAATTTGAGGCTTGTGGCTTCTCAATATCTTGAATTTTATTTATTATTGTTTTCAATGAATTTAAACATTAACTCGTTGGAAACTTAAGATTTAAATGTACAAATTTTTTTCGGTTTAAAAGAGTTTAATAGGATTTCATAACATCTAAATTTTCTTTGATGAAAAGTCGATTTGATGACTCCAATCTCAAGCTGAATGCGTAAATCGAGGGTCATTTCTACATAATTAAGCAAAAGAAAAATAAACATCTTCTTGTGTTGTTACTGAAAACTGCAAGAACAGAATCCTTTATTAAAAACATGTCGAAGTGGAATAAACTAAATCAAATTTTTTTGAATCCACCAAATCAACTCAGGTTATGTGGTAGCATAAAAACTTGAATTAAATATTGTTTTATTGTTTTTATTTTTGATGTACCTCATTTTAGTTTTAGAGAGATAGTAATGTGAAGACTCCATTAACTGAATAGCAACAAATAATGTAACGATGACAAAAAAAAAATTCAGTATTAAAAATGAAGCTAAAAAATGATCCTCACTTAAAGCGAAAGAAGGCCAAAGCTTGGCGTACATAATTTCTGTACATACGTCTATAAATTTATTTGTGTTTTAATTTCATCTTTCTGAATCAACTGCAAATGTTTGTATCCTGTAACTGTCAAATCTAGCCTTTCAGAATTTTTTTTCGATAAACAGTTGTCTTTGCAGCATAACTTTACCACGGGTTGTGTATAAAAAATATATATGTATTTATTGAAATACTAATGCATTTGTTTTGTAATTTCTCGTGTGTACGGGAAAGATATTAGAAACATTTTGTTCATGATTTTATATAATAAATTACGTGTGCAGTTTTAATGTGCATTCTTTGTTATTAATTGTGACAACATTTTGATCACTGCAATTAAAAATTAAGCAAAAATAATTAACATAAAAGTGTTATTGAAAAAAGTAATGACCAAATTAATGCGTATTTATGTCGATTCTTCCATTGATCCAGGAACTTTGCCAGCTCTAATAAAACTTCCATAAACTTTGCAGCAACATGCATCTACTGTTTATTTTAGAGATTCAGTTGAAAACAAAACAACAGTTGATTCAAAGTCTTCCAATAGATCACATTTCTAAAAGGTTTAATTACTTCCACTTTTGATTTTCTCATGTCACTATAAACTGCCGATGATGAAAATATAATATTCGTAGATTCAAAATGATGACTTATCATTCAACTGATATAATTTCTAGTAAACTTATTTTTTTTTCCTTAATGCAAGCTCGAAGAGAGTTAGAATGCTACTTTTGTACTGGCATACAGCTAACTTACTACATATTATTGTAGTCAGTTTCAGAAAAAGATCAGGAGTGACGTCATTGAACCAAGTTACACAATATCCGTCAGCCCGAAATATAGTTCCACCTTTCTGTATCATTCTGCAAGCTAAAGGTTTTTTTGTGATGTGATATTACATTAAGTTTGTACTGATATGTAATGAAGCGTTAAAATCATTTTTTGTTGAATTTTAAAACTAGTAAAAATCAATCATGTTATTGGTTATTAAGTTGTCGAACTACTTGACATCATGGCTGCCCCCACTAGCTCACGTGTCTCCTCAAATGTACTTTAAAGTTTTTAAATCGTAAAGATCAGTCTTTGCGCGGTCCTGTGATTTGACTGGCGAGAATAAAATTAAAATATACCACGTAATTTAAACAGGATTAATTACAAAACAAAAAACAGAAACAAAAAACAAACAAACTGGAGAGGCAGAAAGAAAAACAAAGAAAAGGGATGTAGGAGAATCGACACAGAGAACCTTAGAATGAAAGACGGATGCTTAGACTATCTCACCACCGCAAAATAGAGATTCCTACGCCTGACGTCACTCCCGATGTTTTTTGTTGTTGTTTTTTTTTGGAACTGGCTATAGATTGATAAAATATATAGCGTGAAGACAGAACCTAGTGGTAAGTACAGTCATCTGAATCAGACTTATGATTGAATATGTGCTTATGACTACAGATCTTATTAATGTTTCTTATCCTGTCTTTTGCATCATGAACTTTAGATGGTATTCCGAATATTGTTCTTTCATAATGTTAAAAAAATACTTAATAGGTTGATTGTTAAACCACACAAAATATCATGGAAAAAAACGTTTGCAGCAAAGTTATTTCGTAAACATTTATATTACATGTAGTGGCTAAATTTAAATATCGCAAAAAACACTTCTTAGGTTAAAATAATGAAAGAGGTAAAGTAGAAACACAAGAATAAAAATCGTCATTAGGTTAATTAAAGATATGTAGCAACACAGAAACTTGCCGAACTACACTAAACTTTGACACTTGTAATCCATCTTGATTTCTAAATTTCATTGCTAGGTAAATAACAAGGACACTGACGTATGCGTTCTTGGTACTAGGTCAATGCAACAATGTATGTTAACTAAAATATATAGCTATCGGTGATTTAGCATAAAGAATGCATGACAAATCATTATTAGCCACTTAAAATAACAGTAGTGACGTAATAAGGAAGTATGAACTAATGTTATTAGTTATAACAATGCTCTACGGATTTCTGAGATGGACCTTAAGGGCAATTCAAATATTCTACACAAGTTTTTAGTTCGCCCAGTTGCAATTTTTGTTTTTAAGTTGATTTTTTGTTGCAATAGATTTGCATTTGGTCTATAACTATCAGATCGTCGTTGTTAAATGTTTCATATTATTAAATAAAGCATTTGAAGTGTGTTCTTTATCTAATCAAAAATAAGGAATAATTAACATATTCATAAAAAGAAATTTAAAATAATTAAAATAAATGATATCTACAATTAATATAAACTTATAAAAAATTTAATAAGTTGTAGAGCTTTATAATTTTTTCTCAGTTCAAAAAATTAATACTCCCACATTCAAAAACAATTTGAAATAAAAAAATATAAACTTATGTATTTAAGGGATTGTTCTTTCAGTATCAAAATTTCTTTATTATAAGTAAATAATTTCCTTTTAAAAAAAGTTTCTATTAATCAAGCTGATCTCTAATTTTGAATAAAGGAATATAAAATTTATTGAAGTTTTAAAATGAAGAATAAAACGAAGGTGAATTAGAGTAAGAAAAATATTTTTTTATGACTATCCAATAGTATAATTTATAAACGGGGTGATGGAGATGGACTGTTGCTGTCGAGGGATGGATTTCCAGGCGGCATCGCTAGTTAACAGTCTTTGCTGTCCTTTTTCGAGGAAGAGAAACAAAGAAGAAAGAAATATCCTTGCCCTATGCTGGATTGGAACTCAGGACATCGAATCAACCTCATGACAGGCTATCGGCTTCATCATCCGACTGTGCCCGAAAGGCCAAAGAAAGAAAAAGCTGTATTACAATTGAAAATCTTCTAAAATATTCAAGGAATTTGTTATATTTGAATGTATTTTAAGTTAATATGCTTAAGACACAGATGTTCTTAAATATGATTCAATCTTCATGTACTTGCCGTCTGGAAACGACAATGTTATCTTTCCTACAGTCATAATTATTTAACTGCCAAATTTCAAATTAATCTTCTAAAATACAAGGAAAATTTAGGCCTTAATTGGGTTTTTCAACAGAAAATTTTAATTTCTTCCACTCTAAATAATATAATTTATGTGCTAGACTGGACAAAATTTATATATTCAAGAAGCTATTTAGAATTACAGCTAAGGTCATGAAAGATTGCCAAAAGGATGTAGCAATTACTAATGAATTAATGAGATTACGTAGCGAGATCTACTACTGAAAAGCCGAGCTAGTGTAAACTGTTCACCAATAAATGTAAAAATAACGTGGTGCTTATACCTTATTATTATTGTTAATCAGATATTAATTTAAGATTTTAATTATCAATTTTTACTTATTAAATGGTTTGATTTATTCGTCATGTGAACTTCTAGGCATGATTAAGAACTACGGTCCTTATTTTACAAACTTCCTTTGGTGGCATCAACTATAGCACAAATTGCATGAACTACATTGTTAAATATGCAGAACACTTGTTTTAATAATAGCACTGTGTTAAGTCCATTTGTCAGCACCAAACAAGTGCAGAAGCCTGACTAATTAAAGACCATAATATTTTCGTCTAAACCATATAGGAAGATTTGCAGAGGTGTATTTAAACGAGGGCTAAAAGGGCTACAGCCCAGGGCGGCAACTTTAGGGAGCGGCAAAAAATAGGAAAAAAAAATCCTGTACTATTCAGTAATATTAATATTCAATATTAATATTAAAAAAATATTAAGTGTCATATTTCAGGCAGAAACTGAGGGAAACATAAAAAGAAACAGACATTTCTTGGCTTTTTGATGTGTCTGTACAGTATTTGCGAACAGAGCGTATTTTTGGCTTCTAGTGTATATCCCGGGAAATCGAGTCAGTGATGACTGTGGCCGTAGGTTTGAAGTGGAAGGGGGTAGACGTTGCATTGAAGTACTTATCCAGGGGAGGCGGCGGGGAACTGTCTGACAGTGACATTATACCTGTATTTACTTTCTAATATATATCTTCTGCAGCTGTTATGTACGAAATATATTCCAACTATTTATATTAGCTTTTATATTTAATTTTCTGTTAAATAACTTTTTACAACATATTTTAAAATGTGTACTTAAGGCCTATAATGATGTGTACATCATTGTAGGACTATATATTTATATATTTTTATTTTCATACTCTGAGTAAGTAAATTCTAACGAATAGACAAGTTACAAATTATTAGTAACTTAGTTGAAAACTAAACATAAACATCAGTATAGTTTACTAGTGATATATACAGACAGGAGGGTCAGGAGGAAGGGCGGCAAATCTGGCATAGCCCATAAGCGGCAAAAGTGTAAATCCGCCACTGAAGATTTGCCCTATCATTCTCTTAATGCTCGACTGTGGCGCCACCATTAGTAGAGCGATAGATAATATAACTTTTAATAAATTCTATGAGTGGTTGATTTACTTCTCTTATCAAACATTGCCGTGACTAGTAGTTTGAGGCTAATTACGTAATTGGCAGCATCAATTAAAAGGTCACATAAAATTTCTTAATAGAGAGGAAAGAATTTCAGAAGCATTGTTAATTTTACACCATATATAATGTTTGAATCATTGGCATATACAAGAATAATGCAGTACATTTTTTTAATAAATAGTA
Source organism: Thereuonema tuberculata (assembly GCA_023159025.1). Lineage (NCBI taxonomy): Eukaryota > Metazoa > Arthropoda > Chilopoda > Scutigeromorpha > Scutigeridae > Thereuonema > Thereuonema tuberculata. The sequence goes on from JAFIDM010014012.1 coordinate 66,442,355, forward strand.
AATGGGCTTGAAGAAAATAGCTGTAATAAATTGCAATAAACTGAAATTCAACCATCTTTGATTACATCTTTTAAGTCTATAGGAATAATAAGATATTAATTAAAATATCCCTTAAGAATAATATGAGCCAATAAGGCCTTATTAATTCATACAGCCTTATTGAATCCAGCGTCTTCAGTAAAACTACATTCTCACCTTAAGTTGGTTAACAATTTCAGATAAGTTAATTATGTCTCAACAAGCAAATTTCAGTAAATATTGTTATAAAAGTAACTGTTTCATTAAAAAGAATAAAAGTAAATATTTTATTGTTTATAATTTGAGGAAGTCATATATTGATTTACGCTTATAAAGTAAGTTATTGCTAAATAGAAATGAAACTCATTTGATGAAACAACAACTGGAAGATTGTCCAACGAAAAATTTAAAGTTTATATAAGCTTATAAGATTTCTCGATCTTTCACTGGTGTTTTATTAAGGGCCGAAATTCGAATTTGTAATTTTCAAATAGCTTTCAGACCAATTTATTTAATAAAAAGTTAGAAACAGAAAACAAAATGTAATTGAAGACATTCAAATGAAAATGAATGTGTTCTCGTCAAATAACCATTGGATAGTTATGTAATGACAGCAATTTAAGCATACGATAATCTGATTGGATAATCATCATGGACATTTTCAATTAACTACTGTCCTGATTTGTAATTATACACAAATGCGGAAGCACCAATATTATTACAATTGAAGTTTATTAATTTGTGTGCATTGCCAATTAATATGAATACTAATCTATCAAAGAAACTCATTTCAAAAGTGAAGTTATGGGTTGTTTGGCAGTTATCTCATTAAAAAACTTTCAAATATTTAAGTATATTAACTGCCTGAAAAATATATCAACTAGATTTTCTTAATAATTTTTGTTGATTTTTTTTAATAATTAATTAACAAAAATTGTCAATTGCAATTTCTTGAAAATAATAAACAATTTTATTTAATTAATTGAATCTAACTTTTTCTCCATAAATATTCAATTATCGTTTAGTGAAAAAAAACCACATTATTCTCAACTAGCTCGTAACCCGTTCAAAGCCGGATAATGTTGAATGGGCTGCTAATTAACAATTAGAAATATCGTTAATTTCAGAGGGAAGTAATGCAGGATAACTGAAAAAAAGGAAAGTTAACTCGAAATAATATTTCAAGCTCTTCTTCAGTTAGTAACTTCAAAAAAAAAAATATAATATTGAAAATAATAATGTAGATCACAAGATAAATTCATTATTGGCAGAGCGTGCAGACATTTTTTTTTAGCCTTCTTGATTAAGGTAGATGCCCCATTAATTCCTGTTTACTTTTAATTCTTATCGGGACATCCTTGCTAAGTGAAACAGAACAAGTAAATTTTTCACTTAATCTCATTTATTCATTCTTATTAGGAAACTTTAATACAGAAATTTGGAATCATGTTTTTTCAATGAAGCAAGTTAAACCTCCATTATTCTAAAATGTACTTAATATTACATCAATGTTTATTCTTGTAACCAGCGTTTTAAAAACTGTTTTCCGATTTTCTTTCCTTTCAGTCGTAAAGAAAAAAAGATTTCTTTTCTTTCTTCTTGAATGAAAGAATAAAAAGAGAGAGAAAATTCCAAACGCCTTTACCAAACGAAAATCTCCTAGGTAACGATTTGATAGAAGGCTGAGATTACCATGGGACCACTGAAAATGTGAATTAAGCAAAGTTGATCTGAGTGATTTATCTTGCTGTTGTTGACTTACCAACTTGTCAAGAAGAAAATTCAATCTTTTGAAACAAAACTCAACAACGAATATTACTATTCTTAAAGAGAGGAGAAAATAGAAGAAAAAGAGTTTGGTTTGATTTTGATTTCTAATTCAAGTTAATTGGCTTCTGAAAAAAGCTCTAAGGTTAGAAGTTTGTTATTCATTATTTCTAATTTAAATTTGAAGAAGCTTTTTAGCTGGCTATCAATTTTCTTATACCTTATGGTAAGAGCACCTAAAACAGTTTTTAAAAATATAAGAGAAATATTGTTTATCAATTACACATCCATTTTTTTCATCTTCTCCTACCCTGACTTTTACCAAAGTCATTACGGATCTCTATTATGAACATAAGATACACAGTCTTTAAGTTATCTTGATTTGAAATAAAACATTTTATAATCAATCTTATGCTTCATTGTTGTATACCTACTGTGAATAAACATCCCCATACAATCATCAAAACCACAATAGGGAAAGATTTGGATGTAGATTTCTCCAAACTGCTAACAAACTAACGCCATCTGATGCATATTTCTGCAACTACTGTAGCTTCAAATTCGTAAAATTCATACTTGGCAACAACTGAATTGAGTGATTCCAAAAGCAACCGAAGGCCAGAAATCAAAATTTGCTCTTTTCAGGAGAGGCAAAAAAACGGTTAAAAACGGCAGTTTTGTAGTAAAAAGAATTATCCCGAACTTCTTATATTATAAAAGCGTTATTCTGTCTGTCATTGTCATAAGATCATACAGTCATAAGACTGTGGGTTTTTCCAATTTTGTGACCAAACTATAAGAGATAGATTGGTCATGCAAATGGATAAAATGTAGATCTTTTTAATACAAACAAAATGCTACAAAAATCTTTCGAAAAAATTTTTTGGTTTCCAAGATGTCGCCTTTTAAAGGGTCAAATTTTGACTTTTTTTCAATTTAAACGAAAAGTATAAAAGTTGGAAGAGAAGATTATATTGAGAAAATGTTGGTATTTGAAAGTTCTATCGAACGATATATCAGTTATTCATAAACGCTTCTGCGTTTGCGAGATACATGCAAAAATGTAAAAAATTTCATCATTTTTTTTTATTTAAACAGCAAATCTCTACGGATTCTTTTAAATTGTGTTGTAAAATTAATTTGAATCAATTTATTTGTTTTATCTAATCGTTTGATAATTAATCAATCGTTTGAGAATTATTAATTATTAATTTCTTATATTTTCTAATTCACTTACAGTTGGTCTAACTTAGGAAGGCAGTCCCCTGAGTCGTTGGGACTGAACTTGAAAAAATAGGGGTGAAAGGGTTTCAGGGTACGTTGTGGAATTTAAAAAAGGTCTTATGTGATCCTTTTTTTAGTATTTTGGAGAATTCAGCTATTTGGAAATGTAGTTACTTAAAGCCGATAATAACGAGGTCAAGCTCTGCAAACACTGTTATAATATTTTCTCCCCACCCCTTTTACCTTATACCCTTTCATCCTTATTTTTTCAAGTTCTCAGTACAACTTCTGCGTTGGATTGTGATTTTTCGATTATTTTCAATTTCAAATTGCATGTAATGTAGAATTAAATTGCAACCAAGAAGAACTCGAAATAATTAGCAAAATGAAGTGCGTCATTCTATGAGGTTAAGAAACACAGCTGCACGTAATGAATCACATTTTATCCAATCGTTTGATAATTAATAAATCGTTTGAGAATTATTATATATTATAGAAACGTTTATTCTTTCTGTCATTCTGTCATAAGACTAAGTTTTTGCAATTTTGTAACCAAACTATACGAGATAAACTCTTTTAAAGGATCAAATTTTGACTTTTTCTCAATTAAAACGAAAAGTATAAAAGTTGGAAGACAGCATTATATTGAGAAAATGTTGGTATTTGAAAGTTCTATCGAACGATATATCAGTCATTCAGAAACGTTTCTGCGTTTGCAAGATACATGCAAAAATATGAAAAATTTCATATGTCTATTATGAGAAGTTTGTGATGGCACTTAAAAATGAAAACTTTTTTTTTTTATAAATATAAAAATAAAAAGTAAAGTCCTGACTTACTGACTCATCAACGCCCATCCCAAACCCTTGGACCTAGAAACCTGAAATTTTGCATAGAGGTTCCATTTATGTTGCTGATAAGGAATAAGGTCGGAGTTTACGAAATTCCCACGGAATAGGGAATAATCTGGCAAGGGTGTGGTGACAACCCCAGGTGTGTGGTGCCAACCCGCAATACAGCCGAGTTAAGCAGAGAGGGCCACAATGGGCTGGGAAGTCGTATATTCTCCGATCTCAATAATAATTTACTAAATAAATACCGTATTTACGCGCATAATTTCCCCCATCGCGTATTTTCCCCACCCCAGTTTTTGTGGATTACAAAATTCAATTTTTATTTTTATTGCATAATTTCCCCACCTCTACTTCAACGCGTTTCCAACATGACTTTGACTGGCGGTCAACTCACGACGACACGACAATGTACCGTTACTTTCGCATTTCTCTATCCCACGCTACTTTAGGGGAAGATTCCACCCCCAACCCGGTCAGTACAAGAGCAGACTCCTTCTGAATCAGTACAACAATTTCGAGTGTTTTGTGAAAACGTGAAGTTCGCGAATAAAGTTAAGTTCTCTATTAGCAGGCAGCTGATACTGACGTCATGAGGTGAGCAGCTATAAAGATGGCGGGCTGCGCTGCGTGAGTTACGAAATTACGTCACAGTCGCACACACACTTCCGTGCATGCCTGTTGCTTAACTGTACTTTGAAGAAAAAACAAATGTTGAGATGTGATTTCTTATATTTTAAATGTTGCGTGTTAATAAAATTGTTGTTAATTACATTTCTTGCTTTAAAAATCAATATTTAACATGGTTTTCCTTACACTTTCACCATATTTTTTTCCCTCAAATTGAAAAACATCGCGTAATTCCCCCCCCCCCCTTTTTTGTCAAAATATTGATGAAAAAAAAGGGGAAATTATGCGAGTAAATACGGTAATTTTTTTTTAATGCTATATATGCAAGGGTTCCGGAGCGAAGCGACGGTACCCGTCTAGTTAGAGCTATATTACACCTAATCGAAATCCATGAAATAAACTTTTTCTTTTGTTGCTATGTATGAAGATTCAAAGATGGCGAACTTGAGAAGTTTTTGTAAAGGAACTGATTCTTTTGCTTAATATAATAATTTTGCTATACTAAATTTCATCTATTGAAATCTAAATAAATCTATTGAAACCATAAATTTCATTTCTTTTTACATGTCACAGTAGATACAACAACAAAAATACCTAAAGATTGTTAGTTTTATTTTATTGAATGCATTGATCAGAACACAATAAGTCACTGATGTTTTGAAAGAAATACTAATAAATATATATTGGCATGAAAGGAGTACGAGGTAAATCAATGAATCTATAAAATAAAGGTAATACTTTTATGTTGTTGATTTCAGTTCTCCGAAAGATTTGTAGATTGGCAGTGATTCTCAAAATGTTCCAGTTTCAATCCCCTTTCCTTGTAATTCTCATTTACGATCAACCATCTTTAGAAATAAATCTGAAATTTTACAGCGGACTCTAATCTCCCCCTCGATAAATTCTAAATCTGAAGGTTATGAAAATTATTTTTTGAAAACAGAATCGTAATCATTAAAAGGTTGAGACCTAATTTAGAATCATAAACAGTTACAATAAAATCATTTTGTAACGAAATAAATAAGATAAAAATGCCGAAATTTAGTTATATTTTTAGTTTGTTCTTAATGGAAACTGTTTTATCCCAACCGCATACCGAAGGTCAGAAGAAACCTGAGGAGAAATCAGGTGTAGAAAGTTAATAGAGACGGCTGATATTTCCTTCTACTTTTTTGGATTTGACTTTTTATTAAATTGGCCCAAATAGAAACATCTATAGGCACCGATCTTTTGTCATCAATCTTCTTCTCACTTACTCACTATTCGCTTTAAATCAAAAATTTACTTTTTCAAAACTGCAAACCCGTTATTTAGGATTGCACATTAAAGGAATATTCTATCAGCATAAATATATACTGAATGGATACTTAAATATACACGTACTATTCTCAAGACAACTTTTTAATCTATTTAGAGATAAATCGCTAAGTAAGAGTATATCAATGAATGTAAAAAATTTCAATTTTTTTTTTTTTTTTTTCAATATACTCATTGGACAGTCGACTTTTAGAAAGAATATTTTATGCCCCATCTTTATCCTTCAGATAATTTGACAGCTATTCAGGCAATATAAGAACTGTATAAGCAAAGTTCAATATTATTTAAATACAGTTACTTTGATATAAAATGAAATAAGTGACTTAAACACAATCAATTTCGAATAGAAAATGGCTTTTAAATAAACTTCAGAAAATTATACTGTAATTTGAAGTATGAAAATTGTAGCATTTTATATATATTGGGCTATTGATGGCCGGCCATACCATCCCCTGTTCCTTATAGAATGTCAGTGGGATATATTAGGCCGAGTACTGGACTTCACTCGTTGGCTCTTATGGCCAGTCCGGATCTTCTAAAGAAATATTAATGAACTCTGCCTTATTATTGTAAATTCATCTATTGACTATGGAGGATCAGGGTATGAAGTACAAAAATACCTCTTCTTAAGAAATGAGCGGTAATTTTCCTTTGATTTCTTTTCCATTTGAAAATTCCATGAGGTTTGAAAATCATATGTTCTTAACTAAAATTTGGTTCTTTTCTTTTTGTTTTGAATCTGGATTATACTCGCCATATGTAATTATTCCAGAGTTAGATTTATTTTAAATGATAACAGTCTATGTCGTTTTTGAAAATATATGCACTTTACATTTTTGTTTTATTTATGTATTTTTGAAATTGACAAATACTTATGTTTGCTTATAAAAATGCCACAAATTAATTAACAATAATTAATACGAAGTAAAGAACTGAAAAAGATTTTACTTCGTATTGATCTGCATCTTCACTATCTTTTAATCTATTGGCAAATTGAATAGATTTAAAACAAAATACATTGATACACATATATTTTCTTGATAATAGAAGTTATGTTAAGTTTGTGTCTTATCCAAAGTTGTATCTAAATTTACTTTCTTCTTTGTTTAGACTTTTCTCATTATTTGAACAGCAGTAAATAGTATTGACTATATTGATATTAAAAAAGTTTGTATAATTTCTGTTAGCTTAAGTTGATTATTACATTTTCCCAATGACGGGATGATAATATAAATAAATAAAAACATAAGTTAGTGAGAATGTAAGTTATATTTTTTTTTACAAATACAAATATAAATTTTAAATGTAGAAGCAAATGAACAAAAGCTATAATTCGTCCAATTAAAGTTTCTGTTTTGTTTTTATTCTATAAAATCTGTTTTATATTATTTTAACTTTAGTTGACAATTAATTTTTTTTTAAAAAGTGAAAAAATATTGAAAAAGTTGAAAAACAAATAAAGATTTTTTTAAAAGCGTTGTTAAAATATGAAGGGTTTCACAATTGAAACCGAATCCCTTTCTAAAGTGCTACATGTAATGGCTTACATATGTGCAATGAAAATGATAAACGAAAATTTGCTGGGAATGAGTGCAGAACGCACAGAAATAAGCGGAGATGCAACAAGAAAATTAAGGGAAGCAAATGTAAAATCATGAAGTGATTTATTTTACAAATCATTTAAAAATATTTCCTTGCAATGAATATTTACAAGTGACATATATATATATATATATACAATAGACTAATCTGATGTAGTCTGTGACAGTTCTTGAAATCACTGCTCATAGTATAATAATGAATCCTCGACTTAATGAATGTATCAACTCGATACTCATCACTTATTATCCTAATCGAAATTACTGAGGAGAATAAACTAAAACAAGTTCTCAAAGTAATTCTTTGAATACTAATAATATTATTATCTGCACGCTACTCGATAATAATTATTACTGGAAATAATATATTTAGAGATTGTTTTAAACAATGTCTACAAAGTTCACGCTTACGCGAGAGTTCACATCATACGCACTATAATTCAATATCAAGTATGAATGGCTTTTCCCAATTTCAGCTGTAATGTATATATTAAGGCTTTCTCTTCCCTTGTCTGCTAATATAATTATTCAATAAGGCAATTCACCTATCTTGTGATAATTCACTACCTTTAATAAATGGTTTCTTTCATCCTTGTATGAATGTAATTTATCTTTATAATCTCTATAATAATATTTAATAATTATTCCTGGGCTTTTCTGTATTAATACATGTAGAATAAATATACTTTCATAATTGCTCTTCCTAACAAACAGTCACTGTCCGATGTACTCAGTCGGTATCAGAATTGCTTCGCAATTATTTCTTTTTCGTCTAAGGAACGGCGTCGCTCCCTCCAAAATGGAAGTAAGAAAATATTTAATTACTTACAGTTTGTCGACACTGCTGGGCTTTTCATCTTGGCGAAGTCGCTGCGATGACAACTATTCGTTGAGATTCCGCTTATCTGTTTCGATGCACACTTTAGCTTAGTTATCGATGAGCACTTCACTTTCCGTTCAATTTCAAACATGGCGCTTAATTGTCACACATCTGATTACTTCTTCCCATAATGCTTTGTGGAAAAGTTCATCTGTTCTAGAACTAATGACGCTTGTTATCCGTATATCCAAAGGAATTCTTCTCAATCCATATTTGTAAATAATTATTAGAAAACTTCAGCTTGAAATAAATACTCTTTTGTATTTAATTCTTCAAGAGTTCTGGATAGGATAATTACTGGAAGTAATTTAGTTACTTATTTGCGTCAATGTCAGCTGCATTCTAAATATCAACTATTTCGTGTTATACAAATAATAATTGGAACGGGAAAATGCTTTCTTTATTAAGTGAAATAGTCTTGTACTAATTCTCTAAGATTCCACTTAATTCTTTCAAAAGTTCTTCGGATAAGAATCGCACCAACGCACCTTAATTCTAAATGGCTCAGTCCTAGTTACACTTCGCTTTATTTGAACTTGTTGAGGTTTCGCCTATCTTAGTCTTCACTTACAACAAAGTTATTCCTAATTCTTCTCAATAATTGTTGCTTCGACCATCATAGTTAGACTGGGATAGTGTCTGGGGTTGATGTATAAATAAATCTTCATTGATCTCGTCCGACCAAATTTAATTAGTCTTCTCATCTTCACACGCAAATGGATTAGTTGACTTTAACTCTTCCACAGCGTTGAATTCACATTTCAATGAAGTTATAATTCAATTTAATTTAATTGAATTAATTTAATATAATGACCTGGGTTACTATTCAGTGGATTGACCCTGCTCAGATCTATATTAACAGTCAGTTCTAAACTGATTCTTAAAACTGTTATCGATTCTCAACGGAATCTATTAATTTCTCGTTCACTAATCATACTTTTCTTTCCTCTCACTATGAGCAAACTATTCCGCTGTATTATGACGTTTCTGTGTTACGTAGTATCTTCATTTCCATATTCAAATTAGGACTATTCACATTCATATGAAGGGAGGGAGATATAAGAAAAAAAATAATCTTAAAAAAAAATTTCTTTTCAAACATTTTAAAACTTCTTTTACTTTTCCTCTTACTAAAACTAATTAAATTATTCTACTAGAAATAATTTAATATCCTCGCAAAATTGAATTTAGAAAATTCGCTTTTTATTTTATTTATTAATTTTTTTTATTTGTGAATATCAAAATTTTTCATCAGAATAATTAAAATGTTTGAAGATGTTTAGATAAAGGCTTGTACTGTTCAAAATTCAAGATGTAAAATTTCAGAAATCTATTTAAAAGATGTTCGTCCTAAAAACAGATTGGTGTCAAACTGAAGCCATTATTAAATTAACAGGGAAAGACTGTAATCCAGTAATTGAAACCTGTCAACACATTGATTGACAGTAATGTCATGTAATGACTGAGGTTGCAAGTACAAAAATGAAACGCTGTAACTCTCATTCAAATGTTACAAATGATATCATGTATATATTCAATAAAGAAAGTTTTGGCTGCTATTCACGGAAAAAAAACACACAAAAAAACACTCGAGTTGTTTGCCGGGTGTTGGTGTAGATGAATTTATTTACAATGTACAGTAACTGATGTATAACAACCATTTGACTAGGAGTAGGAGTTTCATATGTAATCTTCTAGCAAAAAAATAAAATAAAAATAAAACAAGCAAATAGCAGTTATATAATCTGAAAAGAGATACTAGTATTATCCAACCTTAAAGTCAGTAACATCCATCCCTCCAGAAACAAGACCTCATGGTTGCTTATGGGCTTCACTTCTTGCTTATGGGAAGCAATAAGCAGTGGCGTAGCAAGGGGGGGCGCTCCACCCGGGGCCCCCGCCTGGTAGGGGCCCCACCAGCCACCCTAGGGGGCCCCACCTAAGGAAAATTTCCTTTTTTTTGGTTCTTGCTAAATAATGGAACTCTCGCCCCGGGCCCCTAAGGCGTTGCTACGCCACTGACGATAAGTACTTTCATATTGTATATGCCGCTTCTTAGCTATTACTGTATCTTCTATGTCTGTTGTTCTGTGGTATTTATTTTCTAAAATTCTTATCTCAAAATACCTGAAGACATTTCCCTTCTGGGACACGAGGAACTTTGCCATTCTCCTCATCCAATCCGTTACACTCACGCAATCTTCAAAGAACTGGTTACAGCTTATACCCAGAAGAACTAAGTAAATGACTTGATGATGATTTCAATAACACTGTTCTTTAAAACCAATATTTGTATGCTTTTTATTTTTGGTAGCACAGTACCATCAGTTTAAGATTTGGATTACATTTTGAATTTTAAAGTTTACCTGCATGCAGGATAATAACCATTCATTTTATGAATTTGTCTTGTCATCATGGCTTTTGGAAAAAAAGTCCAATATATCAAATATTTTCTTGCCTTTTAAACGAACACCAATAGTTTTATAGTTCATGTCTTCTTAATAATTTTACCAACTAGAGAGCCTGATTTTTAAATATCTACTATGTAATAAAATTCCAAAGGAATTAAAAAAAAACATATTTTAGTATATTCTCTTTATAATTGAAAAGCATATCCAACTTTTGAAAAGTAAATGAAATAATGTCAATAATTCCAAATAATTTCTGTACAGCGCCATATATAAAAGAATTGAAACTGAATCCAAAATGGATTTTTATTAAAAACGGATGATACGGTGGATGTCATACAGTAATTCAATTTTAAATGATCAGTCATTTCTTGCTTGAATTTCTTAATCTTAGTTTAATATTAATGTATTATCGTTAAATAACAAAGTTTATAAAAGAATTTGAATATTAGTAATTTGTTTAAAGTGTTGCCATTTAGTGATATTTCTTTGTTTTTAAAATCGTGGAAAATAAGACAACCGAAAAGTCTCAGATTCTATTTGTTGAATACAAGTAGATTTTTCCATTTTTCGAAACAAATTAATTGAAATCCACAATTAAAATCTTTAGAAAATCTTAATCTTAAGAAAAGATTAATTGCGAAAATCCATCTTATTTTATTATTATCAAAACAAACTGAAATGAGGGGTTTCCTAATAGTTTTCAAGGATTAATAGGACATCCATTGAGATCCATTTTTTTTTTTTTCTATTGCTTTTTCATTGAAATTTTGTCACACTCGCACGCTACTTTAGGGCAAGGAGTCAACGGGAAAAAATAAATAATGGCTAGAACGTCTGTTGTCCGTGAATATGCCTAACAACTTCGAAGAAGATTCATGCAGGGATTCAAAATTTATAAGGATTATACAAAATGACTTGATTGATTTTACAAGCATTTTATATTTTTAATACATTCAAAAATGAGATCTGAGATTAAAGTTATTTAAAATGTTAGTTTTAAGAGATTGCCTAAAATGTGTGGTAAACTATATTCGGGCAAACCAAAGAACGACCGTAGCCACCAGATGTCGCAATAGTAGAATTTGAATCGATTGTATATGTCAGTGTTTATGGCGGGAAAGTGAACATTTAGGGAGTTGGAAGTTTACGGAAAAAAGACATTTATTTTCTTGAACTATTCTGATTTCTCATCCAATATAATTTCAAAAATGTATTTTTATTCATTCGTTCGTTTCAATCGTTCAAAATCAGTCTCCTATCTTTTCCGTTTGGTTTTTTAACGACATTGCATCCCTGCGATCGACAACACGAAGACGAAGATGGGATTCATTTGCTGACGTCTCATCTAAAAAAACGGCACTGCGATCGAAAACAATTTCTCTGATGTGCCATAAGTAAGCATGTCATAAGGCCTTTTCGAAATAAGAAGTAACGTTACCAATAACTTCGTTTTTGTGTGGCTTCCAACGGTTTTCTGTGTCCGAGAGTCGCCATGTTTTATCTTCTCTCTCGTCCTGGAATGATTATTAGATCATGGGTGTAGTTGAAGGTCAAAGTCGTCCTCTCATTTGGCCGACTTTAGATGAACACGTCGTGTACTGAAATCCAACATTGATACGTCAATTACATAGCATTGTTAACCACATAACTATGTTTACGTTAAATATTTCATTAAGTCATTATATTATAACGCAGTATATGGTTCAACTATAGTATTAGGAATGGGCTGTATTGGTTGTTGTTCATCATAAATATATTTATTCATAATTTGGGTTAAATACAAGATGATTCAGAACAACGTAGCATTCGAGATATCATTACAAGTACATGTCATGTCCATTTCGTTAAAGGAAGTGAACAGAAGTCTAAATTATACTATGGAAACATAATGAAAGGTTTTATTACAATAAATACAAAGTAATTAAGGTATCTCAAGGCAAGAAATGCAATCTTACATCCATTCGTCAACAGTTGATAGGACGTGAATGTTGCCAATCTTGAAGTGTGGCATCATGAAATCTTTGTAGAACTAACTATTCAAAGACGATGGATTCCTGATACATTATTAATTTCTAATGGTTCTACAAATAAATGACATTTCTGTTTTCTTATTTTTTTACTATATTAAAGGATTTTTAAATGTCTTTATTGGTATTGGGATGTGTTTCCTTGAAACTACCTTAATTCCATCCCTGTAACGATTTGAAATTTTATTGATATGATCCCCCAAAACGCTGTGTTGAAGTTATGACATTTCTTTTGCATATATATAGTAGCCTATATAATACGATGCATTGCCCAAGATCACAACATCAAGGAACTGAATAGAACAACACAAATATGGGATATCTTTTTACCAGTATGAACGCCTTCTAAAACCATGTAGTATACATCTATAGTGTTTATTCATGAATACGTTACACTGTAAAATATGTATTAATATGTTGACCTTAAATTTACAATGTACTTAAGGTTATTTACCCCAACAAAATTATATTTACTGCTAATTAACTAATTGTAAAACTGGCTGATTTTGGGTAAAAAATGAAATTTATTTTTTGTAAACCACTGTACAAACTCGAAAACTGATATGCCAATTATAACTTTCTTGCTTCATAAAAAAGTAGGCTTTATAAAAAACAAATAAGTTTATCGAATTTGTGATATTCATTGTAGTAGTTTTATTAACATAAAAAAGTAAAACCTAAGCAACAAGCGCTTTATGAATGATAAAGTGAAAGTGAAAGCTTATTTTTCTAAAAGTAGTTGTATTATTGGACGGTGTTTCTCTCGTCTGCCAGCTGTATTTTATGGACATTCAAAGACGAAAACTTGTCCAGTGACGATTTCAATTCGTTTAGTCATGTATTATTAATAAAAAAATCATTCAAATGTTAGCTTAACATTAAATTCTCTACATTTTAACAAATAAAAAAATAACACAATTAATTTAATGAATGAAAACGAGTTTATTTATGTTTCGAATTCCATTCGGTACAGGGTTAAATTTTAATATGTTTACATCAATTTTGTGCTTTAGTCAGAAATCATTTCTTTTTATAGACAGATTTTATTTTACATTCCCTACCATCGTCAATTAAATCTTGTGTCGAAATCGCAAGTTATGTCTGTAACATTGTGAATTATCCGTTTGTTATATCCGTATCCATAGCAAAATTAAAACAGCATTAAATACGAAAAGCAAAAGAAAAAGCAAATGACAAGTACCCAATCGAAGTCTTGCACCCGACTGAAGAGTTTCTCGATGGAATCACCCATAGCGGAACTTTAGGAGTGCTGCAAAACCGTGACTAATCGAAGACCATGTGTATTGTTTCCACTAAAAGAAAGGAAAGAATTACAGGGAATGCTAAATTAAACAGACCTTTAAATAACTTTACAGTGTAAATAATCAGCTAACCGTCTAATACCAACTAGATATTTTTTTTCTAATTGCCAAATCTTGAGCAAAAGATTTCCTGCTGTTCTTCATCTGTTTAGATCAACATTTGACAAGATAACTCCAAACAATACAGATGTTTACATTTCTTTGAGACATTAATATTAAAGTCTAGGCCAGCAATTCTTAAACGGTCTGAGGCTCACGAAAGTTTGAATGAATATTAAGTGCTTTTACGGTTAAAACAGAAGATAGAAAAAGGAAACGAAACTATAGCAATCACATGGAGTCTAAGAATCCTAATATACTTCTACCTTCTGTCTCGCTTATGAACATAAGCAGTGATATTAATCGGTGTATAGCTACAAGCTTGAAATTTTCGATTTTTTACTTACGATCGCAAGGAAGCCAAGAAGATACAAAAGCAAACCTTAATTGAATCCGTCAAAACTGTCAATTTAAAAAAAAGCAAATCACTGAATCAAGACTTTTTGGCAAAGATATTGACATTGGACGCCATTAATTTTAGCACACTATGAAGTTCGTTGACTATCAAAAGGAAAGGTTTATTTCGCTTTTTTCAATTGAATCGCAATTGTGAAAAAGGTATTAAGTCAACTTTTGGTACATTTTGAATTAGGACGGAAAATGGGTTCAATTGTGTTCACCCCATGCATCATTTAAATGGGAACTAAATCAGGCTTTTCCAGTAGTCTCAGGAAGTCAAAAACTTGAATACTGCTTTACATTTTTTCATTATTTTTGCACTAGTGTTTGCACAATACAACTTATATGATTAAGTTTGTACTAAAAAAAATTGAAATAAAACATTTTATTTTAACTGCAAAATGCGACAATATAATTGCAAAACATGGAAAAAGGTACCTAAGTCACCCATAATCTGGAAAAAGGTACCAAGTCGAAATTTTTAATTATGTCTTTGTACATTTGCATACTGACCTAAAAATAAACAGATGACAGGCATTGGTCGGCTTCACATTCGTTTCACACCACACCAATGGATTCTTAATTGCTGGCTCTTGTTTTGAATGTGGAAGGTTTTTTTTTGTTTTCTCAGTTTGGTATTTCTATGACTTAGTACCTTTTTCATATTTGCGATTCAATTGAAAGACGAGGTAAAATTATTTCTAATGGAACAATATTTCAGCTCAGCAATTGTGTGAATGTTTTTTTCTGGTTAATAACATTAGCATATAAATTATGTCAGATATTTTCTCATATGTCTTACAAGTTTTTAAGTTGAAGAAATGATGAAAAAGCTGGAATTTTTGGTATCTTCATCGCCTTTCGAACCGAAAGTATGAGACATTTTCACATCTCAAATTTTCTTGGTTCGACCGACAAATAGTTGTCTGAGGACTCATCGCTTATTGCAAAACATTTGAAAGATTTGTAGCGTAGCTTCCGTGGTTTTGTCATTGTATAGGGTAAAGCATGACTCCCACGTTAGAGTGGTAAATTTATTTTTATTAATTTCTGTATTTATAACATTTTGCAGAATGGATTTTATTATCTTTTTCTATTTGGTTTAAAATTAGACTAATTCCTACTTTCTTCATAATTCTTGGGAGGCTATCAGCCTGAGCTGGGATATTTTCCTGCTCCTGGTTGAAAACCTGGATAAGAGATCCATATTCAGTTACTGTGCATGACCCAGAGGGATTCACAGAAACAGAGGAAGACAAGTTCATAGAAATACCCATAGTTGGTGCTTTACAATAGCAGTTCGAGGAACAATTCCTTTCAAATTTCTGGGCTCAGTTACAGCAGTTTTACCAGAACTATCGAAGAGGGCCATCGAAGTATTGTTGCCTTTTGTAACAACTTAATGTCTAACGAATGGATGTTGATTTCACGTTTGCGCGAGAATTACGAAAAACACGAGATCTCGCAATTAGCCTCTTCAGCAGGTCTCAAGGAATTTAATATTTTTAATGTCTGTCACTAGGAAAATACTACATAATGAATTTATTTTTTGTTTATTGACTGTTTTCAATTTATTAAAACTATATTAGAAGGTAGTAAAAGTCTCATGCATTTCCCCGTATTATAATTCATTTAAATATTTCAATATTTTGTGAGAAGACATGGATAGAGACTATTCTCGCGTAAATTACGTGAAATCACGAAAATACGGGATCGTCAACATCCATCTGTTAGACATTAGGCTACTTGGGTGTGAAAAATCGTTTTCTGCTTTTATAAGTAAAGGAATCGTCAAAACTAAGAATACAACTTTTCACTGTTAAGCCCGTTGTAACAAGGCTTCCAAAAGAAATGCAGGAATAGCCTTCACGTTCATTAATTAACAAGTAAAATTAGGCCCGGGTTCGGTGTTCAGATTACTATTATTATTTTTTAAAACTATAATGTAATCACTACAATAAAAATATTATAACAAGTAGAATCTGCATTTATTTATTTCTCCCTTTTCCGAACTTGAAGACCCTTGATGAGTAACTTTAAATAAATATTTAATGCACTTTAGGGTTTTAAATCTTACTTTAAATCATATAATTGATAACAAAAGTAATTTATCATACCTTTCAAAATTTGTAACGACTGTGAATTAAAAACTTGCAGAATATTATGAAGACATTGACTCCAATAAGAAAGCAGGTGCTGAGGTTCTAATAGTATAAAACACCAATTTAAATTAAAGGGATACAAAATTCCTCAGCATCACGCGTCTACAGAAAGAAAAGAAAGAATAATCTTGTTAAGATTCCTTCATAATAATGGGAAAACTTGAAATAACCAGTTATTCAATGTATTTGATATAACTTAATAGCTGGAATTTATCAACAACAAAAATTGTCTGCGAAAAAAGGAAAAAAAATTGAAATAATTCACTAAATGCAGGAGAGGCCAAATCCTTTACTTCCAATAGCATTTTTTTAAAGGTTTGATGGTAGAATTTACGAAGAGTTAGTATTAATATGCAGATGACGATTCATTAAACAGGTTAATTCTTTCAAAAAATTCAGAAAAAAAACACTGAATAAAATTCCAGAAAATATTTGACGAAAAGCTATGAAGATTCATTTAACAATATCTTTGTTAAACTTTATTTGCTTCTCTAATTAAACAGTTAATTCATCGAAGCTACATTTTACTGAACAGATAAGACTCATACTGCCAATTATATTCAGAATGTAATCATAATAATAAATTATTGAATTTTCATTGCTGTTTGTCCAGAAAAAAGTTCTGGAAGCAGTGTTTAAATAGAACTACTATCTTAAAAGGTTTATTTTCATTTCATATGACAGCAACATTTTGTTTCCTTGGTTTTATTTTTTTTAGAGTCAACATTCTTACATTTAATATCAGCAGTGCCCCCTTTGGGGTAATGATCATTTGGATTGTATGATTGACGAAAAGATTTAATTGAGATTTCTTTCTAATTGAATTGTGAAGTCAAGTCCTCTTGACATTACTACATTGCGCAAATTGTAGTAATGTTGAAAGGGCTAAGTTCTCACTACAATGTTGGAAAAAGTACAATTACTGGTTTTCTTCAGTGAATTAACAGCACAACAATGTCCAAAAAAAATTCATAGTACAGTAGAACATCATTATAACGGACTAATAGGGGCTGAAGGTTGTCCGTTTTAATGAAAGTCCGGTTTATAACAAATAATTCATATAGGGGTGTAATGCAGCAGGGTGTATATCAATGAAAGTACAATAGTTAGCTATAAAAATTATTTATTATATATCAAATAAAAAACAGCCTTCAACATAGTAGGTTGAATTGAGAGAGATGTGTACGTATACACTGCCTTAATCTTTAGAACCAGAAGGTCCTGGTTCATGTTGATTGCTTATATTCATTGGTTTGAAAAAATAATTTATTATCTGCTGGGTTTGTTTGATCGATGTTTAATCGCTTGCTTGAAAATGTAAAACTCGTCAGATAAAACTTAGCATCATTTATTATTATTATAATTTTTTTTTAAAACTGTCCGTTATAAGCGACGTCCGTTATACTAGGGTCCGTTATAATGAGGTTCTACTGTACAGTCAAACGGAACAAAAATTAGAAATATTTAAAAACAAATGGCTAATTATTAGTTCTATTAAATTATTAGACAATTATAAGGATAGCTAGATAAGGTTTGTATTAATTAACGTGTGGATAATAATTATGCATTGCCAAAGTTCATGACTTTAATTTAAAATTAATTGGATTAAAATGTAAAGGAGAATGGGCAAATCTGCACCACCCCTGTATAGCGATAAGATATATACGTAAGGAAAGATCTCCATCAATAGAACATTTTTTATCATTACGACTTGTCTCAATTATTATTCCGTTCGGAGTAATATACATCTAGATATGACGTTTGAGTCATTGATTTGTGGTGAATGTGAGTGCAGGGAAGCCAACCATCTACGGGGGAGGGGTACTTGGCTGTGGCTGGTTGGCTTCCCCGCACCCACTTTCAACCAATCACACTGTCAATAATTGTTACACGTTAATTAATAATTAATATTATCATTTCTTTCAAGTAAATAATAATTATTTATATGTAATAAATGAAAATAATATTTACTCTTACTGAAAATAATTATTAAATGATAATTAATTAATACATCCGGGAAGTAAGATGTCAACAAGATAAGTCATATCTAGACGTATATAACTCCGAACGGACTAATAATTGCGATGAGTCGTAATAATAAAATATGTTCTATGTAAGGAGATCTTTCTATAGGCATATATCTTATCACTCTACAGGGTGGGGCAAATTCCATAGAGTTTGCCCATCCTACTTTGTCAATGGACTTCTTCTATGCATAAAATAAATATACACTATTACCTTTAAACTTATTTAAACGAATTTTTAAGCAATAATCATAATTCCAAATGATGTACAAATATTGTCATTCTTTACGTTTATAGATCCATTCTAATCATTAAATTAGAAAAAAAAGTGGTCAAATTCGTTAAAATTAATGACCTCCAAATAGAAGATATAAAAATATATGTAAAAATAAGGGATTTGCGAGGTATTTAGAACATTTTAAAATCCTAAACGGAAGGAGGGGTATTATTTATAAAATAAAGTAATATTTCATATTATCACAATATTTCAATCGAAGTTTGAATATACTCGTTTTCTAATTTCTATAAAATTAGCAAACACAGAAGTCATTTTCAATATTAAAATTTCCTGAACTCGATTCGGTTTAGTTTCAAAAAGTATTTTAACGCCTCTTTAAAATTACACCTATATCATTTTTAGAAACGTCTGTATAGCAAGCATAGCTACCAGAAGGTACGAGAGATTTTCTTTAATGTTTCTACTATTATTAGCATACATTGAAAACAAATCGAAAAGGGTCAGAGCAAAGATAAAAGATTGTGATTTTATGGGCACAATACACATCTGTCAATACTATAACTCAAAATGTACTTATCCTTGAGTATAAATAGATAATGCAGCCTTGAAGTCTTGAATCCGTTCACCGCTACTCCTGCTTTTTTCGTAGATTTTTGGGGTTTAATTGTAGAGAGTGGAGAGGATTAATCCAATTTTTCCGGGGAGGGAAGGGGAGACCTCTCAACATGTGAGGTAATTTGTTCAAAATTACTTTCTAGTCTAAGAGAAAGACCTTTACCTTTCTGAAAAATTTACAAACAAACGGTATTGCTTTTGCTCAGTCAGTGTGGATCTCAATTCGCATGATGTGACCACACATTGAAATTGTTCCTTCTCCTAGAATAAGCTAAACAACTTGTCACATTTTAAGAGTTCTAAAAAAAAAGCTTCGCTTTGATTTTGGTATTTATCACACTTTCATGTAAGGAGGTACTTTTATGTTTGGAGGCTTCAAACTCCAAAAATCATCAATTAAAGATTACGATGCATCGAAAGCAACTTAGAAAGCGGAGTCTTCAAAAATATATAAATGATAGAGAATTTTATCATCAAATAAATTTTGATATAAATTGGTTACAAGCCGACTATGTTGCAGTCAAACTTCACCTAATGGCCAAATATCATTACTGTTGTTACAACAAATAAATAGTAATTATATCGAAAGCTGAAATTTTCTTCTGAAACTTTCCTTGCGAATATTGAAAAAGCTGGCACGGGAATTATCCTTATTTTCTAATTTTGTTTAGGCTTTTCTGTAAACTGCTAAAGAACATCTTCTATTACAGTACAAATCACAGGAGGAGGAAATTTAACTCATAATAATTTTTTTAAAAGCAATTGCAATTTCATGAGAACATTCTAAACCAAAGCTTTCAATATATTCAATAATCCTCATCAGGAAATACACCTAATCTTTATAAAAGATTAAAAACTTTAGCAATGTACATTAACGACTTCAAATAATCTTAAATCATTATTTAATTCCATTTCATTTAAGAGCTTATGTTTAATTTACTGCGAAATAAAAGGAGTACTGATCATACTTTGAATTGAATAGTTCAGATATATATAAGTTAATTCAGATAATAAATTATTCCAACATCTATTCGCGATTAAAAGACTTTCTATGAACTAAGAAACATTTATTTAGTTCATAGAGAAGTCATTGGAATATAAATTACTTACTGTTGGTATTTGCAGCAGCTTTTAGATGGGAAAATATGCTGAAGTTCTATGGTAGAGAATGTGGAACTGAAATATTATTAATGTTAACAAATCAATCTTACATCTGCATAGCGAACAACTACACGATGAATGCTTTCTATTTGTTAGATCATCGAAACGATGATTTACGACCATTGTTATCCTTTGACAATAGTCTACAGAAGTCATAGATAGACTGTATTTTTGCAGAATTGCGAGACATAGAATTTTTAACAACAGGACTTTAAGAATTGCAATTGTTACATGATGTAGAAATATTTAGAAAAATACTGCTGAGATTATATCTTAAATTAAAATTAAAATATGATATATAAGAGTAATACTGAAGGTTATATTAGAACGTAAGCTGGATAAAATACCATTTGAACTTTTTTTTAATAACTAATTTGAGAACTATTTCCACATCAATTATCCACTGCTGTAATCACAAAAATTAAATCCAAGTTTTAATTTCGAAGAATGCACATGACTCTTCATAAAATGATTCAAAATTCAGGGTTTTCATGAAGACACGTAGTGTAAGTTTCAGTCAATATGGATCTTTACGAAGTATTGGCTGTGAATTAGTTGTTAATTAGAAAAATCTTTGTCTATTAAGAAGAATGGGTTACAAGAAGATATTTTTAAAAACTCCTAAGAGCTAAAAACCTTTTTTTGCATTCCTTTAAAATTATTTTTTTTACTTTATTATGTTTTTTTTCAGGAAACGATAAAAACCAAAATTCTACGTTTTAATTTAGAATATCTGCTTAATAAAAAACAGTCAAGACTTTACATCTTCTAAAAAAAGATAAATCCGCAAAAACTTACTTAAATTTTCTGAATATGATTAATTTTAATCAAAATAAAGCCTAAATTTCTAAATGGATAAATACACTTCCATGAATACATACAGATGATATATTCAAGAATCTACTGTTTCTTTAATGCTTTTATAATGCTTTTTACTGATATTCTTCTCAAATTCACAGTAATTTCTATTACAAGGACTCACCCAGAAAAAAAAATCATTTAGAAAGGTTGAACATTCTCTGGTCTGTAGATATACATGTCAAGTTTCATGAAGAACTATTCAGGAAGATTTAGGAAAGTGGGCTAAGAAGGATTAACAGCGGGTTCCCGGTTTCGTTAACAATTACTTCCCGAGTACTAACTATGGTTTGTGTCCAGCTGCCCTCCTCTAGTTATACTGCTGATTATAGTATAGTGTTACCTCCTTTAACGGACACCCTGAATAGTGGACATCCCTAATTAGCGGACATTATTGCGGGTCGCAGTCCCTACAATAGGACATTCCATGTTATCCACTCCGAATAGCGGACAGGTATTTTAACTGTAAATTTTTTTTTTCGATTAACATTTCGACAAACACATCATGGTGGTATTTATATCGGTGTCCCATACATTGATACATTGTATTTGTGTCCTATGATTCAATGCACGAATCTGAGGCCCTTTCTTTTCACTGCAGTTGCTTTGTAAATGTCAATACCTCATAAAGCTATCCTCTAAACGTGTTGATTAAATTTAGTGCGATTAAAATGGCAAAAAATGGCGATTGATTAAAATGGCGTCAAAAAGGAAAAGATTGGCACTGAAAGAAAAAAATTGATGTTCTTGAAGTTGCTGAAAAAGAAAAGCTGAGTGTGCGTTGTCTTGCTGAACGTTTTAAAGTTGGAAAAACTCAGATAAGTGAACTTTTGAAAAACAAAGATGAGATTAGAAAAATATGGATGGTGAATTCAAACGAAAATTCGAAGAATTTTAAGTTTCGTAAAACTGAAACAAGCAAAATCGACGAAGAGGTGATAAAATGGTTCCGCTCTGCTCGTGCAAAGAACATTCCTATAAGCGGTGTTTTGCTTCAAGAAAAAGCCAGAGACTTCTGCCAAAGTTTAGGATTGGACACGTTTAAGGCATCAAATGGATGGCTAGAAATTAATTTTCTCTATACTATAATTAATTTTGTCATTATTTTAAGTAAGACAAACGGATTTGCCCTCATTTAAAAAGGAATATAGTAAATAATTTGCAATTGTTCATGTTCTCTCATATCGCAATGGTAATTGTAGAAATTTAATTAAGATTGTACGTAATTTTTCATTAAATGACATGCTATAAGCTATATGCTATAATGAAAAAAAGATAGTCCTCCCCAATAGCGGACACCTCCCAATAACGGACGAAACTTGCGGTCCCGTGACTGTCCGTTATTCGGAGGTAACACTGTATGTCGTATAGTTCTTTTTTTTTGCTTTATTTAAAATATTGTTTATTCATAACAAGCTAGTTAAAGTAAACATGAGTTAAATTAGTAGTTAAATTAGAAATAATAAGCTGATGCTTGCATTTGTAACTTGAGTTTCTCTTTCACGTTTCGATGAGAAGTCGATTAATAAGTAAAAATAGAAGCAAAAACATTTATACTAGTTAAACTGCTTCTTAAAAATAGGACAAATGGTCAAAAAAAAAACCACCTCGATTTGAGAGTAAATAAATAAGTAAAAAGATGCATTAATACCTTACAATAATAATTAATAAATATAGTAATTAACTTATAAAGGGATTAGTCCGTTCAGAAAAACTCCCGCGCTATGGAAAACCACTTTGTATCAAACATCATTATAACAGAATATGGTAATGAGTTTCCGACGATCAATTATTGGCATGAAATGAAAAATATCATTTACGTACTTGTTTTCCATCGAAGAATTTCTTTGTTTAGAAGTCACTTTTGTCATATATGATAGCCATTCTACGTTCTTTTCATGTTATTTTTTTAGCTATTCCATGTTCTTTTATTTTCGTTTTGATTTTATTAACAGTTCGCACAGACGATTCGTTCATACCTTTTTCAGTGCTATTCCACTATCTTGTTGGCACTTCTCTTTCCACTCATAATTAATTATGGAATCTAATAATTTGTAAATATAAGCTGCATGATAGACTAGATACAACCGCCAGCGGGTAGAGAAAAACCCAACTATCCCTTAACTGGGCTAAAACGACACGGAAGTCCGTAAGTAGCGCCGCAGTGGCGCTGTCATACAAGGGCAACTGTCATGGACTTCTATCATAGTTCTGCAACACTGTTGCAACTCTGTCACAGAACAGTGGCCAATAGGAGTTTACTTTAATTTTAATTGGAGGAATGAGTGCATTCCATACTGAGAACGTAGCTAACGGTTACAACTGCCTTTGGCTTTTGGATATTTTAAAATTATAAACCACACACGCTGATTAAAACAGCGTTTTACAAGGTATTACCTATAAAATAACAGTAACACTGGAAACTAATACTCTACAGATCATTCAATGTGTGTTTGTGAGTCTTTATCATAACTTCTGAATCGTTGGATGAATGTTGTTGAATTTGGTTTCGACATTTAAGGATCAAAGATGAGCGAACTTTTTCAATTTGAACTTTTTCCAGTTGATTCTGGTCGAAAAATATGAACGAGAAGGTGAGAAAAAATCCCTATCAGTAAAATATTAAGCAGGGCGCACACGATGCGACAAACCATCGTGTTGGCTGCCAACACGTCGCATGAGATCTAGTTTTACGGGATTCCGCCAGACAAAAGCCTGCCAACATGTTGGTTGCTCATTTCTATTTCGGCATGTGGTCCGAAATATAAGGAATCACAGTGAAGCGTTGGAACATGTCAGTCGTGACGTCACGCCCAGTTGCCGACATGGCGTTCCGACAATTGTCCCCATTTCAGCTCAACAGAGCGATTACACAATGATTATCACAATATTGAGATTATCTTTCAAACATAAATAAAGTTTATACGGAAATGCATTATTTTAATACGTCAGAATATATTAGAGAGTTTGTAAAACCTCGAATTTTTCATAGTTTCACAGCATCGGCTGTGTTCGCATGGATTTCTGGGATAGCCGATCGCTCACTAGCGAAAGACGTGACGACGTAGACGTGACGTCATTGTTGCCAGGGGAGGATGGATTATTATTATTGGCTGTTGGTCATTAGTTACTCGTTCAGCGAATTATTAACATCAACTTCGACCACATTACGGCTACTAATTTTAAAACAACAAATGTTGAATGTCAGTAAAACAGATATTCGTTATGGAACTATATAACTGCATTATAGTTGACGTCACAAGTGATGCATTTTCCGTTTGTGCATTACTTGGTTGTTTTTCTGAAAAATATGCGGTGACTGTCGCGACTTGTTCGCCACAGACGGTCTCATGCAACATGTAACTGAAGGAAGTAATGAGGATTTCGTTACTTTTTTCAGAAAAGAAAACTCACCGTCTGTGTAGACTTTAAAAAAAAAAAAAATAATAAAGATGCATATTCTTCCTGTAAACTCTTCCTTTTCATTACTAGAGTAAAATATTTACAAAAACTCCACGTACCTCATTGTAGTATTTAAAAATAGATTTATTAAAAATACTATAAATTGCGAATTTTCAAGAAGTTTAACACGTCTTCTCTTTTTCAAGCATATTAACATGAGTGAATACATGTAATAAAAGCATAAATGGTCAGAAACTTAAACAAATTCTAAAAATTCGAGTATATATATTTTAGATCGCACCTGTATCCTCTTGGTAGTTGTAATTACCAGGAATTATAAAAAACAAAAATGCAAATACAAAAAGAATTATCTTAACTTCTATAAGATGCCTATTTGTGAATTTATTAAAATTAAAAAAATGCAATTTATTTAAGAAAAATTTGTTTTTGTTTTAAAGAACTAAATCATTAATTTAAATAAAACAAAATACGTAAAAATATTAATTCAGATATAATAAATAGTACATATATACGTATACATATATAAAATTTGTACGTGTATTATTAATAAATATATGTGTATCCGTATTATTTTTAAATAGTTAAACAAACCCATTAAAAGCCTTACAATTTCTTAAATATGATTACTTAATATATATAAATAATTGGAACAATTGCCGTATAGTAATTAATTACATAAAATCACTAATATGAATTCTGAAAATCAATGTATACAATCTCCTACAGAACTGCATTTTAAACTTATATTCTTGACTCGAAATTAAAATTTAGTTTACTTGTTGTTTTATTTTTATTTAATAAATAAAGAAACATATAAATTAATTCCTTCCATCCCTCCATCGTGAATGAACTTTTCTGATGAAAAATAATTGGAAAAACAGTTCAATAAATACTGAGATTTTATTAAATATTTTACAATTATTTTTAAGTTTCATAGAATTTATAAATTTATTTCTTTTGAACTTGCTAAGCGTTTTGGGAATTTTTCGAGAAAATTATTAATTTTCCGTTTCTCCTCGCTTCCTAAGTGCTAAAGCATCGCTCGGAGAAGAAGCACCTAATATTTAAAGGTATGGGCTTAAAAATTAATCATTTATTACATCTTTTTACTGTTTTATATTAGTAAATATCTTAATTGATGAAATATTTAATGATTATTTTTGACATCTATTAGATTTGAAACTTTGGTCGAAATGATTTTGATGTTGACAGACACGTGAAATCAGTTTTGAACAAATTTCTTTGAAACCATGGGCTTTTAATTCCATGTTGCCAAAATAAAAAGCAGTGAAATTATTTTGTTTTGAAAAAAATAAATAATTTTTCATTCTCTATGTTTAAATGAATTTTAAGTTTTGCATTTCTTTTGAGTTACATTCGAAATGCGTTGTTTGCGATGACGTCACTGCGACAATCCACCCTGAAAGAAAGGACAGAAGTAACGAAAATATTCGAGGCCATTACAACTTTTTTTTACCAGGGACGTAAACCTAACTTACCTGAATCCCAACGTAAGGCTTTGAATATTTTTTTGTTGTTGAACTAGAGACTAACCGAATAATACTTAAATTGAAGCAGTTTTTGTAATTTTAGTTGTTTTGTTTGGAGGTCAGGAATTGCTCAGTTTACAAACGAGAAACTCCTGAAAGAACTTGAAGCCTACTTATCTTAAACATTGAGAATTAGAGTCCATTCCTATGGCCCTTACGTTATCTTACGATTCAACGTGAACATTGTTCTTTGAATCTGTGTGTAATGCAAGAAACTCTGTATATAATTATACAGAATGATGTAGGTAATGCAAGACAAGACTTAAATACGTTATGAAGAGTTATGACAGAAATTTGGCGGGGATTCATAATTAATGAATTAAAATTACAGCTAAGGGAATTTTTTTTCCCCACAACTTCTTGGATAGGGACTGAAAGTGCGTTAATCCTTAAGGATTTTAAATTTGAAAAGCCTTAAACAGTTTTTCATTAAAATTTGGTTATTGTGGTTTTCCGACGACGGAAACTTACTTGGTTTGGAGTCAAGTTTAGTCGAAATGGTACAGAAAATTAGAATTCCGATGATTAAATATCTTAATATTTTGAAATTGTTCATTAAAACTTGCTTTACAGAAATCAATGGCTTATAATACCGAAACTAATAATTTCAACGGACTGTGTAATTTTCTTTACCTCTTTTTGCAAGGTAACATAGTCACTAGTAAAACTGTTTCATAACGTTTTCTCTCCGGGTTTTTTTTTTTTTTTTTTAATAAAGTTTTAAATTATTTTTAAACGCATCCATATGTAAAAAGCAAATGCATTATATGCGATTTCATTTTGCAGAAAGCTTACTGGGAATTGTTCATGTAATGTGAGGAATTTTTTGTATAGATGATTCCTTTAATATCATATGACATACATCTTTAACGCAATCTTAAGCAATTTTCGGGCAGCTTGACTATTAAATAGCACGTGTCTGAAGCTCCAGCAACTTGAGAAACTACTGCATAACTTTTTTTCTTCCTAACCATTACGGCACACTTAGTCGCCCAAACAGAAGTGTGCTACCAATATTATCTTATTCCAATTAACTCATTTCCTTATTCCTTTTTTAGAAATGGCTGTCGTTCCTCGCCCAAGACGGCGCTCCCAGTATTGGTCTGCCAGTTCCAATTCCGAAGCCATTAATTTTCCGAAGATTATAGTAGATCGTTTGTATATGTTAATCTGCTGTCCACTTTGTGATACAGAGTTAGATAACGTGAGAATGCTTCCATGCCAGCATAGTTTCTGTCTTGTTTGTCTTACGGAGATACTGCAACACGAAGAGCCCAGTTGTGGTTTTTGCTCCGCGAAGTTTCAGAGACCAGAAAAAGGAATTTCGCAATTTGCAGAAAACATTGTTCTTGCTTCTCTTATGGAAGACTTGAGTACACCTCTGTTCAAATGCTTCGTTGATTCTATTAGGAAGGACATACAAGAAAATGAAACTGCTAGCAGTATTGAAGTCATCTCTGATCCAGAAGATCCAATGGACCGGGAATTAGCATTGTCAATTTGTAGAGATTTCCATAATGTAAAAGCTCCAGCACGCGTGAGTGGAAATGAAGATTCCCCAAAACCTCAGAATAGCAGAGTTTCTGATGCCCCCAAAGCTGAGAATATCATAGATTCTGATGCTCTAAAAGACAATTCAGAAGAGAAAGATAGCTTTGCGGATTACTATAACCCTGTAAGAATAGACACCGAAGCTATGGGATATTCACTTACAGGACCGCCTTCGATAACACGGGATGTTATGCAAGAATCAGAACGTCTGAGGACTTTAGAGTTACTAGATGCAATGCAAGATATTCCTCATGATGAGAAGCCCAGTGAAGAAGTTGGCGAGGATTATGTTTTTGAATCTGTGCCACACAATGATGCACCTATTCCCGGCAATATAGATACGGCCAACCTTCAGTTACTTGCATCAGTGGTGGAAGAAGTACAGAAGAACACGTCAGACCAACGGGAAGCGGAAGAATTAGGGGCTTCGGGTATGAGTATTAGTGGCTTCGGGTATCAGGACAGCTCACAAAAATCAGTGGTTCCAAGAATGAAGGAGATTGGAGACTGCTTGTTTAATAGGTAAGAATTTTATAAGTATTATTTTCAAAGGTCTATTTTTCATGACACGTCATCCAGACCTAGAAACCCAAAAAATTCGATTTACTACAAGGAATTAAACGGGGGAGATTTCATGTTTATTCAGAATCGTCTGAGTATTATCCGAAATGTAGTATTTGTTGAAATCATTTCTGATAAAGGTTGTGGGGGAGGGGAAACAATAACCCAAAAAAATCACCCCAAAAAGCTAGATATGTCATATTTTTTTCTTGTAATAGAATTACAGTAATTATTTTCAAAGTCATCTTTCCTTCACTTATCAATTGTACACCTACACTGTTTGAATAATTAGTTTTCTTGATTAGTTGGAGGTGATTTTTTTTTTCTTCCCATATCGAGTATTACTGACTCCCGCTCCCTAAAGATGGTTCTGAATAGTTACGGTAAATAGATCATCGTTTATAGAATACAGCGGAGAATTAAAGCATTCATTTAAGAACTTGATTTAATTTCTGTAATGGGAGTTATCAAAATTTAGCAATCCAAAAAGAAAATTTAAAGAAAACTTACGGTTTTAAAAGTGAAATAAGTGTTTCAGGACCTCTTCAAAAATTGCTTGTTACATTTCATCCCTTTTGCCATATGAGTATAACATTTTGCCAAAACTTTAAGTATATTCGTTTTCGGCTTTTAATGATTGATTGTGGTGAATGTGGGTGGCAGGGAAGCAAAGCACCGCGACCTGAGGTCTATTGTGCTATCCCACGCAAATGAGGACAGACTGAGAAAGTATGGTGGGAGAAGTGAAGGGGAAACGCCCAAACCCCCGATAAAACCTGTCCAGCGCGGATCGTTCATCTTGACGAAACCCATATGATAAACGAACCCCAGTACTCAGAGGCCAATGTCTGTGACAATGCCAACCGCGCAGTCCTCTTGAAGATATCATCCACTGAGTGATTTGTCTAACTAATTCTCCCATGTTATGTCTCAACTACTATAAGGTATTCTCAATTACGGTAATTACTATATAATTACTCGTATATTAGGTTACTTTCCGCTAAATTACGATTTTCCCGCGGTTCTCATCTAGGACAAATTAGATTTTCAAGTCTTGAGTATAGGAGAAGAGCACTTTTTCGAGCTATGATCTCTCGTCAGCTGGGTTATTTGAAAAAAAAATTGAAATTTGCTTAAACTTTTATTGTGTATCTAAACGGAAAAGAGTATTTTTCAAAAAAACTAAGTAATACTCAGCAGTCTAATTGCATCAGAATGTAATTTTCAAATTCAGTTCTCAGCTACGAAACTATTCGGGGATATGAACTTCTGAAACTTTCGATTACTTCTAGGGTGAGGAAAGAATAGAAAATTTCCTGATGAGCGATTAGTGGTTGGTGAAATCCAATTCATGGGTTCGCGGGTGAAAGAGGATATGGCACTAAAAATTAAAAGCTGATGAAAGTGGAAGGATAATCAGAAAACGGGTACTTCTATCAGACGCAAAAGGTAACTGTTTTGAGGTCTTTTAAGACTTTCATCCCTCTGATATGGCCTAGAAATGTAACTTAAAAGGAGTAAAAAAATTTTAAATCTATTACGGAGAATTTACGAAATAATTCGGGAACTAAGCAATCAAGCTTATTAATCTCGGATAACATTCTTTACTTTTAAACTTCATACCTCATAAGAACTTCTTTATTATACACAGTATTTCGATCGGTTCCATTTTCCGATCTTTAGATTTTCCGATTTTCAAAACCTATTCCTACATTTTCTTAAAAATTTTAATAAACAAGTTTCAATTATATACCAAATCATCAAAAACACATTAAATTAATGAAAATCAAAACTTTTTTTTTTATTTCCTCATGGTTTTGCACAGTCTTTTACTAGAAAAACTATGCCTCATTTGGTTAAATGCGATCTTGAGGTAACGGTATACACTATCATGTATCAGTCGATGTATCCTTACGAAACCTATTTGTGGTTCTGTATTGTGAACTTTAGCCCGTATGTTTAATGTGTCATAAAATTTTTAATCGGTGTGCGCACGTTAAATTATTTTTTAATTTCTTTTATCTTTAATTTTACAGTTTTGTGCTTTCGTTACTTTATTATAATTTCTTTCAGTATCCTGCTTTTTAGTTTGAGATTGGAAAAGCAACTGCAGAGATTGCAGGAAAATTTATAGGAGCAAAGTCAGAACACTAAGGGAAAGGGTACAGGAACATTTAGGCGCTTATAGGAGAAACAAACGGAATGTTTCAGGTTGGACGAATTATTGTTTGAATGAAAACGATAATCCTGACCCGATCACGGATATATTGTACAAAATTACAGATGACAATGAGAGAGTAATAATTAAAGCTATGATAATCACAAGTAATAACAAAAAAACAAAAGGAAAAAAAATATTTATTTGTTAAAATTATTTAAGGTGTAAAAACATTTAATTGATCTAAATTGCTAAGGAATTTTAAAATTTTTTGACAATACACACTTATTATATTATAAGTGAACTTGTTACAATTTTTACAAAAATTGTAGGAAATAGGTTTAGAAAAAATATTATTTGTCCCGCCTGAAGAATTTCGGAAAATGAAACCGATCTAAATATTGTGTATAATAAAGAGATTTCTTAAAGAATATCAAGTTTAATTATTGAAGAGTATATTTCAAATCTGATTTTTCTTAAATTTGTATTAAGTTACCACTATTTGTCATGTTATGCAACATTCATTATCTGTTCTTTACGCAAAACACAAATGAAAATGATCAATTCTATTTTAAACAAACTAGGCCATCCCCCCTGTCGCTCTTTGGTAAGTATGAGGTAATTCAAGAATAGATTCCCAGCAGTTATGGCAAAAAGTGCTATTTTATTCCTTTTTGAATGAACTCATTATTTGATACGCGCGTCATTGTTGACGGAGAGAAGCTAAAAAATGAACATTAAAATTTAAATTTTAGTTTAGTAGGGTAAAATTAATGAGTTATTTTCTTTTACTCTGGCTCTTCTCTCATTGCGACACACACACACACACACACACACCCAGAGGGAGTGACAAGAAACATTAATTTGATGTAGTCCCCGTGGCCTGATGGATAAGAGGTCTGACTTCGGATCAAAAGGTTGCAGGTTCGATTCCCTTCGCACACGTTTCTTTATAGTAATTTTCTATTTTTCACAGGAAATTAACAATTGCGCCGGACAGACAGATAAATACTAAATTTTAGTAATTAGATTGTTTATTGACATGAAGTTGTTTTAATATCGGTTTTTCTAATCAGATTTAACAAACTTTATTATACTATAATTCTGTGAAAGAATTAACATTTGTTTTTGAATTTACTTTTACAATTACTATTAATTTAATATAAGTAAAAAAAAAAAACAAATACCATAAATATTCAGAGCCGGCTAATAAGTTTTACTCATCGCCTCTTATCGCACTATAAATTAAAAATAAATATAAAAAAAGAAAAAAATTATTATTCTTCTTTTGGCAAAATGATTTTTAAAATCATTAAATTACTTGTGAGGATAAACTTGCTAGTGGTTCCATTTTCATAAAATGTATGTTAATAAATTTGTTTTCTTTTCCCCCCAAATTTTTTATTTCAGATGTAGAAACTTCTGCAGCAGATGTAGGATTGGATATTGTGGTATCGACGAACCCGTAGCTATAGAATTTGATTGTGACAATCTCGAAATTTTTGCTCTTCATCGTGTAAAGCCAGAAATCTATGTTTTTAAATATAATAAGACCAATTGCCACGAGAAAATCAAAGTTCCGGTACGAGATACAACAATGAATCTGGTTGATATTTGCTATTCTTCAAATGACAATAAACTATACGTACTCGATAGCAGAAACTTCTGTATCTATCAGATAAGCAGATATGGTCATCTGCTTCGTAGAATTGGAAGAGAAGGGGAAGACCACGGTGAATTTAAATCTCCACGAAGAATGGCAGTAGATTCCTTTATTGGGGCTGTTTTTGTCACTGATGCTGTGAAAAGAAACGTCCAGGTAAGAGATATATTTAATAATTGGCTGTTTACATTTAACTTGTCTGTTCAGGAGAGACGAATATTTCTATGTCAATCAGTTCCGGAATTAGTTATATTACTTTCCTAGAAAGGAAGTTGGGTTGTAACGAGGCTACCAAAAAAAAGGCCTTATTGGACTCTTTATTTGTGGGTGTTTTTGTTTTACAACTATCAAGTTGGAAACACTAAATTGTTGATTTGTAGTGAACGATTTGTAGTGTAGTCTTTGAGTGTCTGGTGCAATTTTTATTTTAAAATGGTTCCATCTGCATCTATATATTCTTGCCATTTTTTTTTTTTAAATTACTTTCCTGCACATATCCGTAGTTTGGTGTTGCAGGAATCCTTCGATGTCCTTGTTGAGATTACAATCATGGAGGTTTCACCTGCCCTTTAGAAAGTTGTCAATCTGTCTGAATAGGTGAAAATCAGCGAAAGGTCCGGTGAATAAGGTGGATGAGGCTAAATCTTTTATCAAAGTTCGTGAAGTTTCGTTCGACTGTATTCTGCCGTATGCGGTCTTGCATTACCGTGAAGCAAAATGGGACGTTTTCTATTGACCAGTGTAGGCTGTATTTCTTTAGCTTCTGGTGCATTTCAGTCAATTCTGACACTCACACCTCTGCTGCAATGGTTTCTTCCCGGAAAGAAAGTTAAATCGGTAATTCCAGCCGTGGACCATTAAATAGTCGAAGGAATTTTTGGGGGGTGAAGAGGCTGTTTAGGAGTTCCTGCCGGAGGCTCGTTCTTATCCAGCCAAGAAGATAAGCGCTTCCTATTGTCGTAAATATCCACTTTTCACCGCAGGTTAAAATTTTGTCCAAGAAGGGCTTTTTCTTCGCGAAGATGGAGTGAAGAACAATTGTGTACACATCGCCTTGAGTCCTGTGAGCTCATGGGTACCCACTTGACTATCTTCCGCACTTCAGTTCTTCCAAGCGGCGTAAAAATGTTGATATACCAGTAAATTTTCTGGGGCAAACTCAATCAGTTCTTTCACCTCTGCTGAAACAACCTTTTCATGACGTCCTCTAGGAGCATTCTTTAAACGTCGTAATCTCATCCCGAAATTTTGGGAACCAAAGCTGCACTGTCATTTCACTTGCATGGTCTTCACCGAAAGCAATACTTGTCAGCAGCAAAAGCGACGGGAAACATAAGCCTCGTAAGAACTCATAAAGCGTCACTTGTCGAAAATCCAATGTCTCCATATTTTGAATCACTTATAAAACAAGACGCAGTAAGCAGAAAGAACCTCATAACTAGTCGATACAACATGCAGTAGGGGTGGTCCTTCAACAGACATAACTATACACACACCAGTAAAAGAATGCTTTGATTATTTCCACTGTAAGTGGTGGTATTTACAGATTAATCAAACTGATATTTCATGGTTTCCGTCCTAATATTTTAACAGAGATTGCTCATTAAATTCTGCTATTAATAACAGATTAATAAATCTGCTGTCGCGACAAAAGTGGTGGTAGGATACTTAGAATATGTAACATTAAGCTTTTTCCCTACTCTCAATTAAGATAATAGGAACTAGCACGATTAATATGCCGCAAATTTCAAATTGCCAAGGAACTAGAATTGGAATTTAAGTAAGATGTGGCAAGATTAGTATAGTAACGAGCTAGATAAAAACTAAAATTAAATGCATTTAAAACGGAACTAATATTCTACCGATGATTCGTTTTCTACGCTTAAAAAACAATTGTCAATCGTATAGAAATGCTGTAATGAATTTTTTATCTTGATGAAAGGAGAAGGAACAAATAATCCGCCAAGTTTTAAAAATATTATAATTTGTCACTTTTATTGGAGGAGTATATCATAAACTTGTTTTTAAGTTTAAAATAGCACTAGATATTATGCAATATTTCAGTAAATTCAATACCTTAGGCAAGGTATTGAATTTTGCCTCTATCG